>OY744523.1:126798458-126910958 GCA_963556195.1 Sepiola atlantica
CCCATAAGCTACGAATGGTAACCAGTCAAATGAAAGTTACAATAGGAAGAATACAAAACACAGGAGAACACGACTGCACGAACCAAGGAACAGAAACTGCAAGAATATCATAAGTTGCCCTCATCCGACAAAAAAATTGAGGCACCGGCCTCGACTAATACCACACAAAATAGTCGTAGAGGGTTAAGGAAGATTGGCAGACCTAGGAAAGACAGCGCATACCAGACCTCCACTGTAAGAGTGCAGAGAGTGCTGTAACCTTGGGGTGGTTTATTGCCACCCAAATCTCAAGGGAGACCAATGGTCTTTGCCAGCGAGAAATCAATTGTAGGCGGCTGTTGCGATACTGCAAGGCCATTTGCTGTGATTATCGAAAAGAGGTGGAGAGTACTCGATATCTGGGTAGGCTTTTTGTCACTTAGACTCCAAGGAACACCACTTGGTGTTGTCGATGAGCAATCATTGTCGATGACTTGTCTGATAAATCCTAGAGAAAAGAAATAATAATAATAATAATAATAATAATAATAATAATAATAATAATAATAATAATAATAATAATAATAATAATTATTATTATTATTATTATTATTATTATTATTATTATTTACTCACTAGGAGTTATCACACTGGTCATCGTCAGTGATTGCCCACTGCCGACAACCTGTGGTATTCCCTGGAGTTATTATTATTATTATTATTATTATTATTATTATTATTATTATTATTATTATTATTATTATTATTATTATTATTATTATTATTATTATTATTATTATTGAAATATTAACATCAATTTGCATCAAAGAAAGTGGTTTGAAGGATCTGAGAGGATGAAAAGATCGATGATGCGTAACACCATCCAGACATCGACTAGAAAAGCATGGACAGTACTAACATCCTGAGGCAGCTTTATTTTATTGTTTTGTACAATTTTTCCAAATACAAAAAAGATTTTTGGCAGAAGGCCAAAAGGTTTGGAGTACGATAAAAGTCGCAGGTCGTCCACTTGGTCTACTTCTATGAGTAAAGTATGTTTTCTAGAACTACCTGTATGTAGAACACCATACCGCGGGACTGCTTCCCAGCTGACTACAACATGACTACAACATAGAAATGTATAAAAAAACTTCTTGTTGGGCAATCCTCTTAAATAATCAAATGCTGCCCAATTTCAACCATCGTTACCAATGATCACGGTGTTATCTCAATGTCCACCTGACAAACGCATTAAACTTCAATTTCGAGTGGCCTTTGTGCTTTGATAAGCGGTGCCTTTTTAGTAAAATAAATTATCTAAAGAAACTGGTTTTCACGAAAATACACCATTTACTCTATGGGCTAACCTACTTTAAATATCTCCAGATATTTGGATTATTTTTTTACAAAAAAGTATATACAATTTTATGAAGGGGGATACTTAAAAACACCTCCAAAATAAAGAAAAACAAAATATTAAATAAAATGTTAAGTGAGACGGTTAGTAGATCTCTACTAACCCTATATAAGGATGAACTGCTCACTTTTTGTTCTGGATGGGTTAAATGGGAATGGTGAATCTTTAAAGAATAAATAGAAAAGCAGGATGGGGTTCGTGGGCATATATGGTGTCCTCCAAATAAGTTCAATTTTGGTCAAAGTGGGGACAAAATAAATCTAGGAAATGGGCATCTCAGATGATTTCGAATACCAATGAAGCAACAAAGAGGCTTATCTGGGATATTTTCTGATTGAAGCATAGGTCGGTGTGAACAATACTGTGCAGCTTATTCTCACTCAAATAACATTTGCATCAGTCTGTCACACTTTAGTTTGAAATAGCATTTACATACATTTGTCACACTTAAGTTTTAAATAGAAATCTCATCGATCTGTCACGTTTCAGTTTGAAATAGAATTTCAACAGTCTGTCACGCTTAAATTTGAAATATCAATTTCTTCGGTCTGTCACGTTTAAGTTTGAAATAGTATTTCGTCGGTCTGTCACGCTTCAGTTTTAAATAGCAATTTCGTCGGTCTGTCACGCTTCAATTTGAAATAGCAATTTCTTCGGTCTGTCACGCTTCAGTTTTAAGTAGCAATTTCTTCAGTCTGTCACGCTTCAGTTTGAAATAGCAATTTCTTCATTCTGTCACGCTTCAGTTTGAAGTAGCAATTTCTTCGGTATGTCACGCTTCAGTTTTAATTGACAATTTTTTCGGTCTGTCACGCTTAAGTTTGAAATAGTAATTTCTTCGGTCTGCCACGCTTCAGTTAAAAATAATAGTTTCTTCGGTCTGCCACGCTTCAGTTAAAAATAGTAATTTCTTCGCTCTGCCACGCTTCAGTTAAAATTGTAATTTCTTCGGTCTGTCACGCTTTAATTTTTAAATGGCAATTCCATCGGACATTGGAATTTTTACATTTTCTTTTAGGAAGTTTGACAGATTAGAAGAACTTAACCCATTATTTTATTCACTGGGGTAGATTTGGCCATGACCAGATAGAAGTTCGCTTATAAAAAAAACAACAAAAACGGAGAGTATTCACCAATGATATCGCTTGCAATATGATTTCTACTGATGAATCTACAAAAATGTCTCTAATTAAATTTGGTTGCGATGTGCATCAGCCATCGTCACGCCTATCAGCTGTGTTCCAAAATTAATAATAACGTATCAATTAATTTAGGAGTTAATTCTACACATTAAAATATATAAACAAAATCTGTTCATGTGAAAAATATTTATATGAACGTTCGGTGTACTTAATGCTTTATTCAGACATGTAATCAAACTTTCTCATTGAAAAATTCAAAATGTAAATCAATTAAGTAAAAGTCGCTTTGAACCTTGATAAGCTTTTTCACTTTTGTCTCTTTGCGTTTCTTCTTTTCTTTGTGTTTCTTTTCTTATTTTTCTTTTTCTTTGTTCTCCTGTCTTTCTTCTAAATAATCTATTTTTATATGTAATACTATTGCTGACGCAAGACATCTCTGTTTTCTCCCAGCGATTGTAAAATCTGAATTAGGTATATTTATTTTTCGGGAGGTTAGACATAAGGTCATGGAGCGTTTTTAAAAGCTAGCGCACTAGGCGAACTGCACTTTGGCTCATAGAAAATGCCTGCGTAGAAGCGCCTCAGGCGATTCGCAATAGAAGTAATCGTTTTCTCAGAGAGAAGAAAAAGCATGAACGGAACCATACTTCAGCCCGACAGGAAATATGACACTGTCGGACTAATTGTCGAAGAGATATCCTCGACCGGTACGAAAAACAAGCAAGAAGATATATAAGATACTGAAATGTGATCATCATCACCATCATCATCAGGGTATTTGGTACTTGTGGAAGAGGAACATCTCCCTGATTTCCATCCACCTTATTGGTGAACTGACATTCAGTGTGTTTTGCCATAGTCTCTACGCTATGCACTGCAGGTTGGCGACGCTATTTGCCCATAGATAGGTGTCCACATACAGCGCCTGGTATTCCCAAATAGTTACCCATCTAGTACTGACCAGGCTCAACGTTGCTTAACTTCAGTGATCTAGCGGAACCAGTGTGTCAACATGATTATGCCGAAACGTCATCTGAACTAAATAAAGCCTTTCCATCATAGGAGATGTTTCTAGTCGCCATTTACATAACTCTCTGAATAATCCCTCTAGAGGCAGACTAACTCGGATATGAAATCTACTTTTATACTGAGGCAGATATATTTCACTTTACTTGACTCTGGGTTTCTTACTACTACTAGTTACAAGCGTTTCGTGTAATCAATCTTTACTTAAAAATCTTGCACAAGGATTGCTAACATTTTACATTGTTAATCCGTCAACGATGGGCATGCTTCTCTTACTAGTATGTATGAAACGTATTGTGAACCTATCAAGTTTCTAGAAAAGTGAGTATTTGTTTTTGCCAGCTAAACTCACTCATCTGGCCAACTTCGTTTTCTAACAAGAAGTCAAACTCATCACACAAGTGTACATTCTACCATGTATATATGAATGGGCTGTGTCTTTCTAAAAGCTGCACAACAGCATGAAAGTAGAAAAAGGTAATGATTTGTTTGGTTGTTTTGTTTTACGGCATATCAACCTTTACTATTTATTGAATGCCGAAATTAAAATTCTTAATATTTTTTAAAATATCTATGTTGTATGGTGTGTGTTTTGTTTTTTGTTTTACGGCATATCGACCCTGTTCAGATTATTCAATGTCGAATCCAATCATTTTAGTCGAACTTATGTTTGGTATAATTAATGCTTAATATTAATGACCGCGTTGTGCGCTTGTACGATACGGACAGCATTCTTTCCGTGGAGGGTGCTCGACTGATCTCCAGTATTTGCTTGCTCATTGCAAGATATTAACAGACAGAACACGTTTTCTACCGCAGTTTTCCGTTCTGCTTCCATATACCTAGCGTCAGGGGAACTTTTCGTGGGCAGAGTTATTTTGCAAGGGCTTCATGTCCAAGGTACACATTGCCGCGAGTATTTTAAAGGGCTTTTTAGGGGAATAATATGAGCACAACTTCCTATTTAAGAAGTCACATATTTCGGATTTGTATTAAATTTTATCCACAATCGTAAGACACGACACTAATTAAGCAAGTTTCCCTGAATTGTAATTTCTTCTTAAGACCTCTTAACCTTAAGTCTTACATTTTAGACATTTTCTAAAATAAAAATCATGTCATAGATTTAAGTTGCTCTCCTGCTGATTACAACTAGATCGTCATCGAATCCAATGAAAACGATCCTTTTCGTAGACGGCTCCATAAGCAATTCACACCGTTGATTAATATTAATACTCTCATAGAGTTATTCATAAGCATTAAGAAGAGATAAAGAAAGAAAGTACTTAAGACAGGTGAGAAGGTAGACAGTTGACGATAAATGGAAAAGACATTTTTTTTTTTACTATTTTATTATTTTTGAGCAGAACGATTAATTAAATAATGACCCAAATTAAAACTATTAACGAGAGCAGCAAATCTAAAGAGATAAAAATGTCAAAATAGGAAAAAGAGAAAGACGAGTACACAATGGGCAGGTGTTGGTAGGTGATGTAATATTTATCAAGTGCGCGGATATGAGAGAACACAAAGCAAGAAATACTTATCTGATTATTCGTTTGATCGTCTTATATTTCTCTCATGTGAACCTTTATGTTTTTATATAGATATTCTGTATTTATATTATTTGGATTATTCGAACAACCAATATGACTTTAGTTATTATATTCACAACGATTCATCCGATGTAACCTCGCACCTTATTCATGTACTTCATTGTGGAACTTGGGAACCTTCTAGTACGTAATCCTGATGTCGAATCGACGAAACCTGAACTTGCTACAGAGTTCAGTTCGAAATTTCGAACTGAACTCTGTAGCAAGTTCAGTAAGATACACAAAAAAGGTAAGAGGTAACTACGATATAAAGGTTATTGATATTTAAAATAAAATGAAACCAAGATGTTAATAGTAGTCGGAATAAACCATATCATCAAGATTATTAAGCATCATCTAAAAAATAACGAAACCTATTTTGTATTGAATATTTTATAACCGAGCTTTTACGGTTAAGAAACCACGTGTCCAGAAATATATTTTCTGAACACGGAGTCGCGATTTTATGTGTGGCATAACTGTGGGTAACGCACACAGGGCTTGGTGGAAGGAGAACAGGGCTATAGTGAAGAAACAGTTGGATTTCTATCGTGCATAGACCTTCATGTTTACATGTCAAGGAAAATCCCTAAAAGGGGAATACTGAACATGTAAGATACTAGTTAGCTTAATATACAAATACGCCATGGTCGTATTCTATACATATAAAAATCAATGTAGTTGTGTATGTGTGTGTTTATGCGATGTTTGTGTGTTCCCTACAAAACGAAAGGTTAAAGAATCTTCATAAAATCTCAAAGTCAATTTACCAGGAAAGGATAATGGAAGTCTTCCCGAATCTCTAAGTGCACACCTAAGACTGCTATGTGGACATGACATCCTTAAAACTTAAATCATCATGTTTAAATTACGTATGAAATTTCTTGGAGAAGAAAACGTATGTGGTACCGAATCTCTAAATACCCTTCTAACGTAAAAGAACTATTGAAGCCGAACCTTTTTATAAACTTCAAATATATCGTATTGTGATGAAATGTATATCACATGTAGAAACCTCTCTTGAGAAGACAATGGAAATAGTCTCCAATCTTTTCCTTACGGTCCATGTGCCAAATATCTACGTGCTGTTAACTTTAATAGACTCATGGGGATAGGACCCGTATTAAAACTTCAAATACGTATATCAAATTTTAATTAAAGTTAAACCATATCTATACGACACTAATTCAGAGAGTTTTCCAACATTTCAGTTCCTTCCGACTATATTAGGGGACAAAACGGGAGAAATAAGCAGTAGAAACACAAAAAGTAATACGGTGTTATAAGCATAGTGAAAAAACTACTTTTGTGGAGAGTGACCCACATTCAATCCCGAGCAACGTTGAGTGTCCCTGCTAGTAATTAATAAATAGAAAATGCATTAAAATGCCAATGCAATGGGAAATACATATGTTCTGAAGTCCGGATATAGAGAATCTGTATGAATCACGAGTAAAAGTTCAGAATAGTAAACACTTTAAAACTCGCAAACAAACAAAAAAGAACGCATAATTTATGTAATCTTATCAGAAGTAAATTATCGAACTTACCCGGTTAGATTTTACGCATGGAAAGATATTTTATGGGTAAAATCACGCAAAAGTAAACACTTAAGTTAACTTGTAGGCAGAAACCGCCATTTTACAAGTGTGAAAACGATTCGTAAGCTTTTTAAAACTGTAAAAAAAGTATTACACATATTTTCCACGCGTTTAAACTAACCGAACCAGGTCTAAGTACTGAAGGTCTAGGCGAACGCTACTAGTAAAAAGGGAGTCTATATAACTGCTACCAGAATTTGTGAATCCTAGCAACGGCTATTGCCAATGTAAGACATGATAGAAATATAAGGAACTTTGTTCTTTATTTTCGCACAACCGTGGAGCGTGTTTACTTTCTTAAGGCCAGGTAAGCAAGTTTCCCCAACGTTCGCTCGAATAATTCAAGTCAGATAACTCGGTTATACGTATGATAACTCAGATGAGTATAGGGAAATGGTTCGCTCATTTTCTTTGTCTCTATCCTTTATTTATTTATTTTCTTTGTTCCACCTTGTGATTTTTCCCCCGGATTAGTACAGTTAATAAGATTCATATTAGTCTGTTTTTTTTCTTTCTTTTTGTTTTTAATGCCAGACGTGTTGGTACTCGTTCTTTCGTTGGGTGGTTTGAGACGTATTACCAATAATGGGTATTTTTAATCGGATGATAAACTGTCGTGTTGTGTCAGTTATTGAATAATATTTTCGTCTTGCAATGAAACACTTCGACTGTTTAGTTTGGCTTTTAGACTCTGGCAATTCAATCGCAGCGGCCGGTTGTTGTAAGATGTCTTTAGTCTTGTCTCGCAACTGAATTGTCTTTGGTTTTGGCGCTTTTTAGTTTGTTTGCGATAACATGACCAGCATTGCGATTAACGTACGCGATTTCATGAACCCTTATTCATAATAAGCCACACTGCTGCTGTCTTCCTGATTCCAATCCATCTAAGAAGTGTGAAAGTGTTGGGTGAATTAGAGAGTGGGAAAAGTTGAAAGGGAATATGAGTGAGGGGGTGTATGTAATGAGAGTTTAATAACTCTTCCGTCACGTTTGTCATGTCACTGAGCCATATATCCTGTTTCTCTATATGCGTAATATTGCGACTTTCTTATTCAAGCATGTGCTTACGCGACACTAGTAATTCATGTCAGCGTATATCACCAGATGTTGGTAATGTTATACCCATGAGAGCTTTCATTAATACTATAAATGTGACCATGACAGGTATTATTACTCCTGATTAGTGTGAACGTGAGTGTAATAGAAATTCCACGAGCATGATGGTGTAAGAACCTCCCAAGCTTATCTACAAAGAGCGGCTCCAATAACTACATCTATTCTACCTTGAGCAGCGGAGTATGCGAGGAGACTTGATTCTGGCAGTTACTATCATCAATATAAATGTACATCTACATTTCGAAAATGTTTTCACACCAGAGCCAAGTCGGGGTATCCGCGAGTATCCACAAAAATGTATCATCGTCGCTTTCGGCTCAATAGAAGAAAGGCAGCATTCTCTGTCAATGTTTATGCCTCGTGGAGGTCGTGACGATGACTACCATATCCAGGTTTAAAGCGGCCTTGTAGACAAACATTAATAGTGTATATGGATGTGAATAGCTCCAACTTGTCTCTTTACATGGCTTGTGACACAATTCCATTTTTTTCAAATAAATATAATTTAATGTAATATAAATAAAAGTTAGTTCAGACTTGTAATTAATAATTAGTAAAAGATATAAAGTAAAGACATTTTCACTTCGTTTTATTTACGTTAATATCTTTCTCAGCAGTAAGTACATGATTAAATCTTTTTCGCCAGTCATCTGATGCATACTTTTAATAAGTAAAAGTTGTATTTCACTTCTATTTTTAAAATATGTATACAATCCTATGTAATATTTTGTTTTTGATTATTAATGATTAAAGGATGGCGGAAGTATTTTTACTCTCACACTGAGATCTGCAACACACGCACACGCCGGAATTTTTATAACATACATATTATGTAGATTCACCGGTAGCAATGAATATCTAAAGCGTGTTCATTGGCTTGAATATTCGATAAGGCAACAAGTTAAATAAAGGTTGTCTTGTATGTTGTTTTTGATATTTCTAGATTTTATACTAATGATTTTAATTTTTAATATGACTACGCGCTAGTGTTAAAATAATAAATGGATTTAGTTTTCTTCCGTCCGAGTTAAATATGCTAGTTGAAAATAAAATTAGTCGCATGTAGTTATGCTTTCCTGAGGATTACTTCAGCATCCTTGAACCTTACCTTTTCCTTATATTAATTTGAAAAAAAAATGACTTCGTATTATAATATAAATAAATTGAATTTGATTTGATTTGATTTACACTCGCTAATGCTCTTAAATACGACTCTCACTACATAGTGCAATTTCGTGTAATACAGAGTTCCTCTTAATGCAGATAATTCAGATGATGTGACTCATTGATTTGAGTATATTTCAAATATTCCATACCCACCCGTTCAATTACCTCCCTCCTCCACCCCTCCACTCCCTCACTCATTACTCTCATTTTCCAAATATTTCAAATATTTCATACCCTATCACAACAAATCCTCCCTCTCCCCCTCACCAATTCCCCCTCTCAACTATTTCTCCCATACCCTCACTTTTCAATACCCCTTCTTAAATTCTCTCATTTTCTCAAAACACTCTCTAAGACCATAACTTTCGCCCATCCACCAAAATCACAGCCCCCCCCCTCCTTCTCTACCCATCCTCATTTCCCTGCATACACCCCCACACACAAACATTCCAACTTACTTTTTCCCCTTCAATCTTGACCGCAGCCATCTGGTCAAACACCTCCCTCTTCCCTCTCCTCCACTCCCTCCCTGCCATCCACTTTATCCCTGCTCATCCCCCCACCTCTTTCTCTTACTACAAGCCACAGTAGTCCTTGCTCTCCCCCATCTTTCCACTTTCTTCCCCACTCATTTTCTTCAACATTTATTTTTATTCTCCAACAAGTACGGACGTCCACCCAATAGTGGCCATTATTTTATTTTATTTTATTTTTCCTCCCAATATGTCTACCCTACATGTATTTGTACTTGCATGACATTTTTTCTCTATATTATCATCCTGATGAAGTCTTATAAATAAAGACGAAACGTTAATGTACACATAAAATACATCCATTTTTTGGTTTTCCTTTTTCATTTTCCCATCACGTCGGATTACCTTCATCCTTCTCTTCCCATATATATATATATATATATATATATATATATATATATATATATATATATATATTAAAATCATTTTTTCCTTTTTAGCTACATACACATGTCTTTCATGTTTACGCAATCTTCAGTGTAGAAGATGATTATTACTGCCGGTCAAAAGATTCGAACTAAGTTACAAAGTAATCTTTGACTCTGCAGCCTTGTATTCAACCTCTCGGACACTATCAATTACCATTAGAAAAAAGAGAAACTAACTATGTGTAATGTCTAATCTAATCGGACATACACAGTAAGCTAATCATAATAGTGTTATATGGCGATCCGCAATATTGCATTACGCTACGATTGATAGCTTGTTATTAATTATGTAAGAGGCCGGGCCATTGTAGAAAAAGGGCTATAGGAATATTCTTTTTTTTTTTTTAATTTATTGTTACCTACAGACACATGTGTTTCATTGTTACGGAATCTTCAGTTAAATACACAGACACAGAGACATAAGGTCTTATGTACGACATGAAAAGAAACTGGAATCTTAGAAAAATCTCCATCATTCCAGTAATTATAGGAACAACAGGACTAATAAAAAAGAATTTCAAAAGCTATCTGGCGAGTATACCCGGTTAACTGAGTGCAAGAGAAATACAAACAATTGTACTTAAAGGGACGGTAAGAATCTTGAAAAGATCTCTAGGCTGGAGTGTCTGAAATAGCCGGTGAATATCTGGCATCCGGTAGGATGCCCCTACTCCACCAAAAACAGAAAGATAAGAAAAAGAAAAATAGAGAGGAACACACACACGCTCACACACACACACACACACACACACACACACACACACACACACATATATATATATATATATATATATATATATTTACTCGCTTGAACAATAGGAGGCATCAATGGACTGTACCTATTTACCCTTTTCCTTTTCATTATATGTATATCTGTAATAACCTCCCTTTACTGGGATCCCTCCGTATAGGAATCGCTTCGTCTGGGAGTATTTCGCTTAATAAAGCCTTGTTAAGAAATGGAAGTGTTGTCAACTAATGCCTGATTTTCTACCAGAAGCAAATGTGCCCGCACATTCTCAAACAGGTGGAATTCATAGGTTGTTGATGCATAGTTATATCAATTTTCTAAAGAGAAAGTAAAACAGAACCTGCCAACCTTCACATCAATTCCTTACTTTTTTGCAGACAGTCGGTAGATAAGGTCCAATATATCTAATGAATAAAGTAGCTAAGAATTAGTGTATAAAATATTGTTTCCGCCTACGACCCGGGTTTTATATATCTCCATTACAGACGTTAGTAACAGCCAGCTCATTTAATAGAAAACATAAGCATGTGCAGTTACCGTTAATATAGGCGTTTAGTATTTAGTTATCATCGTAACGTTGCTTCTGCTAAACAGATGACTTAATACTGAAGATCAATATTCTAATGATCACATGCTTAAATTTATTATTAAATATTAATACTTTTAAAACGTATCTTGTTAAAACGTATTGTTACTCATCTCCGAAATACATATATAAAGATCGGATGGCTGAGGAAAAACATAATTTGTCGACATACGTTTGGACTTTAACTGTTTCAACAGGTTCAGATAACGGTTAAGTGTATTTACCAATATTTGGCTCAGTCTCGTCGAGTGCCTCCCATTTATTTGAGGTATGCTGGAATAGTTTATTTAAATAACCCAGATATTTGAAAAATGCTAGGTCTTTTAGATTAACCGGAAATGGTGTTGCATCCTATGATTTATAACTGATGAGCCACCATTTGTAAAGGCTAAAACCTACTCAATGGTTAAAGGGCTAATGAAATCTGTAGATTCACAGTAAAATGATGATAGATATTTTGAGAGGATTCAAAATAATGAATAAAATTTGATGCCTTATTTGGACGGTATATGACGAGTATTTATTGTAATTTGATTTAAAGACGACCATGTTGCAACTCTTAAAGAATCCAATCCTGTCGAAACCTATTCCGGAAATGCCTAGTTTTCGACAGAAATTCTGTTTATAGCAATACTTAGGAAGAAAGAGTTGTTTTTTTGCAGAGTGTGAGTAGCAATACATTTGGACCACGCTGGATCCACGCAATAAAACGAACATATATAACATCCTGCTTTTTTTGTTTGTACTTATTAAGCACAACTTATCAAAGCTAAACGTCCTTTGGAGATAGATATTAATAAGAGTGTTATATTGATAGTTGAATGATGATGAATAGTATGAGAGGATTTAAAATAATTAATTAAATGAAAAATATTTGATGACTGATGAGGGCACTTAATGATAAGTGATTATTGATGCTGGATTTTAAGATGTTGATGTTTAAGGACTCAGGAAAGCAATCATGCGGAAATCTGTTCCCGTAATAGGGAGTTCTTAGAAATATACTATGTTCATATACATCCCATTTGAATTTGAGCACACAAAGAAAGATAGAAAAGTTTTCTTTGCACTGGTGTTTATAAGATGAGTGATTATGTGGTTGCCTGGTAATTACAAACAGTCAATACGTCACCATTAGTTATTATAGTAAGTATATATACCAGGTTATTGACTATACATAAAATGAATGTATCCTCATCTTCGCCATGAAAATATAGATATTGGATAGTTGCATTTTAACGCTGAATGTGTAGATATATATTTTCTAATCTTTGTTTGTTTTTTAATAGAAATGGCATTTCTCATGGGCAGGCCTAAACATTGCGACGAATGCCTAAGTGGTGGACGTCAGAGATTACGTAGTGCCATTAGCAATCGCTAGGTGGCGTTGCTAAGTTGTGCTGATAAAATGGCGTCATATTCCTTCAAATTTGGTCGGATTAATATTACCTTAGAAAGCTGCTTAAATTGCCATCAGCGAGGATATTTTTCCGTTGCTGTTGGCTGTTGTCCTTTACGGAAGTAAAAAAAATCTCTATTTTCTCTTTTTCTCCTTTTTTTTTCGTTTTCTAGATTTTCTTTCTTCATAAAAATGTCATCGATAAATGCAGGCAGGTAGCGATTTAGCTTGCGCAAAACATTAGCCTACAAATCATCGAAGAACGCATAAAAATATACGGAAAATATTCGTCTCTTCAGTTATACGAGCTGACGTACTTAGCATACGTGTGATGCGATTTTATAAATATAGTCTGAAATATAGCATTGTGATGTTGTGAACACATGCTAAACAGAGCATATTCTCCTGAACCAACATGGATATATCACTTCCCTAAATGGTACTTGTCTACAAAATCTCGGTAAGTTTAACTGTCTTAGCAGTAACATTTCAAATGTAAATTATTACACAGTAAGTTAACTACAATCGATTGACAGAGACAACAAATTCCTTTAAGTCACTGCTGGTTTAGCTCTCATTCTGTTTATAATATGTACTGCCTACATCTTACATATTTCAGTCAACAAGTGTAAAGAAAATTGTTTGACATAAGTACCTGAAAGTTACTGACGCAAATTATGCTCATTAACTTGAAATTATTGCTAATCTAGTAAACGAGAAGTAGCCTTACTATAATGAAGAAATGGAAAATTGCATCAGAATTTTTGTGAGCTAAAACAAAACAGAAAACTTTCTCCAGAAACCAGAAAATATATCTTCCCTAAATCGGGCTTGTCCAAACAGGTCGATAAGTTTATTAAACTCAGAAGAAATATTTCAAAGGAAAATTGCACAGAGAGACAATTTTATTCGCCTGACGGAGACGCCGAATTCTATTAGATAACTGCTATGTAATTCATTGCACTACCATTGCTCCTGTATTTTTATATTCTGTCTTGACTACATCCTACGTATATAAGACGACAAGTTAAAAAATGGTTTGACATTCATACCTGAAAGAAGCAAGAGAGATTCTGCATAGAAAATTACTGACGCAAGTTACGGTGGTGAACTTGCAATTTTTGCTGATACATCTAAACAAGCGGAGATCTTACTACACTTTCTCGAAGAAAATGAAAATTGCATAGCGATTTTTGTTAACAGATGCAAAACAGAGCACATTCTCCTTAACAAACATGGAAATATCTCTTCTCTAAATCGAGACTTCTTCAGAAATATCGATGAATTTACTTATCTTTGCAGTAAAGTTTCTATTCCTCCCACGTGATGCTTCCCAACTACTTTGAAAAAGAAACCCCAGATGGCGGGCCGTATCCGGCCATCGCGTGATGAGCCCACATTAAACCACTAATACGATTATTAATTATCACTTTTTCAGAAGGTAAGCCACAAAATCAGATTAAGTTTTGAAAAGCCAGTGCAGTAGAAGTGCACTGGTTCACAAAAAAAAATGCATGTGTAACCCCATCGTCATTCTTCGATAAAGGTGCCTCAGATCATTAGAAATGAACTAACTCCTTCTTAAGGCGAGAAAGTAAGGCCTGGGAAAGTGTATCTTCTAGTACTACACAGAACCATACTACAGGCCGACAATCAAGCCACAGTTAAACTGATTGAGGACGTATATTCGACTGGTATGGATAACACCTATTCAAGTTGTGCAAAGTAAGTAGACTAATATACAAGAATATTCTAATTTGTAGCCGTAACCAAGACAAACTGAAAAATGGAAATAATGAACAAAACCGACAACGAAATTATGCAAAGTTTTTTGGTTTTTTTTAATATATTTGAATATTCTGTTCGTTAGACACGAAACGAAATTATAAACTATTATACATGGGTAAATTTCATGTTGTTCTTCTGTTTTGGCTTTGCTGCACAAAAGAACCTTACTCTATTAGTTTCAAACTTTCTATTCCACGGCTTTAAGTTGTTTAAATGACTTTTGAATAATAAAATGTCACGTTTGTTAATCCATCAGCGATTTAAAATGTCTCAAATCTATTTACTACCGTGATACTATCAAATTCGAAAGTTATTTTTTATCCCGTAGATTCCTATATAGAAAGTAGTAAGATAGAAAATACCATTGCTGATGGACTCATTATTTGAGTGAAAAAAAGGCGTTCATGTGTAGCTAGCTTGCCATAAGCATATTTTCATACTAATACTACTATGTTATACTTATGTTTTGTAGCCCCGTTGAAGTAAATACAAAAACTAATATCTATACTTTTTCCAAATTGATTGGTCTCATTCGTATTGGAATACATTATACTCGAAGTCGAAATGTCGGCGTTCGCTGTTACCAAAGTCAAGACTAAAGACTCTCGTTAACCTCCGTTCTTTTAAACATCTTGCTTACACTTGCATGGAAATAATTCTATTTCATAACATACGCATTTTGGCGAATGCGCGTCGGGGTCTCTGCTAATGGCGAACATCCAACCGGACGAGTGACGCGTTTGGTAATTCATGTTTATCTTCGTCTTCAACAGTTAGTCATCTGCGTTATTTACTACTACTACTACTACTACTACTACTACTATACATAGAATAATATTATGCAATATATGTGTATAATATGAAACATTAAAATACATATGATGGCTGCAAACTTGTGGTCGAGTATTGCCTTTCATAAGTCGTAAATTCTCCAGAACTCAATTTTAAAGCAATTTATGCCTGAGTGAGGGAACACTTTGCACAGAATGAATATCATTCCTATGCGATTGAAACTCTGACTAAAACATGAGCAAGTCTACATTAGTTTAAAGAAACAGCCGCCACAGATATTATATTTAGATTCATCTTCCCTTAGAATTAGATTGAAGAGGGCATGTCTCACAGTGGTTTGAGTCTAGAGTTTTCTTGAAAGCTACTACGAAAACGTTGACAATCACATTGAACAAGAAGATTGACACAGACATACTATTAAACGCATGCCTCCACGTATGAGTAAACCAATATTTCCAGCACACGGATAGGTGCACCTGAGTCCTCTAGTTGGAAAACTGATCTTTCATGTCGCTCGTCTAAGAGCCTCGCGCACGTAAGCAGCATGGGGACTGCAACAAACTTCGAGGCCTCAAGTCGTCACCATTTCTCCGAGAATCAGATCACTATTCGCAATAAGCTAACAGTTAAAAAAGACTTCTGTTAACGTGTACACAAATATTTCTTCCAGCAAACTTACACTCACATGAAGCAAACCTATGAACAATTCCCAACATATCTAACATCTTCTTTTAAATAACTACGCGCGTACCTGCTAACAACACTTTCCAAACCTATTTCATTGTTCATCAAATTCGCTCCGGACGAGGCATAAAGTCAATTGACGTCAGGAACTTAAAATAAAGAACGATGATTAGATTGGATAATAACAAAGGAAGGTAGAATCACGGTAGTCTTTAAACTGAGGGTGATAAATTCAGAGGCAAACTAATCGACCATAAAGCCGAAACAGTAACATTCCAGTGACGGACATTCAGCCACGCTGTGAATGAAGCACGGGTAAACATCAATGTGCTACCCGACACTTGCAAATACCCCGATATTTATCTAGTGCTGATGGAGAAGCTACCCTTCAATTCGGTCTTTTACACTATCACCCTGGAAAGTGCAGATCAGAAAAGTACTATGACATCGCCCTCTACCAAGGATACATAACAAGTTGTATTAACTGTCATTTATCTCTTCTTTCACTCAATAAATTGTTGTTATCTTCACAATCGCTGTTTATCGTATGTCATGTACTGATTGATCATGTAATTAACAATTATTAATGCTTGTTAGTTGGGAGTAGTCGTACATTGGACGACTGGCCATCGCAAATATGTGATAACTTTTTTACCAGTAAAATAATTCTAGGTTTCAGCCAAAAGTTAATGGAATTTTAAAGACTACATGTGACACTTGAAGGAGAACGGTGGGTGTAATGGCTTGAACATCGTAAGCATAACAACATAAACATAGTAACAATGCTACAAAATATATAAGTAATGTATTTAACGACAGCTACATATAAAATATATTGAAAAATGGTGGTTAAGCATTTTGCTTTCGTCGACAAGAGTGTTGTATTGTGGTTCGGTTTATCTAGATAACTAAATTATTTTCTGCTTTTCTTGTTGCCTGTATAAAACTTAAGCCAGCCCATTTCCCATGTCGCGACTCAGTTTTATTATTCTATTCAATTTATTTGGTGGGTGTTGCATTCTTAATTCTGTGGCATACCGACAATAATCAAGTTGCCGTAATTATTACAGAAACGTTAACGCCTACAATGGGCATTCATAACTTGGTCAAGAGAATGCAAGAAGACGTTTGATAAAAATAAAATCAGATCAAGAAGAAACTGACGATTACGGACTTCAATAAAAAAAACACACAAGAAAATTGTATTGACTCCATACAGAGCAAGACTAAAGTGTGTACTTCTGTAAATAAAGTCGTGTAAATATACCACCGTGTTGTTTTAATAATCAGCTGTTCAAGCTCACAACAAAAAGAGATTTCGAAATCACTAATTTATTATATCTTATCAGCCCATGTACTTACATATCCGAACTCCACGAATGCTTCCAAACGGACTCTCTATTTATCTCTCTTTGAGTCATGTGACGTCATATCATATTTAGTACATTCAGCAATTTTCAACTCAGGCTCATAATGTTAGCCACCGCTAACTCCCTAGCGGTTTCCATGTGATTTTTATTATCACCTAACTAAATAATATAATCGAGGTACTACTTATAAATATTTTATAATAGGTTCAACGTCTAAGTATGTTATTTTGTTTTTATATAACCTCTCTCCTACTTGCATTGAGAAATCTTTGGTAGCCGTCATTTGTCTAACTCATTTTTTAATAAATGTTAATAGGTTCAGTAAATTAGACTGACAATATTCTTGAAACACAATGTTAATCATACGCACGTGTTTCGCGTCTCTTTAAAGTGGATATTACCCTTATACTTTTCGTTGATACATATCTTGCTATGATTTAATATTAGCCAATCTACTGATATATTTTATCTTAAGGAAGTGCAGAATAAATTAAACGTCGACCAAAATGAAAATAAATAAAACCTTACTGAACAACCTGAGCGTCCGTTTTGAATTAACATCAATTCCATCGCTAGAGATAATGAATATTAACGAATTTCCAAACACTGAATAGCAATATTTTATGATAACTTATTTTCGTTAATAAAATGTTTTCTTTTTAATGAATAAATCGCTAGTCTTCTGTTTTCTAATACATTGAATCTAATTCTACACACACACAAATCTATAGAGTTTTAATTACCTACTAGACACCATCCTCGAATGCCCTCGGTCTCTCTGTAAAAGTGTTTGTCAGGAACACCTGACATAAGGATACTTCACCCTATAAGTAAATCCTAGGCAAATATTCAAAATAACATAGTATTCGAAGTCCAAATAAGATCTCCTCGGTTTGGCTATATAGCTATACGAGGAATGGTGCACCTTCTCCTAGTGATGTTACCTCAAGTAACAGCACTTAGCTGGATACTCGACCAGACCAGATGAATTCTTGTTGTGGAATCCGGTAAGACCAATAGACCACAAGAAAAAGATACTATAACATAGTTAACTGGTCAATTGGGGAAAGGAAAATTAATGTTCTTAACGTCTCAACATAATGAACGCTTGAGAGGAAATGGTAAACTTTTATGGAACATTCAAATATCTATATATCTCGTACAGAGATCAAGTATAGAAATCAAGTGAAGGGGGCCTTGATTTCTCAGAACTCTAATTGAAGTAAAATAAACACACACACACACACACACACACACACACATATATATATATATATATATATATATATATATATATATATATATATATATATAATAATGGTAATAATCCAGGTGAAAAATATCCACAGGGTGGTAATCCAGAGAATTTTAACCGGGTTTATAAAAAGTGCTCAATATCAAAATAGAGCTTTATATATGATAATTTTATTTACACAGACATGTACAAAATCTGCGACACTGGCATGTCGATGTTATCGATCAACAGTTACTATAAACTGAGATCTCATCAGGCAGAGTTAGAATCCGATCTTAACCTCAGATCATATTTGGAGGTTCTACTGGAGAGAGTATTAATGCATACAGGAGAGTGTTTTAAGTTATACAGGAGAGAGTTTGAATGCTTTCTGGAGAGTTTAAATGCATACAGGAGAAAGTTTAAATACCTACTGACCAGTAGATTGTTGTCTTGTAATCTAGCCAAACAAAAACAAATACACTAGAGAGAGAAACTATGACATAGTTAAGTGGTAAATAACAGATAGGAAAAATCGGTGTTCTGCAATGCTTTACTAACTCAAAATTTGACAGGTAGAAAAGAATCTTGATTAAACACTTAGATATCTATGTATTTAAGATAGAAATCAAATGGTAGCCCTAGGAAGGTGCCTTTGATTTCTGAGATCTTACACTGAAGTAAAATTTTTAAAACAGTAAACACACACATATATATATATATATATATATATATATATATATATATATATATATATATATATATGAAGAGTTCAAATGCAACATGCGATAAATCCAATTCTTCAAATTGAGGAATAAGACCATATAAATACGAATATTTCAAATCTACAATTCGACCATAAAAGCTTAGTTTAGTTAAAAATAAGAATATAAAGCAAATTAAATAACAGTGTTCGTCGTGGTAATTCAACAATTTTTTAATTGGCGTTAATCGGGTTCTAAATTCGAACTCTCCATATATATATATATATATATATATATATATATATATAGTGTTTGTAGAGGTTTGGAAAAACTGTGTTTATAAGAGGAGCTATAATTTAGTATAAATTCTCATTTATAAAAACATTTTAGCTACATCTTTAAGCTAGGACCTTATTCGATGTCTATCATTTTAGGCCACTGACAAAGAAGTTTTAGAATATGTTAATTTCAGTAGCCTGATGATGCTATAATAACATAGATTATACTAATATATATATATATATATATATATATATATATATATATATATATATATATATATATATATAGTTAGGTTTATATGTTCATTATATTCTGATATTTTTGTATTTACAGAATCCGCTGCTAAAGTAATTAACCGGTCATTATGAATTTTGGCACACATTTGCTAGGCGTAAGGAGTCTAAATTTGGCTTATACTTAGTTTAATTTATTTCATTTAAAGAAGGTAAAAACTGTGTATAACACCCCCGTAAAAATTCAAACCCATATAAGTTTTATGAAATTATAACAATAGGTATTAGACGTCAATGAATGAATATTTCCTAAATTTCAATTTCTTTGAAATATGTTAAAGAGTTACAAAGGTGCATTATATAGACACAACCCTTCCATTTACAAATTCATATATATATAATTTTTATTGAATGGGATCCTAATCATGAACACTAATGAAGCAAGATTTCTGAATGTAAATTTCTTCTTAAGACACTTTAACTTAAGCCATACATTTTAGATATATTTTACAATCAAAGTTACGCAATGGAGTTTGATAAAGTTGGAATAATGATACTAGATAGTATGTTCATTATCATGATATTATGATTTGAATATTGGTAAAAGGACTTAAAATTGTGCAAAATTGTTCTGTTTGAAGAATTAATATTACCCGTCCTGTGAAGGTGCATATGCTTGCAACAGTGTGAGAGCATGTGTGAGTGACTTCAGTAGACATTTTGTGTGCTGCTTTTGTCATTGTGTAAATAGGTGTGACAGAGTGTGCAATGTGTTTTTTTAATGTTTAAGTTGTAAATAGCAATCAGCTTTCTTTTTGCCATGAAATATGTTAAGTAAAGCGTAAATGAGTGTGTTAGTTTGTCTTGTGTCTGGCTCTTTTTGTTTGTTATGTTGAAATGCGTGAATTTGTCTTTGGGCGCCAAAATAGTGTGGAGCCTGCGGACGTATTTTTAAGCGTATTACATTGTTGATATTGTCGATTTTATTTTGTTAATAACTCGTTGGGAGCCTCTGTTCGCACGAAAATGTAATAGCTTTCTTTTTCTTTCTGAGGCTTAGTGGGTGTGTTTTCGCACACACCGTTGACCAATCAAAATATTCGGGATGCGTTTCAATCCTATATGAGAAACACATTAATGACAATCTAGAATAATCACGTATAATTTGAGTTGATCTCGTTTACAATTCTGTACACATTATCAGTAACAAAAAATAAAACAGAATGAGAATAAAATATAAAAGCTAAGAAAACGAGGGTAAGATTTCTATAAATACCTATATATATATATATATATATATATATATATATATATATATAATAACCAACGCGAAAAGTTCTACAAATATTCCCAATATCCAGCCATTTAAGTTTTAAGTTTTATTAATGTTTTATAGGTCACTTTTAGAAGCGTGTAAAACAAACACCTTAGTGTTTAATTTCTGTTTGTTTAATGCGTACGTGTGTCTTAAATACTAGACCACACGTGAATTGTTTTGTTAGCATCAGTTTATATATATATATATATATATATATATATATATATATATATATATATATATATATATATATATATATATATATATATATATATATAAACAGTCGCTGACACAACGATTCACGGGTGGTCTAGTGTTAAACAAAACAATATATATATATATATATAAATTTTAAATTTTCATTCAAAATACTCTTACTTAAATAGAGCTGAAATGCACAATAAAATAACTCACGTATAGTAAGTATCGGTATAGTCAAAATGCAGTCCTTCAAGTACTCTAAACAATGCAGTTATTAATATCAGCTCAATGGTTAATTATTGAGATCAAGCACAGCTATTATGAAGTAATTTATTAACTTTCAACTTGGTTGGTAAAGAAAGCAGAAGCAAGCAGTTACGGTTGCTGCTGCCTTTGTTGAGCGAATCGAGCTACTGCACAAAGCTCACCAAGATCGTGCCTCAAGATTGTCTTGTCTTCATCAAGTTCTCTTGCTTTCGCCGTAACTATTCGTTATAACTTCAAGATCGCGGGAGTTTACCGCCGACATCCAGAGGGTACGCCCTAGAGTTACATACGAAGTCAGGAAAGGTTTCACCAAAAAAGAGATAACAGAATAGTGGTTGAAAATTCGCAAAAATGCATTGTTATCCTTACTCTATGTGTCTTCGGTTCCGAGTCCGATAAGTCATTGTCTGCCACAGACGTTGAGGATGACAGATCTTGATATTTACTACTCCTGGATTTCCACCAGAACCCCGTTAGTCGGGTATCTCTGACGCTACCACGTTGCCACTGCCTATACCACAGTCAGCAGGGATGGAGATTTTAGAGAAAGGATATGTTTACTAGTATTGGCAACTATCATTCTACTATTTATGACGTCATACTGATTTTACTAACTATCGTTTATAACGGCGTCTACTTTAAAGTAAAATATATTCTTTTTAGGAGTGTGCTATTGACAAACAATCAAGCAAGCAAGATAAGAAGATCAAAAGAGATGTATAACTATACTAGACCCCCGGGGAGCCTTGAGGTTCGTCTAGTAAACGACTCGTGCCCACTCGGGTTACGGTTCGTCTCGATCAGTGGTTCTTAACCTGTGGGGAATGACCGGTCGGACAGAAGAACCACTGCTTCAAAATGTAATACATTACATCCAAATGTTGACTTACTTTGACCATGATAATTTTGACCATTTTCTTGATTCAATACCACTTTTGTTGTTCGTTTTTTTGTTTCTCTCTTGTATGATTGTTACTACTTTCTTTTCATTTTATTTCTCTTCAGGTACCTTATTGCTATATTTTTCTAGACTCTAGATAATACGTAATAAACTACCAAAAAAGATTATAGAAATAAGAATATTCAGTATCCTCCTTCATAGTTGCACGACAGCCAAGAAGGAAGATAGGTACGGACTTAATATATCGCTGCTGGTTTTGAGAAACAAGCAACACGGGTTGCAATTTCCTGTGGAAGCGGTCAATAACACTGTTAGAAGCTGATGATAGCTAGTCGTACAATACGTTTAATCCCCAGTAACATAGAAATTTATATGAAGCGATGGGATTAAAACTGTCCACCACGGTCGGTGGTAAAAATCGTAGGAACTCTGTAACGCGATATCCAGCTCGGTAAATATTCACTTGAAATTTCGTTATTGATAATCGCTTCAGGTCAACGCGTGAAACGGTCTATACAGGGAAGTAAATCCATGCCTGACCGGCAAAGATCAAATCAAATCAATGTGAGCATCGCTGACCTGAGCGTCTGGAGTACTGCATGTTTCAAGCGATGCGCGGATATACTTGTGCACTTTTGACTTTCTGCAGGGTACGCAGAAATATGTCCAGAAAAGGATAACACGCCTCATATCTCCATGTGAATTACTAGACTCTCTCTTTAATAATTTATAAGAAAAAGATTGTTCAAAAAGAAAAGAAAAGTGTTTTCAATAAACAAAACATTTAGGCAATAATTCATTATAGTTAACAGCCGAGGAATAAAAAATAAACAAAATATACAACAAATACCTTTAACTGAACACATTAATATATAATTTTCTACCTAAATCCTTTCAATATAAGATTTCATCGATATCTGGATTTCGGATAGAGTCAGAATTCAATATGGCTATCAATCTCGGCTCTGTTTAATTCTTTAAAAAATGTTTTAATAAACATGACTAACTTTACCGTTAATTCTAGGTTCAGGTGGTAATCCCCGTCTCCGGGTCTATTGTTAGTTGTCTGGTAAGTCTTTTCTTACTATCTATTAAGCCTCAAATTAGTGACAACTTCCAAACAAAATCGACTGCCATCTTTGACTAGCTCGTGTTTCGCTAAGCTAAAGTAATGATAGCATATTAAAAGATGATAACTCTTACAATCATTGTCCATACTTTAAAATATGTAGACAATTACAATTTAATGCATTTGGTAAAACTTAATTTTTGCATTTTTTGGTTTTCGATTTCTTGACTGTAAACTATAATGCATGATTACAATAATGTTATTAATTTTCTGCAGTTTTTTTGTGTGTAACCTTCATTCTATTACGTTTTGACCAAGCTACTTTTTTATGTACTTTCATCCCATAGCAGAAAGATATGACAAAAGGTCGGAATGTGGGATTGGAAAGCCAGCGCCCGAGATGTTGAGCACTCCTGCCTACAAAATAATAACCTGGACAGCCCCGTCAGCATTCCACGGTAGGTACGACTCAGGCGATTAGCAATAAACTAACCCCTTCTCAAAGGGTGAGAATTTATTTAGGCTGGTACATTCCTCGGAAACATTAATTTCTATCTTAAATGAAAATTACATCCCTCGGAATGCACCACACCTTAGACATAATGCCCGTTGTAGAAGAGGGAAAGGTGGGAGTCAATGGTCTTTGTGGCATTTAAAGCCAGCGCCCGTCGGCATTCCTTGGTAGGTGCGCCTCAGGCGATAGCAATAAACTAACCCCTTCTCAAAAGCTGAGAAGGTAAAGCCTGGGAGGGTGGAACTCGCAGAACTCTGCAGGACAAACCCGCAGACTGGCGAAATAAAGGCCCAAAGGCCAAGACGGTACCGGTCTATAAAGTATAGTATCCATCAGAACAGATACTACACTTTGATCCTAGCCCAAAGGCCAAGAACAAAGATTTTTGTTTGTTTTTTTACTGCTTCTTTACGCTACATTTTTATGTACTTTCCAACCACAATAGAAAGATATGACACAAGGTCGGAATATGGGATTGGAAAGCCAGCGCCCGATAATATGAGCACTCTGGCCTACAAAAAATGCCTGGGCAGCCACGTCGGCATTCCTCTGTAGGGGCGCTACAGGCGATTAGCAATAAACTAACCCCTTCTCAAAAGGTGAGAAGGCAAAGCCTGGGAGGGTGGACCTCCTAGAACTGCACAGGACAATACCCCAGAACGGCGGAATCAAGGCCCGAAGGCCAAGACAATCCGGTCTATAGGGTGTAGTATCCATCGGAACAGATACTACACTTTGACCCTAGCCCAAAGGCCAAGAACGAAGTTTTTTTGTTTTTTTTTACTGCTGGTTTAAGCTACTTTTTCCCCATTTGCCAAACACTGTTCTCGTATATATACAAATGACAACTGATTTTACTTGCAGACTTTCTCTGAGTATGTAATGCACCCCGTAATCAATGCTGTTCGACATAAAACTTTGATCTACGTATAACGTTATCTGCTTTTTTCCGTGTGATGTTTTATCGGTGCTTTAATCTTATTATCTTTTATCAAAATTAATGCCATGCTTATGCATATTAACTTATATGTATAGGTATATGTTGCTCGCATATGTTTTGTCGGGCGGTTTATGCATGACGTTTTCACAAATATCTGCCTAAAATTCACTATTATAAGTATTTGTATGCTTATTGATTGTACGCTTAAGTGTAGAGAAAGTTCCGTCTACCGATCATAGTTCATTCTAATTAGGCATATTTCTGCAAATATCTAACAAACTACATCAATATGAATCTGAACAAGACTGTTACGCATTGATCTGGGCAATTCTGTGACACTCTTTATTTCGATATAAAATGTGATCCCCCTAAATGTCCCCTCTACTGAAATCTTCTCTCTATAAAAAAAACTCAATGCCTGTGTGTATTTGGGTATGTGTGTATGTGTGATTGTGTGTGCTTCCTATTGAATGAAAGGTTAGATAATCTACACAAAATCTAAAAGTGTATTCGTATATAAATTTTATCGGGGAAGACAATGGGCGTGTTCCCGCATATCTAAGTGCAACAATAAAGGGGGCAATTAGGGCATTACCTAAACACTTTCCATATATCCTATTTTTATAAAATGTTAATCATATGTATACAATTTTCTGGGAAAGACAATAGAAGTTGTCCCTAATCTCTGTGTTATCCTGTATTTTCCGAATATCTACGTGCCCCCACCTCGAAGTAACTCATGGGGAGAGAACCTCCATAAAACTTCAAATATATATATATATATATATATATATATATATATATATATATATATATATATGATTTTAATGAAATTTAAACCATGTGTATAAGACACTAATTCAGAGAGTTTTCAAACATTTCATCTTCTTCCTACTATATAGAGGTTGAAACGGGAGAAGAGGGAAATAAAAACAAATAAAGTAATATGATGCATAGTGAAGCAGTACATAGTAATGACCATATTCAATCCCGAGCAATGCCAGGTCTTGCTGCTAATCGTTAATAAAAGTCACAAATACAATGTCACCATATCTGATACAGATAAACTTCAGTATATGCTTGATTTGTCTGACCAAGTTTCAGTGATGAATTTCCATTGTATGCATCTTATTGTCGTTTAATAATATGGACGACACTTTGGTGAGCGTCGTTTGAAAGGTTGTAAGTTCAATACCTACGAAGGATAGTAAATGTATCTTTTCTCTTGAATCACACCCAATAATAAGTTGAATTAAACATTTTTTCTGTCAGTCTGAGGCATCGTTCTGTGCAGTTCTAGAAGGTCAATCCTCCCAGACTTTACCATTCTCCCCCTTCAAGAAAACTTTAGTTGATTTTTAATTGGTGAGGCGCCCCTACCGGGGAATAACTACAGTGCTTTCACTGCAATTTTTGTTCGGTAAAAGTGCTCTTCCTCTAGGAAAGAAAATTAATAAAAACAATATCCGACAAGAAACTGGTGATGTAAATTGTTTGAATGTGACCAACTTTGATTGTGATTGGAAAATATTGTCTAACTTTTATTGTAATCAGGAAATGTTGTCTAACTTGTATTGTGATCAGAAAATGTTGTCTAACTTTTATTGTGATGAGAAAATGTCGTCTACCTTTTCAAATGCTTGATTGATTTATACGAAAATTTTAACAAACACACTCCAAGAAGTTAGCCTGACGATCTCTTTATTGGAGTGAAAAACAAACAGTATTTATTGAAGAAAGAGTTATTTAGTCGAACAGTATACTGGGAGTTGGATGGAGGGTAAATATGAGGTAAGATAATCCATAATCTGAAGTGTAGATCTGTTAAGAAACTTATCCCAGTCGATAAAAAGTTTCCACAACATTAAATACTTACCCAACTCTCTCATAATCGATAATTCGTTCTTTTATTTACTTCTCTTTGATAAACAATTCTTTGGAATCAAA
Organism: Sepiola atlantica; assembly: GCA_963556195.1. Taxonomy (NCBI): domain Eukaryota; kingdom Metazoa; phylum Mollusca; class Cephalopoda; order Sepiida; family Sepiolidae; genus Sepiola; species Sepiola atlantica. The sequence continues at coordinate 126,825,443 of OY744523.1, forward strand.
TTTAGAATAAAAGCTGAGTTTTAAATCTGTCAGTCACGCTATTTACTCTATCTTATTCTCGTGTATTTTTGATAAAAATGTAGTCTTATGACTTCACTAAAAAAAGGTGTCTTTTTTCTAACTACATATTTTCGTTAAGTGCTGTCTGCTTCGGTTTTCGAGCTGTCATGGTGTGAATATTGTAAAATAATACGAGCCTGACATACTTGAATCGAAAGGAAGTGTAACTATTTCCTCTTTGAATGCATCACTATCTTTATTATATATATATATATATATATATATATATATATATAGAGAGAGAGAGAGAGAGAGAGAGAGAGACACATATGTATACATATATATATACATATATATAAATATATATAGAGAGAGAGACATATATATACACATATATATATACATATACATATATATATATATATATATATATATATATATATATATATATATATATATATATATATACGGAAAGATAGAGAGAAAGAGAGATGAAGAGAGCAAAAGAGACAGAGCAGGAGAGAGCGAGAGAGAGAGTATGTATCATAAATTAGTAAGTTAGGTAAGAAAGAAAGTGATAAATTTTAGGTTCTACGTGAGCTAATAAAAAGTATTTCATGCAAAAACTATACATTTAAGCGTCAATTTAGTTTACCTAGATTTCATCAAACTTATCATGTCGGGTTTGGGAAAGAAACCGGCTTATAGTGACAGACAGACTAATCAGCATCGTTCAGTAGCCGAAGACTCCGAGATGAAAGGGTACAAACACACATCTCTTTACAAATCTATTATAAGTAAACAACGGTGATCTTGAACAAGTGATTTGGTGCGTTCACCCTTTTTCTCGGAGTCCTCGCATACAAAACGTTGCTTAATAGTCGGTTGTCGACTATAAGCTGGCTTCTACAACAGACCCGGTATGGTCAGATTGATGAAACCACAGTACACCGAACAAACAATGTAATGCACAGTTTTAAAATAGAATACTTTACATACTTATTTATATATATATATATATATATATATATATATATATATACATATATTAACATATACGTACATATATATACATATATTTACATATATATATACATATATATACACATATACATATATATACATATATATATATATATATACATATATATATATACATATATATACATGTATATATATGTATATATACATAAATATATATATATATATGTATATACACATATATATGTATATATATATATGTATATATATACATATATATATATGTATATATATGAGTATGTATACATATATATATACATACATACATATATATGCATATATATATACATATATATGTGTATGTATATATGTATATACATATATATATGTATATATGTATATATATATATATATGTATATATATGTATATATATATATGTGTACATATATATGTATATATATATGTAGATATATATATATGTATATATATGTATATATATATATTTATATGTACATATATATATATGTATATATGTATATATGTATATATATGTATAACTATATGTATCTTTGTATACGTATATATGTATATATATGTATACATATATATGTATGTATATATATGTATATATATACATATATGCATATATATGTATATATATATATGTTTATATACATATATATATGTGTTTAGATATGTATATATGTATGTATATATATATGAATGCATATATATATATATATATGTATACATATATATGTATACACATATATATATACTGATATATACATATATGTATATATATATGTATATATATATATTTATATATGTGTATATATACATATATATATATATATATGTATATATACACAATCATTTATATATACATATATATATATATACATACATATATATATACATATATATATACACATATATACACACACATATATATACATACATATATATATATACATATATGATATAATATTTCCGGAACTATTTTCTTCTTCAAGTTCAAATGTGCATATGAAAGACGAGTGAGGATGCAGTCTAGCAGAAAATACTTGTTAAATTTGAATTCTAACCAAATTTGTTTTAATTAATAAATAAATAAGATAAATAAATAAAATAAAATTTGTTTTGTTTTTACATAATTTATATATTTATTGGTTTTATTAATTTTTTCTAATAATTTTTTTGTTTAGAATCTTTTCTTGTCTTATTAAATTTTAAATCTAAATTTAAAGTAAGTTTATTCGTTAGAATCAATATATCGGTTAATACTGTCATTCAACTTTGCATTATCTGTTGTTCGTTTTATATTATTGTGTGTATGAATATTTAGTTTATTCGTTTGAATCAATATATCGGTTAATACTGTCATTAAACTTTACATTATCTGTTGTTCGTTTTATATTATTGTGTGTATGAATATTTAGTTTGTTTATTTATTTATTTGTTTTTTTTTATATGTATATTTTATTAATTAATTTAATTCAAGCTTTATTATCTGTTCATTCATCGCTTGTATCTGTCTAAGGCTAATTACAATAATGGAAGGGAGGTATTTCAGTTGGGTCTGTTCAATGATGTTTAAGTCGCTTTTAATTATATTTAGCTTAAATATTGTTATTCTCATATAACAAATGTATTTCTTTTTCATTTTTTATTATTAATTAATGGTATAGGGTATTATTCTAGCCGGGATGGGGCCGGTATTTTATCCCCTCTTACTGTTGTTGTTGTTGTTCTTCTTCTTCTTCTTCTTCTTCTTATTATTATTATTATTATTATTATTACTATTATTATTATTAATTTTTTTACTGTTGTTATTATTATTATTATTATTATTATTATTATTATTATTATTATTATTATTATTATATAGTTATTTGATTATTATTATTTTTTATTTATTTAATTTTTTCGGCATGTAATTTTGATAACTGTTAATGAAGTAAATTGAATGTTCACGCGTGGGAAGTCTCAACATTTCTTATTAATTCTTCATATTGTTTTAATAATCTCTTTGTTGTTATTTATTTATTTAATTATTTATTCATTCCATGTCTTGCTGTAGTATTATTTATAGTATTAATATCATTATTATATATTATTATAGGTAATGTGTTTTGTTAAGTTAAGTCATTACTATTGTTAATTTACAGACTTTAATAATTAAAAAAAATTGTTTTTATTTATTTATTTACTTATTTATTTTATTTAATTATTTATTTAATTATTTATTTAATTATTTATTTTTCATTATTATTTATTTGTGTATTGTTTATTGATTCATTTTACCTATGTTACTTCGTGTCGAGTCAGTATTTGACCTATGTTGTTATATTATTTGTTATTATTATTATTATAAAGTGATTGTTTTGTTAGATTATAAGTCTTTAATTTTCATTTAAAGGTTGAATTAAGATCAAATCAATACAACAAGTGTGAGATATAAAACTGTATCAGACTAGAAATGATGATCTTAATTCGAGTCGGTGATTTATTTGGGGGCATCATTTTGCTATTAGTATCGATACTTTTATTCGAAGGTTGCCAACGTTTCTCTCCGTGGCTAGGATGTTGATCTTGAATGAGTTGCTGGTGTTGCCACATGCATGGATGTGTTTGTGGAAGGAAGGGGTGCGTGTTTGTAGGTGTTCTTAGACTCTAATACGTAGGGTCCTCACCGTATTACTGATGTATATTTTGTTGCATGTGGTGCACTGTATACGATATACAGTGTATGGGCGGTGGAGGTGTCTGTGGTGTTCATGGGGAAGTTTGCCACGGTGCAAGGAGTATTTTTGTAATTGGTGTTCTGTGTTGTCAACTGTTGTCGTAGAGAAAGAACGGTGTGTGTTAGTTGAATATCGAGGTTTTCCTTGTGCATAGCTTTGCGGATAGCTGTGGTGATCCTGTCGTTGAAATGCGGCAACTTCAGGAAGCAGGTGTTGAAAAGAGCGTGTTGCGTCCGTTTCCGGGGTTTCCTGAGGTGTTCAATGGTGGGTGTGGGGTATCCATTGGTCTCTAGTACCTGTTGGAATTTCTAGTTGCAGATGGTGTTGACAGCCTCAAAGCTGCATTTCTTACGAATGCGAGTTAGCTCATTCCTAGCATAGCCTATTTTAGTCTTACAAGGGAGGGCCGATTTGTAATTCATGAATATGTCTCTACACGCGGGCTTCCTGTAGAATTTAGTGGTTCAGGTTCCGTCTTCAGATATGTTGAAGCTGAACTCTAAAAATGCTAAGGGGCCTACGCTGTCAGGGCGTTCTATTGTAAATTCTATGTGTGGGTCAGTGTTGTTGAATGTGTCGAAGAGTGTGTTAGCCTCTTATTTGTACAATGAACGGATAAGAATGTCGTCCAGGTATCGTGTGAAGAAGATGGGGAGTGACAGGAGTTGAAGGAATGGCGTTCTTATTTATCTATAAATGCAATGGCGAGCAGTCCCGAGAGGCTGAACCCCATAGGCAGTGTTGTTATTTGTGCATATGGGTTTTGTTTGTATGTAAAATATGTGTTGTCTATTATTATGTTTAGGAGGTCATGTATATCAGTCGTTGTGAGGCCGAAGTAACAGAGGTCACTGATGAGATGCAGTCAGTAATTATGTCTACTGCGTGGTATGCGGGTACAGATGAGTAGATGGAGACGACGTCTACACATCTGTACGTTGGGAGAGAATTATTGCAGTGTGGCCGATAAGGGTACTATGTATTTGTTTTGTTTGGTTCGTAGAAAGAGATTCCTCAAAGGGGTATATGAACTTATACATTACGTTAGGGTTGAATTTAATTGTGTTATTATTTGTATTATTAAATTTGACATTTTGAATTTTGTGTAATAGATTATTAGTTTGATTCTCTTATGTTGTTCGATAGATTTAGTGTATCGTTGTATTAGGTGAATTAATGTTTTTGCGTCCAGTTTGTAATTACAGTGCATTTGGTTTTCCTAGTATACGTTGGAAGTGTATTTTTTGTTATGGGTTTTGTTTTTGTTTCTCATTTTTATTGTGTATGGAGTTTATATATACTTTCATTTGTTGATCAAATATTCTATTGGAGAAATTGTTATTGATTAGTTTTTGCTTTTATTTGGCTAGTTCTTTATAAAATATTGTTCTACATGATGATATAGTATGTGCACGATGAACCAGGTTTTTATAAAGACTATTTTATGTTTTTGTGCGCATTCACTGTGATAGTTGAAGAGGCTGAGGGTATTAGTTGTGTTTTTTTATATGACATCAACATATTCCCGCAAAAACCATCACTAAATATGTTTAAATACGTGTCTTTTACTTGATACACATCACCGAAGATTGCTCCGGAAAGTACCAAATATACTAGGGTGCACAACAAGTACGGCAAATTCATCGGCCAGTTCAAGCCTCTAACTCGAAAACTAATATGAAATGTTTCAAGGATTATAGAAAAACATACATGCGCAAGTTGTTCGTTATATTTAATTAAATATAACTTCAAGAAAAAATGCTGCTTATATATATATATATATATATATATATATATATATATATATATATATATATATATATATATATGAATGGTTTGTTATTCAAACATGTACAAAGTCTGCTACACTGGCATGTCGATGTTATCAATCTACAGCTATCAAGACCTGAGGTCTCATCAGGAAGAAGGTTTCTTTTGTGATCAAACCCGGTCGGTTCACCGACCGGGTTAGATCACAAAAAAAACTCTTGATTAGAATTCTGTAATCCTATTAATGGTGAGAGGATCACGCATGAGTGTTTATTGCTTTTTGGTATTCAATAAACTTTATGCCCGATATGTTATCTTTATAAATGCCTTTCATTGTAGTTTCTGAAGTGCAGCGTGTAATTGCGTTTAATTTTAGCAAATTGCACGTTGCGAAACAATTGTAAGACCATCGTTAATTCTGCCATTTCAATAAATAAAAGATATGTGAAAAGACTGAATTTTGGTGATTGGAATTTAAATAATCATTATATCTATCTATATATCTATTTATCTATCTCTCTCTCTCTCTCTCTCTCTATATATATATATATATATATATATAGATATATATATAATGGGTGCATGTTTGTGTGTCAGTACAGACGATGCTAATTATACAATTACGAATTATTAAGACTTCTACCGCGAACAAGCTACCCCCGTGGATTAAATAAAAGGTTCCAGTGAAAATTCCGTACAGATTTCCGAGTCTGAAATTAAGTTTTCCAAGTTCGACAAGACGCACCTAAATAAGATCGGAAGTAAACACTTTGTGAGAATAAGATTCAAGTTGAGAACAGTAGTCCGAATAATCGAAATAAGGAGTGACACAGAAGTGGAAATAGTATGAGTATGTGCGAGGTGTGCGAGAGAAAGAGGAAATGGAGAGAAAAAGAGAAAGGAATAAGGGAATCAAAGACATCTAATACGTTTGAGTGGGAGAGAGAAAAGGAATAAGGGAGAAAACAAGTGACATTTGGCGAGAGAGATGGAGTGTAAAAAGGTCGTAGAGGAGAGAAAATGAGAGTTACTGAAAAAGAGAAAGAGAGTAAGTGAATGAGAATAAGAGAAGAGAGATGTAGTGAGAAGGAGAGAGAATGACAAGGTAGTTATAAACGGGGTGAGAGTGTAGAAAAGGATTGATAGATCCTAAGTTCATGTCAAAAAAAGTGAGAGAGAAATGGAGAGAAAAGTCAGTGAGAAAGTTGGGTTGACAACATAGAAACAACGAAATAAATAAAAAGCTTGAATTGCAGACAAAAACGGATGTTTTTTATTATAATGATTTATCAACTACTATTGTCATATTGAACGTTTTTCTCACAATTTGACCTATGTAACTATTTTCATGCGTGTACATAGACCCGTACTGAAACGGATAAAGTGCTACGTTATAATCAGTTTATAGTGAGTTTTCTGGAGGTTAAAGTGCAATTATCAGTACACGAGATTTTCAGAATACAATTAAGGGTTCCTTAGAACTTCTAACCGGTCATGGATTTAATAAAAGATTCAGTTCCAAATTCCGTAAATATTGTCGAGTTCGACATAAAGATTCCCGAATACGACAAGATGCAGATGAAGAAGGTCGAAAGTTTCATCAGCCGAAACAATGTGAGCATAACATCCACGATGAAGACAGTATAATCAGAATATACTCCGACATATGTCTGAATGATTTCAGTCAGGTATATACAACAGTTTGATACTTCTATATAAAAATGATACAGAATAATAATAATAATAATACTTCTATGTGAGAAAAATAATATTCACAATAATAATAATAATGATAATAATAATAGTAATGATAATAATAAACATAATAATAATGAGAATAAAATAATAATAATAATAATAATAATAATGATAATAATAATAATAATAATAATAATAATAATAATAAAAATTAAAATAATAATAATGATAATGTATATGATAATGATAATAATAATGATAATGATACTATTACTAATGATAATGATAATAATTATAATAATGATAATATTTATTATTATTATTATTATAATGATAATAATTATAATCATGATAATAATAATAATAATAATAATAATAATAATAAAATAATAATAATGATAATAATAGTAATCATTATAATAATGAGAGTAATAATACTAATAACACTATAATAATAACAATAATAACGATGCCAATGATAATAATAATGATACTGATAATAATATTAATTATAATAATTATAATAATAATAATGAAAATAATAATAATGATAATAACTATAATGACAATAATAATTATAATAATAGTAATACAAGTAATAAAAATAATGATAATAATTATCAGAATAATGATAATAATAAACATAATTAAAATAATAATAATAATGATAATAATAATGAAGATGATAATAATTATAATAATAATGATAAAATAAATAATAGTAATAATAATAATAATAATAATAATAATAATAATAATAATAATAATAATAATAATAATAATAATAATAATTCCGAAAAACCTCCAGTAAAGACTTGAAGAAATTAGAATCAAAGGGATCATCGAAACCATACAAATGGCGGCAATGATCAAAACAGCTGCAATCTTAAGGAAACTTATTAAATGCGCAAACCAACCCGCATACGATACAAAGGGTAACCAGTCGCAAGGAATTTACGACAAGGAGAAAACAAAAGAACACAAAGAACACTGCAACACGAACCAAGGAACAAAAACTTCAAGAAACATCACTTCATGATCTCCATCCTAATGCATTACACCGGCCTTAGCTAACAAAAACTTCAAGAAACATCACTTCATGATCTCCATCCTAATGCATTACACTGGCCTTAGCTAACAAAAACTTCAAGAAACATCACTTCATGATCTCCATCCTAATGCATTACACCGGCCTTAGCTAACAAAAACTTCAAGAAACATCACTTCATGATCTCCATCCTAATGCATTACACTGGCCTTAGCTAACAAAAACTTCAAGAAACATCACTTCATGATCTCCATCCTAATGCATTACACCGGCCTTAGCTAACAAAAACTTCAAGAAACATCACTTCATGATCTCCATCCTAATGCATTACACTGGCCTTAGCTAACAAAAACTTCAAGAAACATCACTTCATGATCTCCATCCTAATGCATTACACCGGCCTTAGCTAACAAAAACTTCAAGAAACATCACTTCATGATCTCCATCCCAATGCATTACACTGGCCTTAGCTAACAAAAACTTCAAGAAACATCACTTCATGATCTCCATCCTAATGCATTACACCGGCCTTAGCTAACAAAAACTTCAAGAAACATCACTTCATGATCTCTATCCTAATGCATTACACTGGCCTTAGCTAACAAAAACTTCAAGAAACATCACTTCATGATCTCCATCCTAATGCATTACACCGGCCTTAGCTAACAAAAACTTCAAGAAACATCACTTCATGATCTCCATCCTAATGCATTACACCGGCCTTAGCTAACAAAAACTTCAAGAAACATCACTTCATGATCTCCATCCTAATGCATTACACTGGCCTTAGCTAACAAAAACTTCAAGAAACATCACTTCATGATCTCCATCCTAATGCATTACACCGGCCTTAGCTAACAAAAACTTCAAGAAACATCACTTCATGATCTCCATCCTAATGCATTACACTGGCCTTAGCTAACAAAAACTTCAAGAAACATCACTTCATGATCTCCATCCTAATGCATTACACCGGCCTTAGCTAACAAAAACTTCAAGAAACATCACTTCATGATCTCTATCCTAATGCATTACACTGGCCTTAGCTAACAAAAACTTCAAGAAACATCACTTCATGATCTCCATCCTAATGCATTACACCGGCCTTAGCTAACAAAAACTTCAAGAAACATCACTTCATGATCTCCATCCTAATGCATTACACTGGCCTTAGCTAACAAAAACTTCAAGAAACATCACTTCATGATCTCCATCCTAATGCATTACACTGGCCTTAGCTAACACCACACAAAAATTAACCAAGGAACAGAAATTACAAGAAACACAATAAGCTCCCCCCTTCACTCCCTCCACCCACTCCTAAAAAAAATAAATACATCAATAAAAAATGGAGCCGGCCTAGGCTGACACGAGACAAAATATTTGTAGAGGGTAGAGGAGAATGAAAAGACCGAGGAGGGACAGCACAAACCAGACCTCCACTGGAAAAGTGCGAAAAATGCTGGGATCTTGGGGAGGCTTATTGCCACCCAAATCCCAGAGAAGACCAATTGTCCTTACCAACGAGAAATCAATAGTAAGTGGATGTTGCGATACAGCAAGGTATTTGCCGTGGTTATCGAAAAGAGGTGAAGAATACTGGAAATCTGGGGAGGCTTGTTGTCACTCAAACTCCAAGAAATACCACTGGTTATTGTCGGTGAGCAATCACTAACGATGATCTAGTGAAAACTCCTAGTGAGTACAAATACTAATGATAATAATATGGTTTATATAGAAGTAAAGATACTTATTTATGTTAGATATTGGGCGAGTTGATCCACTAGTATTTAAAACAGTTAGTTGAGAATAACATGAAATGAAAGGTCAACGGGGGTCAACTTTAGCAAGTCAAGATGAGAGTTGCTAGACTTTAGGAATATAATAGAAAAAGATAAGACGTCATATCGTTCAAAAATAGTGTGTGAGAGAGAAGGACAGTTAATTTGGTTACACCCAATGAAAGTGATATGGTCTGAAAAAATATGATTAAACAGTGATTATCGACCTCTTTCTGTCTGTACCCTCCCCTCTTCGCCGGTTAGAGATTTGGAACGATAGTCAAGTCGAGTAAATCTCTACTGTATCCATTCAACTTATCTCGACTTAGTCCTTTAGAAAGTAGCTTTGATTTGTGAACGACAAGTCATGCGCTTGAAGGATCCCAGGGGGTGGTACAAAAGGAAAATATGCAGCTACCAGGGTAGGAATGTAATTTGTGAACTTTAATGTTTAGTTAACGATTACGACGACTTGGTTTTCTGCATGTATTACACAAGGTTGAAAAGTAACACATACAAAAACATAAGTCGATCGATACCTGATCTAGACATTCCCACGGAAATAGAACTTATTACCTAGAGGTCACAACAAACGAAATTAGCGATTACTAAAGAACAACATTAGAGATTACAGGGAGTGGTCAGTTTCATATAAGATTGCCAAAGCAGAATCTAAGAAATCAGTCAACAATGATAGACGAAATTACATGGAATTAAATATTCACAAGTTTAACCATTCAGACGAATCTTTAAAGGAGACAGCTTATCTCCACTTCTATTCTGCATGGCGAAAGACCCGATCAGTAAGCTGTTAAAAAAGATGCCGCGGTGCTTACAACTTTAGCCAGTGCCGTCAGAAAGATAAATCCAAAAGAATCATGGATGATCTAAAACTTAATGCGAGCTCAGACAATTAGCTGAATGAGCTACTGAAGGGTGCACACATTTTCTCAAGGGACATTGAAACGAAATTTGGCATAGACAAATGTGCCAAGTGTACACTCAAGGCTGGGAAGAATATATATGCGGAAAACGTCCAATTAGACATGGGAAATAATATCAGAAATCTGGAGAAACAGGAGACATACAAGTACTTTGGCATTGAATAAAAATTATACCATCCTACATGCCAAGATGAGGAAAAATAGGCCAAGAATAGATACGAGGTGTGAATAAGATATGTAAAACGCAGCTCACAAATAAAAATAAGATTACTGCGATAAACCAGTTTGCCATACCAGTAATCACGTAAAGTGTTGCATCATAGATTAGCTCCAACAAACCATTACAGGCTGGATGTAAAAACAAGAAAAGAATTAACACTCCACCGAGTGATATACAGGAATCAATGTTTTCCTATACTGTACTTACCTAGAGGAGAAGGAGGACTGACTGGGACTTTAAGAGATCAATCACCAACATAAAGCCACTATTGTCAGTATTTGACACTATCTGAGGTGCCTTATAAACCCAAACCTGACAATGGTAAAGGAACATCAAGAAAATAGAGCTAGCAAAACAACGTGCATAACATATCTAGCTAAGCATTTCGGACAGGGTTGTTTAACATATGAGATTGAAACACCAACCAAACCCGCAACATAGATAGCCTAAAAGAGTCGTAAAAAGTGCACTGATACTATCAAAAATAGGAGCCTTAAAGAGTGGGCAGAACAAAAACGCGCCACCCACTTTCTTGATGAGATATCTAAAGAGTATATCAACAAAGAAGATTGCTTGGACTGGCTTAAAAGAAGAGACCTCCACTATGATCAGGAAAGGTTTACAATGGCGGCCCAAGACGAAGGACTCATGACTAATGCATTTGAAAAGATGGCAGGACTTAGTAATGATAGACAATGCAGGTTTTGATACACAGAAATGGAAAGTGTGAATCACTTGATATCAAGCTGCAAAATTATGTTAGCAGGTGGCAGCTACACAAAACGCCACGATGATGTGTGCAAATACATACACTGGAACATCTGTAAAACTCTAAACATCCAATGTAGCACTAAGTCCTGTGAACATCTACCGGAAAGGAATGTGGGAAACGATAAGTATACTATACATCATGATTATGTTGTTCCTACATCTACCTACCTGGAAAATGCAGCAGTAAAACCAGACATAGTCATATTAAATATGGCAGAAAGAGAGGCAACACTGATTGAGGTGAGTGTTCCAAATGACAGTGGCTTAAATAGAGCAAAGAGGGAGAAGGTGACATAATCCAAGGCCTAATGTATGATAGGAAGCGAAACTGGAACCTCAAAAACATCAACATTATCCCAGTTATAATAGGAGCTAAAGGCCTCATGAAGAAAAAATTCAAACATTATATGGAAAGTATCCCGGAAAACCAAGTGTAAAAGAAATCCAAATAATTGCACTTAAGGGAACGGCCAAACTCTTTAAAAGAGCACTCGGTTGAAGCCTCCAAATAGCAGGTGATAGTCTGGCATTTGGAAGAATGCCCCGTCCCTATGGTAACGAACACAGAAACAAGAAATGTTTTTTAAATGCATGACTAAAGACAAAACGAATAGAACTCTGAAACTAATGATGAAATAATTATCTCGCAGGTTGATGAATTTAAATATTTACAACATGCCACTTCTGCTATGAAAGACCCCTATAAAACATTACAACGTAGCATAGATCTTGGATGGGCAGTTGTGAGCAAATGATGCTAGTTCTCACTTGAAACTGCATATCATCTCGGATAAATGTTGAGATTACCAACACATATGTGCTGTCAGTAATCATGGTATTCAGGTTAGAATATATATATATATATATATATATATATATATATATATATATATATATATATATATATATATATATATATATAAAGACGAAACTCGCGCTCATATTCTCCGTAGTTGGATAAGAATTGTGATAAGTGTCCGAATATAGAAAGATATCGACTAGCGGTTTTATAAAGGGTTATCAAGAATGAGTAAGGGAAGGATGCAGATAAAGGTGTAAAACACGGAGATGTTACCGTGATAACTTCCATATTAATCAGTTTGTTACACAAGGTAGTAGTGACAGTTAATATATATTAGTACGTATCAGTAGTATGCGCTGAAAATGATGAGTATATATATATATATATATATATATATATATATATATATATATATATATATATATATATGTGTGTGTGTGTGTGATGTGTGTGATGTGTAATAGTCTCAGCGGATGCTGATGTAAAGAGGAAAGTTTATAAGATGTGGTGCAGTTTTAGTTCCCTCGGGTTCACGTGGTGTTCTTTCCATGTTTTTGTTATATTTCTGCGTCAATTTCCACGTTAGTATTCGTAGTGTATGTGGGTTGGTTTCCGCATTTGATTATGTTTTATAAGATGTCTGTTGTTTTCATCATCATCATCCGTTGTATAAGTTTCAGCCTTCCCTTTGATTCGAATTTTTCATAGTCTCTTTTTCAGAATTTGCGATAATGATTTCTTTACCCAGTCGTGTCTGTTCAAGTATTCTTTTGAGGCCAGTTTGCTGCATTCACTTATTTGATTCACCGTTGTGTTTGTATGTTAACAGAGTCTACATGTACTGTTTTCCTGGTTTTGATCTGTGTTTCCTTTGATGTTGTTTTTTTAATCACATTGTTATGTGCAACTGTCAGTAGTGATTCCGTTTTTCTTTTTAAATGCTCTTTTTCTTAGCAATTTACAGGTGTTTTCGGAATACTCTTTTCTTGACATTCTTATTAATCTTCCCTTTCTCATTTTCACGTTGCGTACCTCAATATCACAGTTAAGGCGTAGTGCATTGTGCAAAAAAATAGTTTTCTTACTCTTCTTGTCTGAATTCTTCTTTTGTCCAACCAATTAATGAACCAAAATATTTTACAAGTGATACTTATAATTTTTACTCACTTGGAGTTCTCACACAGGTCATCGGTGATTGCTCACTGACAACCGGTGGTATTCCCTGGGGTCTGAGTGACAACAAGTCTCCCCAGATTTCAAGTATTCTCCACGTCTTTTCGATAGCCACCGCAAATAGACTTACAGTATCGAAACAGCCGTTTACCATTGATTTCTCGCTGGTAAGAACTATTGGTCTTCTCTGGGATCTGGGTGGCAATAAGCCTCCCCAAGGTCCCAGCACTCTCTGCACTTCCGGTGGAGGTCTGGTTTGTGCTGTCCCTCCTCGGGCTTCTCATCCTCCTTGACCCTATGCAAATATTTTGTCTGGTGTCAGTCTAGGCTGGTACATTTTTTTCGGGAGGGGGTGGGGGTGATGGTGTTTCTTGCTATTTCTGTTCATTTGTTCATTTTTCTGTCGTATCAGTTGAGGTCGGTGTAATTTATTGTGGAGGGAGCTTATACAGTTATGTTTCTTGCATTTTCTGTTCTTTTGTTTGTGATGTGTTTTTTCTGTGGTTTTGTTTTCTTCCTGTAGTAGATTCCGTGTGACCCTTCGTAGCTTATGCGGGTTGGTTTCCACATTCAATGATTTTTCTTAAGAGTGTAGCTGTTTTGATCATTGCCGTCTTTTACATAGTTCCAATGATCCCTTTGATTCCAATTTCTCCCAGTCTTTCTTCCATTTTTTTTATTGTTCGTAGTGCTCCTACGATTATTGGTATTATACTGACTTTCTTCATGCTCCATATTTCTTTCAGTTCTCTGGCTATTTCCGTATATTTTCTTCGTTTTTCCGTTTCTTTTATCTTCACTCTGTAGACTGCTGGAACGGCGAAGTCTACGATTTTGCAAGATTTTTCCTTCTTGTTGATTATAATAACATCAGGTTTCCTTGCTTGTATGTGTTTGTCTGTTTGTATATCCATATCTTATATGATTTTGTGTTTTTCGTTTTCAGTACTGTTTCTGATTTTTGTTTGTACCATTTGTCTACGTATTCGAAATTCGATTATTTGCCCTATTCCCGGTGTACTGCTTTCCCCACACAGCCATGTCTATTCTTGTATTCTGTTTGGGCTAGTTTGCTACATTAACATATTATAGGATTTACTGTTTCGTCCATTTGTCCACACAGTCTGCATTTACTGTTTTCCTGGGTTTTATCTATTTTAGCTTCAATGTAGTTTGTCCTAATTGCATTGTTCTGTGCAGCCATCAGTAAATATTCCGTTTCGCATTTCAAGTGTCTTTTTCTTTGCCATGCCCAGCTATTTTCGTTGCTTTCTTCTCTTGTTAGTCTTCTGAAGCGTCAATGTAGTTGTTTTTCTTCCCACTTTTCTTTTCTTGTCGTGCTGTTCTTTGTATCGGTGCTTCCCGAGTTGCTCGTTGAAACGGTGTCCGTTGCAGCAGAAAAGGATTTCCGTGTGTTGATTTATGTATTTTTCCAGCTCTTTTTTTAGTCTTCCACACAATCTTCCATACTTACCTGTCTTCTTCCCCCTTCGTTTATTTTCATGTAGATTCTTTTGGATGTAGTGCGTTGTGCATGGTAATTAATGTTCTAGTCCTCTGGTCGAGGTGCCTGAATTCTTCTTTGGTCCAGCCTATGATCCAGAGTATATTATTAGTACTACTACCCAGGTGGTTATTCCTGTTACTAGATTCATGCTATATAATTTCGTTTCTAGGAGTTTTCTTGTTCTATGTAAATATTCTTTTCCAATCTTCTCTTTCATTTCTGTAGATTTGATGGTGGCTTGCTTCCAGAACTCCAAGATATTTGTAGCTATCATGTTCGCCTAGCGCCCTCATTTTTCTTGCTTGGGGAGTTTTATGCCCTCTGTTGTCTTCAGTTTTCCTCTTTGTATTTCTACTAGTGCACACTTTTTCATTCCGAATTCCATTTGGATGTCCTGACTGAAGATTCTGGTTGTATTTATCAGCTTTCCCGGTTCCTTTTTGCTTTATTATTATGTACTTACTAGGAGTTCTCACATAGGTCATCAGTGATTGCTCACCGACAACCGGTGGTATTCCATGGAGTCTGACTGACAACAAGTCTCCCCAGATTTCCAGTATTCTCCATCTCTTTTCGATAGCCACCGCAAATAAACTTGCCGTATGACAACAGCCGTTTACCATTGATTTCTCGCTTTATTATTATTATTATTATTATTACTTGTTCTACTACTGTTGTTGTTGTTGCTTCTTCTGTTGTTGTTGTTGTTGTTGTTGTTGTTGCTGTTGCTGTTATGATAATATAATAATAATAAAAATAACAATAATAATAATATAGACGTATATAGAAGAGGCCTTAAAAAGAAATTGAAATTCACGGAATCTTGCTTCATTGGTATCTGTGAACTATAGATCGAATTCAATGCAAATCTAATGTATTTCAATATTCAAATAGGTGGTTGTATCTATATTATACCCTTGAAACCCTTTAAAATACACTAAAGAACCTAAAATTGGTGGAGTATTTATCAATTGGTGTATAATACCAACTGTTAACATTTTACAAAAATCGAAGCTATCTGAATTTTGACGAGGGGCCTCCACACTCTTTTTTACCCTCTTGCACAAGCTAAATTAAACTAAATATAGTCCATCTGTAGACACATTACAGCTAGCAGCTGTGTTCTTACATTCATAATATCGGAGCAGCTGTCAGCGGGCAATTATTTAGTTAATTAGTTTAGGAGTGTACTCTGTACATGCAAATATGATATACATAAACATAACACTTTATAAAAATGTGAGAAATATCAAGTAGTAAAAGAGGAAATGATTTGTCGTGTTCATTTTTTTTCAATAACAGAGTGAATGAGTATTTGTCAGCAAGATCTAATATTTCGACACCATTTATTTTGTAGAATTTGGTATATTCGGACTACTGTTCTCATCTTAGGTGTTTTTATCACAACGTTTCGACCGATGTAACCTCCGACCTTCTTCAGGTGTACCTTGTCGAACTCGGGAATCTTTCTGTCGAACTCGGGATTCTGGATGGAATTACGAACGGAACCCTTTATTAAATTAACGGGGGTAGCATGCTCTCGTTCCATCTGTCATGACCGGGAAGAAGTATTCAGTAATTCGCAATTCTTCGTATCGCCCGCACTGAGGATTGAACCTTCAACCTTCAGATGACTGTCACTAAGAACTGAATTTTACATGGTACACCTGAAGAAGGTCTGATGTTACATCGGTGGAAACGTTGTGATAAAACCACCCAAGATTAGAACAGTAGTCCGAATATACCAAATTCTACAAATTAGCAACCCTCATCTAAACAAAATTCGAAAAACCCTTCATTTTGTCTTGTTCATATTGATTTTACCGATATCGTCAGATCCCTTCAAGAGAAGAAACGTTAACGCTGTCAATATCCCTTATTGAAACCGATAAGGATCGAACACGACATTCAGATTTGTTAGTGTCCGTGGTTATCCACTTCCTCGCCGTTTTTACCCCGTTAATGGGCCCAATTTAAGAACCTGAAACTCTACTGGAAATAATCAGATTCGCTATAAAAACCCTTATGAAGGTTTAATGCACATGCAAAACTATGAAGCATGCACACGGAAAATAACATACTCGTGTCGATATCACTGTTTGGATTACTTTAATAGTATGGGAACCTCTAATTGCAAAAAAATCACCTGCAGATAATCAACCTAAACAGGTGCACAAGAGAAGAGAAAATCACCATTTTATAATATGATTTTCAAATTGAACTCTCGTATTTCAATTTAGTTGTATTTTTCATGCTCCCATTCATTGCTTATCCTTGTCAAATCAGCAGTTTATAGCGTCTTTTATATAACTAGCTGTCCCCACTTGGCGTTGCCCGGGATTCGTTTTGTTTTTGTTTCATGAAGCCCAGTTTATTTTTGTGTGGTAACCTTTTGACTGCTGTAACTCGTTATTATTGTCGAACTGTGCCAGCACTTTCCGACCGACCTACCGTCCTACTCAAACCGCATGCACCGTTATTTCTGGTCTTTTTCTTATTATTGGCTGTGTTTGGATTCTAGGGTAGATAGAAGCGGAATCGCATAGCCATAGTTCACAGTTTACAAGAAAAATAAGAAAGACAACACAGACACAGGCATTGTATATACACGACTTGTTGAACATGTGTGTGTGTATGTGTGTGCAGCGTTAGGGTATTTTCGCTAGAGAGAGAGAAAAGAGTAAATATATATATATATATATATATATATATATATATATACATATATTAAGGCATGTTTTATTAAAGACGACAGAAATCTTCTGTTTAGTGATTCCTTTTTTTATTTTTTCCATTCGTCGAATGATCTTTTTGACGTGTAGATGGAATGAATTGATGAAGGATCCATGTGTTTGACTAACGTTTTCGATTCTCTCCGGAATCATCTTCAGGTCTTTTATGGCAAAAAATGAATAAAAAGCGAGTGAAAGAATGGAATTTCTTAAAAAATACGCCGGCAAACCGTTAGCGTAAAATACGGACGTCTACATTTTAAATAAATTTTAATAAAACATGCCTTAATGAAAAAATGCTGCCTAAATACACACAATATACATATATATATACATATATATATATATATTTATATATATATATATATATATTTATATATATATATATATATGTGCATATATTTCATTTTGTAGTCAAAACTTCAGTGTTTAAGCCCAATAGATATTAATCTAAAAGAGGTTTATTTTTACAGCCTTTTCTTCAATTGTCCATACAATCAAGTTTTTTTTTGGGGGGGGGGGGATATAGCAATAATAAATATATACAGCTCAAACATTTTGCTGCAGTTTTACAATATTACAGTCTATCAGAAATGACTCCGACTCATATAAATCTATTAATATATTATTATCATTTATTAATATATACATATATATATATATAACCTGAATTCTCAGCTAAGACTAACGTCTTTTGTCGTTATAACCACCCCGTTATAATTCCTGTATGTCTCTGTCGACGATCTCCCTCGTAACAGTTATCGTTTCCCTAATAAATTAATTCCCCACCGGAAATCATATACTTCCGGTTTGTCTTAGCTTACTTCCCCTGGAAACTAGATATGCCCGTCTTATTTCATCACATTCTGACTTCTCTATTTAACAAAACTGATGTATATAAAATGCAGGTGTAAGTATTAGTGCTATTAACATTCAATTTTAGCAATTGCTTTTGTTGGTGTTGACCGTTTATTGACTAAGATACTGAGCGTCCGTAAACGAACTGATACATTTTTAATTTGAACGTGAAACCTATATGACAGTACTGATTGTCTAAAACTTTGGTGGAATTATTAGTGCTACTAACATTCAATGTTTCAATTGTTGTTTTGTGTTAATTGCCTATGATATTGAACGTCTGCTTCTTGTACTCTTCGGTTCCATGTCTATTGGTCTCTCTCTTTCTCACTATCATAAACTTTTTGCTTACGCCAATCTTTTTTTTTTAGCGACCTTCATGTGTACTTGTTAAAATGGCGCATTCTGCGGTTTACGTTTAATGGAAGCAATAAGAAACAACTTTAAACAACAAGTCGAAAAATTAAACTCGTGTATCAGTAAGTAAATTAAACGTAAAAGACGATGTAACATAATTAAGTGCAATTTAAGTGACCAAAGAATAGAAAAAGAAAGGGAAATCATTTTTAAAGTTAAATGTCTCCACTAAATGTATTTATAATGATTCGGACAAACAGAACGCGTCATTTGGTTTGATTCGGAAAGAATGTGTCAATCACAACAATAAAACAAAAATGTTCATAATTTAAACACATATAATAAAGATAAACAATCGAGAATAATGACAATGTGTTTATGTTTCATTTAGTAATATGATAATTAAAATAACATTGCTATCTATGTTGCAAATGAATTAAATTTAAAAGATATATGTATTACGTTTGACAATTTAGGATACTTGCCATACGCCGTTTATATTATCCTCCTCTTTTCGTCAGCGAATGCTTTAGCCAATCAGAATGCGTCTTAAACTGGTGCATCCTGAAAGTAGAACTTATCTAAAGTGTTCTCCGCTGTCAATTAAGACGGTATGATTCGATGCTTGTTAGAGGGCAAGAAATACTCTGCCTTCTTTTACTCGTAACTAATAAAAAAATAAAATAAGAATCATCCAAATAAGTAAATGCGAAAGTTGTTTTCATTAATCACAACTGTATTACCATTAAAACGGGTTACTCTAATTGAAATCAATGTGACATAATACTTTTTCTGAAATACTGTATATATAGTAAAAAGCAAACGACCAAATATAATTATTTGTTTACCTCATTCACATAACAATTTAAAATGGCTTATGATAAATTAATGATTGGCCTTATTGAGTTGTAATTAAAATGCAGCTAATCACACAGGTGTAACTCTTCTATGCAGAAATATAAGTATATTAATTTTCCGGATATAATCTCATTAACGATTTAGTCTCACATTGTTTGTTTTTTTTATCTTTTTACAAAAAATATATGATAACTAGCTTAATTACCCGTCAACACGGGGGTTTCTCAAACTCTTTTCTTTTGCACTTCAGTTCGTATGAAGAACTTTTTTACCTAAAGTTGTAATAAAATATTTTTTTAAAAGAACTCTATCAACATTAGAATACAAACCAGTTTCAATAAATAAGCGTATTAATCAAGTTTATCATGAAAATCTATATCGCCTAGGAAATAACTGGAATGCTCGAGAAAAAATAATTGTCTGAATTGCCCACATGGGCACGTGGCGCAAGGATTAAAGGTGTTATGTATAATCAGTTCTAAAGGACAGTATTCTAGGGATGAAGGATTTAATATTCGCTACTAACTAAAAATAGAATTTAAAAAATACTCAAGATTTAGAATCGTTCACGACTGACAGAACGATAGATAAAAGAAAGGGGTCGACAAAGTGAACGTGAAGAAGGTCAGAGGTTAACTCGACCGAAACGTTATGAGAATAAAATGTAAGATGAGAATAGTAGTTTGAATAATCAAAATGATACCAAATAATCCAGCCAAATTAATACATAAATATTAACACGAACCTGACGAGTAAAGTGTATTTTATTTACCTCCTTTTTAGAAGGTGAGACACAAGGTCAGGTGTGAGTTTTCTTATGAAAGTGTTTCTGTGGAAGTAACTGGATTCGAACCCAGCACACCCAGGTCCTCAGTCCGCGTCGTTAACCACCTAGACACCGTGTCGTCCCTGACGAGTGAAGTATTGAGGTGTAATGTTTGTGGATAATATCATGTTTTAAACATATCGATGTAACTGGCCTCTCGATAAGCTTTCCATATTTAACGATGTTGAATTTAATCTGACAGTTATTTCAAGTAGTCGAATGGCAACAGATATTTTCAATGGCATTGACACAGGATTCGCTTACATGTCAGATTTTTTTCATAAAATTATGAAGAGGATAAATGACAAGACAACATGAGTACTTTTGAATTAATCAACAAACACTTGTGTCAACTTGCTAAGGAACGATATAAAGAGAGACAGGGACGGGGAGAAAGAGATAGATTGTTAGAGTAAGATCGGGAGCGAGAAAAAGAACGGAAGAGGAAGATAACGGAGTTTACTCGCAAAACGTCTCGATTCTGCAGAAACAGAAGAACATAATATGTGCATACATTGTCAGAACTCTTGAAGTTTCAATTATGTATCGTCTTTAACAACCCCGCCTAATAGACCGGTATTGTCCGGGCCTTTGGGTCTGAATTTACGCCGGTCTATTGGGGGTTGCTGGTCCTGTGCAGTTCTAGGAGGTGCACCCTCCCAGACTTTGCCTCCCCTCTTTGAGGAGGAGTAAGTTTATTGCTTACTGTCTGAGGCGCCTCTACCGGGGAATGCCGACGGGGATGCCCAGGTAATTTTTAAATGGGCAGAATGCTCACCTCTCGAGCACTGGCTTATCTAATCCACCTTTCTCGACCTTGTGTCACATCTTACCTTGTGGGAGGTAGATAAATAAAACAACAAGTACATCATTTTTGATGAAAACAAAACAGCTGCGGATGAATGTATCGAAAATGCGGATAATCTAAAGGTGCAGAACCTGATAGCTGAAACATTTATTCTTGTCGGTTCATGAAAATAAAAAAAACTTGTAACAATTTGTATATTTCATACATGCTTTTCTCCCACCTTCGCCAACTTTTCTCACTCGCTTAACCGTATTTTGGAATATGGCTTCTACTCTCTATAAATACTTCGCCCTTTCTTGTATCATGTATCTGGAAAAAGCCTGAATAAAAATGTCAAGCAAAATATCGATCCATATAGGCGGATAGTATCTTACTAGAATACTGCAAACAATATGTATTCTTTTTATTAGGTTTCTACTATATTATTTAGTTTCAGCCTAAACAGAGTAAAACTAATTTTCATCTTTATTCTTAGTTATTATCGTCTGTAATGAGGATTGAACCCGCAACCTCCGGAATACCGTTGCTTACAACTGTTCGTTACTCGACCCCTTAATCTCTTTCGTGTAAGTTTCCGAGTTCGACAGAAATATTTCTCGAGTTCGAAAAGATGCACCGAACAAATCGAATGTTCCATCGGCTGAAAAGTTATGAAGCTAAAAAAATGAGAACAGTTTAGTGAAATAATGCAAATAATACAAATTGTCACTCCTCATCTAAAAAATTCTGAAACAAAAAGGAAGAGTATTATTTCGATGACTATTGAAACATTTTAACGTAATGAAATAAAAATTTGCGTGCAATTAAATATTTTTAATTTTACCATTTTTATTATACATTCATAATTATTAAAACAATGACTTTTAGAGGATTCAACATTGCTGTCAATCATGCAGTAGATTTAACAGCCGATAAATCGAAAACAAACAAAATGTACAGCAAATAACTTACATCAAACATATTAAAATATACTTATTCTACCGACATGTATGAATTTAAAGTGTGGGAAATTATTTTAAGATTTATTATCTCTGAATATGTTATCGTCACTTTGACTTAGAAAACACGAATCAGTCAGTCGGTAGATTATATTATAAGATAGTATCCTTAATATTAGGCTTAGAAGAAAATAAAGAAGGCAAACCTTACCCCTAAGCCTACATTCAGGGATTGCCAGTCGGACATAAAGTAAGTTGTAAGGTAAGTCATTTTTAAAAACTATTTTTTCAAGCATGAAACACCAACAACAAAACAGACAGGTCGGCCATATTGGATTTTTACTGCATTCGAAAGCCAGATATCGACGAAATCTTATATTAAAAAAAGAAAAATTTAAACGGTTTCAGAACTTTAAAACTATGCAGGTTGGAAGAAAATTACATTTTATTGCGTTTGGTAAAATTTATGTTTTACATATTTTGTTTGTTTTCGATTTTGCGGTCATTAACTATACTGCATAATTTCCTTCTTAGTTGATTCGAACCTTTAAAAAAGTGAGCGTGTTTGCGTAGAGTTGGACATTTAACATTTTTACGCTAGCTGTTTTTTTAACAAATTAATGTTTGCTATGTTTTGAGTAATAAGCAAGAAATACTTTTACAGAAGATATTTCAAGTTTAGTTGTACCTAAAATAATTATGAGCGATATATAATTATTGTTATGCGATTTTTCATCTGCTGTTATTTAAATTTTGAGGAAATTGTTAAAATTCATATTTATTAATTAATTAATAAGTTAAATTATTTTTCTTTCAGAATATAATATCCCAATAGCAACCAGAATTTTACTAAAAACGATCATTTTAATTTATATTTAAACCGTTTCTTATTTTTGTATCAGGAGGTGACAGTGGCCGATTGGTTGACGACACGAACTGACAGTCTTGGTGTGCCAAGTTCGAATCCAGTTTGTTCCACAGAAACACTTTCACTTAGGATGTTACCAATATTCTCGTGGACTCCCTCCTTTCCCCGTAAGTACTCTCTAGAAAGTATTCTAACGGGAAACTAATGCCAACAGTAGAATACTCTTCTTCTTCTTTCGTGTAAATCAGATGATTCTGGTTTCCCCGGTGTTTTTCTAGTTAGAAATATTTCTGACAAGACATCGAGTACTTACGGGAAGGACCGGTCAACATCCCTAAGTGAAAAATGGTAGTGTGGAACCGACTGGATTCGAACTTGGAATATCCAGGTCTTCAGTCCGTGTCGACATCCAACCGTCACCTCCCAGTAGAATACTCTGATGCATACGAAATGAATTAATGAAAAGATCTTTGTATCGTGAAAGGTTGGCGAAAAAAGAGGAAAAACGAAGAAAATTAAAATGAAGAAAATAATTCAGATAAAAAGTGCAGAAAAATGAAATAAGAAAAGTGAAAGCAGTAGAAAATTAAAAAAAAAAACAAGAGAATACAGAGAAAAAAACAAGATAAAATAAAGACAGACAAATCTTTTAGCTTGGAGCAAAGTGTTGTATCTGTTCTGATACTACACTTCATTTCCCTGTCGCCAGTCTGTGAAAAAAAAGAATTCCTTCTGTACTGAGTCAGATTTTATTTTGGGCCAAATCCAGGGAGCTCCTTTTGGGTAGCTGGATTGTCCCCACATTTAAAACAAACATTGTTCCTGCCTCTAACCTTGTAGATAGGAACACGCAGAATAAAAAGGCAAAGAAAGTGTAAAATACCTCTATATCATTAAAAATGTATTGTGTTTTAGAGTTTTTCTATTTGTACGCAAATAGAACCATGTGATTGGTTGACAAAAAAGGAATAGGTAGAGTACACATTATTAAGGCAGTAGATGTGAATACTCGAGTTCGAATCTCACGTAAGTATAACATATTTTTAACTCAGTAAGAGTTTTATAAATTAAAACAATAACATAACATAGTCACATAAAGCATTATATAAATATTTTTAAACTAACTGATCTTTGTAATTGATAATTCGAAAAAAGCATACATGAAAAGTATTCGGCATTACTTCAAAGCGAATTATTTTTGCTTAAAAAGATTATTTCTAGTTTTGCAAATGAAAATAATATGTAAATACACTCATCGTAGTAATTTTCTTTCTGATGCAAATATTTAGTAAGTGTTCGACGAAATTTCATAAAAATGGTTCTTCGTACTAACTACAAAGCGTTAGAAACTATGTAAAGATGGAGATTTACATACCCAGGTACTGTAGCAACACTACTCAAGAGGTGAGTATAAATTAGTATTTTTAATAGAACCCAAAAATAAAGAAGCGGATCTCACTCTGTCTTACTTGCCGATCTCTTCATAAACTTCTTAACTATTCATCAACTTTTTCACTTAAGAAGATCCGGCGTAGCGAAATATACTGACCTGTTTCATGCTAAATTTAGGTAGATTCATAAGAACGATAAAGAGCGCGCTTTAAGCAAACGCATAATAATTTTGCCATATCTATTCAAACCAAGCAAAAAGAGTTTCGCTGTGATAATAAAAAGGATATCTTGATCTAAGTTATGACAAAATCACCTGTTATACATTTGTTTTAATTACTAGCAAGGGTTACACGGCATTGCCAGGGCCAAAGAATAACAATCTCTATCTTTCTCTGTCGCCACCTCTCTCCGTTACCCGGGGCCAAAGTGTAACAATCTCACTCTTCCCCGGTCCCCCTTCTCCGTTGCTCGGGAGGGTCGCATCCTTATCCCTGTCCCTCCCCTTTCGACATATATCCAAGTGATCGTTTAAAAAAAAATCCCGGGAATCGGTGGGGATTGAACAGTCAACCTCTTGGTATTCGTTCTCTTTCGCTAACCGTTGCATCGAGCGGACGGAGTATAAGATCCGACGACAAATAGGTCACTTGAACGCTTGATTCGCGAACCGTACGGGCTACGAAAAAACGAACAAATTCGAGCACCCCATCCCAGATTTCGTGATAGTTCTACATGAAAGGGTCGTGTTTTTTTTACAAGTTTTTCAATATTATGTGACCGAAATCTGGGCGATTCAGAAAATGTCAACTTGATACGTTTGTCGAGTATCTCGATGGCTTTTTGCAGACACACAAACATACACACACACAAGCGCACACAGACAGACGAATCTCCTTCATATAATAGACAAGACGTACACGTAATCCGTTGGGTAACAACAACTACCACTATTTTTCTACTTTGATTTCATTCGAAAATTGATAGACTGTAACATATCCGTTGACACATTTCTCTTGCAAAGAAAGAGTGAGAGAAACAAAAAGAGAGTGGAAAGAGAAGTAATATGAGAGAGAGCGAGAGTAATCACCTCTCTCTCTCTGTGAAATCTTAATACTCTTCTAGCGCGTTTGTATATGTTTTCCTTTCTAGATAGCTATATGTTTGTTTTAATTTGAATTACTTTCCTTGAAAATTAATAAACATGATATTTTAAGAAAGATTTAAGTAATTTTGCCTATTTCTTCTTAAATTATTTTAATTAATTACTGTTAATATCGACTAATTGCATATATATATATATATATATATATATATATATATATATATATATATATCAGAATAAGCCAATAAAATTACAAATTAATAACACAAAACATCAATTTACTATAGACTAAAAAAATAAACTTCCACAATGAATGGATGGATTTAGTTGATTGTCGGGTTGGTCGAGTGTATTTACATCGCGGGGGCACCAGAAATTAAGCATACAGATAGGTGTGTTTTATCTTTGATTTATACTATATATATACAGTATTTTAAAATGCCGTGTTGTATTATAGATTAAAGCAATAGTGAGTCGTGTTGATGGTAATAGTGATTAATGAAAAACACTTTTGAATTTATTAATTTAGATAAACGAAGGTCATATTAAATATATTAAACGAGTTCATAACATACAGGTTGATAGGCAAGTAACTGCCTATAATGAAGTGCTCGTAATTAATTAGAAACACTGAATATGATAAGAAAGTTAATCGCATGACGTTTAATTTAGAATTTAATATGGGCGCCGGAATTATCTACCAATTCTTAGAATCACCTAGGAACCGCAATGAAGACGTTTTTACCAATTAGTCAAAATGTGTCTAAGCTTATTAGGTTCATAATATATATATATATATATATATATATATATATATATGTATATATATATATATATATATGTATATATATATATATATATATATATATATGTTTAGTTGCCGAAGGTTCATACTATATATGTTTAATTAGCGAGCGTGCATACTATATATGTTTAGTTGACCAAGGTGCATACCATATATGTTTAGTTGTGGAAGGTTCATACTATATATGTTTAATTAGCGAGCGTGCATACTATATATGTTTAGTTGACCAAGGTGCATACCATATATGTTTAGTTGTGGAAGGTTCATACTATATATGTTTAGTTGCCGAACTTAGTGGCCAACATGTTGCCAACACGAATATACGGGTACATGAGATAGATCGATTGACAGTTGAATGATGACGAATACTATGAGAGGATTTAATGTCTCCACATACTACTCACCGAAAACAGCAGTTGACCTAGGAAGCAGAAACTCTTTATTTGTTTAACTTAGTTCACCCCAAACAAGACAAGTTGGCACAATAGACGGAATTAGGGTGAAAGTTTATGTGTCCATCCTAAATTGGGAGCTGTGCAGCGAGATGCTTGTTCACGTTAATTTTAAATTTCTACATGTCGGTACAGTCGGTGAAACAGAGAGCAGAGAAGGGGTTTCAAAGGCCGGCGGCTCGAGGAAAGAAATTATTGGAGTAGAAAGCTCTCCAGCATCTGGGAACGTTATTTAGCTAATTAACGGGTTAGTCGAGTGTATTCATATCGAGAGGGCACCAGAGCAGCAAGTTTATCGGAGCAGATCCCATTAAAGTACTTGTAAAACAAGCATATTGATGCAACATTGCTGCGATGGGGCAGGGGCTGAAGATTGATTATCAATGAGAGACCTATTAGATTATCGACTTTTTTACCTTGTCTAAGCAGAAGATACTAGTGTATGGTGAACTAGCCCAGATGTGACAACAATACTCCATGCATAGACGAACTGTTGCTTTGTAGAGATATAGGATACTGTCAGATGTGAGAAGTTTTCTAGCTCATTAGAAAGAAAGCCCACTTTCTTTGCAGTAGCATTGGAAATGTTTTCTGTGTATTTGTTTAAATTCATGTTATCTGTGAATGTTAGGTCGAGTAGTTTGAATGTTTAACTCTCAGGTAGGGTGTTATTTGCCATGCCAATCGGTGGTTGAAAAGGTTTCTTGTAGTCATTGAAGGAAAGAAGCTTTGTCTTTGTGGACTTTCGTTAGATTGATTAAGGATTCAAAATTTTTAGTTCAGATCAGGAATAGACTGATTGGACGATTGTTCTGAAGATCTTTTCTATCTCCAGAATTCTTGAAGAAACAATTTTCCAGCTACCAGGGAAGCAAGATTCAACAAGTCATTTGCTGTAGAATTTGGAGAGGACAGAGGCCAATTCTGCAGAGAATTTCTTTATTACTATTACCGGTATAAGATCAGGCCAAAAAGCTTTGTAGGTGTCAAATTTTTTTTGCTGATAACCCTTACCTGAGATGGGGTGATGACCAGGTTTTCATGTGTGGCGTCAGTCCGCAATGGAAATTTAGGGAGAGGGTTGTTTGTTGAGTCCAAAGTGAAGTTTAAGACGAAACGCCTTCTCAGCTGCCATGCAAACGACATCATTGTGGTTTTATAGCACGGGAATTGTTAATTGTCTATTGTTAACAACACTATTGTAGATTTTCCAGAAATCGCAAGTGCCTGGTTCCTGTGACTGAATGCGTTTTAAGTTATCTCTGTATATCTTCTGTTTGCTTCACCGATCACTGCCTTACAATCATTTATTGATTCTATAAATGTCTGTCTATTCGCAGTTGACTTATGGCGGACGAACTTTCGGAATGCTTGCCGTCTCTCAGCATTGGCAGCTGCACATTTCGAGATGAACCATTGAAGGGTTAGGGGTTTGCTGAAGAATTTCCGCATGGGGGCATAGGCTTCAATGCCTGCTTTGACCCATTTGGTTAACTCATTTCCACACTGATCAGCAGGGAGTGAGAAGGTTTACGTCCATAGGGCGTCGCTGATGTTATCTCTGATGGACTTAAAATCAGCTGGATCTAGTTGTTTTGAGCAACGGCTCATCAGCTTTTGAACAAGTTTTTGAATGATATAAATCATTACCACAACCTAATCAACGTTCACGAGCGGGCTATGCGCTTCAGTCACACAAGCATCGGGTAGTAAGGTCAGGAACAGGTCGGGAAGTGAGGCTTGCTTGTCTACTCGATTAAGGAGGCGGGTCTGGAAAACGAGAGTCTCTGAGAGGGAGTGAGCTAAGGTGAAACTATACGTTGAGTTACCGGCTGTGTCTGTATAGCTAGAGAATCCAAGCTAGTAACGGTGAGTTAAATTGACATCGAGTCAAGTGAGATTGTTGTATCTATGCTTTCAAAGATAGAGTTCAGCAGGATATAGTCCTGGGTCTAAAGAGAACGGTATAAGAAATATAAGTAACTAATGCTGTACTGTAAGGTTTATCTATAGTGCATGTAGCCTTTATCATCTGATTTTAGCATACGTTCTCTAGTAAAGGAGAAGGTGTTCCGATATAAACTCATAGCCCGTGCATATGTTTTCAGAGTATTTACGGTAGAGTGAAAGGTATTCAGTCATGTCAACATGATATTAGGAGATTGAGCATTGTAGGGTTATTTGACTTAGTGATAGGATCTTTTGTCACAAAGATCGTTCATAGAATGTGAGGAGAAAAGGACCAACTAGAGAGGAAGCGAGTGTTACGAGACTGACCACTATTTCTAATCCTCTTATAGTATTCATCATCATTCAACTGTTTATAATAAAACGAAGGTTCATCATGTATTTTGTTTAGTTTCCATACTTACTAGCCCACATTTTTTTCAAACAGACGAAAATGAAATAGTCTTCTCATTAATTAAGTGGTTAAAATAAAAAAAGTAAGCTCAGCATTGTATAATTTCTAATAGTATAAGAGAAAACTATGTAAGGCAAAATAACCTTTAAAATAACATTTTCAATTCGAAGTTTCCTCGAGTTGAAAACAAAGGTCATTTTGAAACTAATAAGGTTACGCAAGGTATAGTTTAGCGATTGGAATGAGTCAGGCGAGATTTGGGTTACATCTAAAAATGCACCGCAGAGTTGATTTTACAGTTGGTGATTGTTATCTGTGTCAGAAAAATAAAAGAATAAAAAAAAGTGTGGACTGTAATTCAATTTCCAACCGAATTTCGTGCAACCCACTTTCTCTCTGCATTTCTCTCAAAAGGTTTTGACCGTAATTCCATTTCCAACAGAATTTTGTGCAACCCACTTACTCTCTGCTTTTATCTCTCCCATCCAAATCGCGTCTCACCCCTTCCCAGCTGTCCTCTTCATTTATATCACCTAAAATCCACATATGCAAATCAGAGACCAGCATAAACACCTGCATTTATGAAGAGAAGCCCTTTTTTTAATCTGCATACACGACATGCGAAGCACCTCATTCTTTTTCCTGATGGTAAGTGTTCCTCTTTATTGTCACAGTAGTTGGTCCGTATATTTGTAAAATACACATTTGTCGTTTCCTGTTGGAAAGGTGTTATCGCAATTGATTCCGTTTTTTCCGTTTTTTCGACCCTCGCGGTCTTTTATTGTTATCTTTTGATAATGAAAGTTGTTCTTTCGAAAATTTAACGTTACCTTTTGCCGAACTTTTTATTTACCTGTCAGTAATTACTATTCTGGTACTTAATCAGTTTTTCGTGAAATATTAATAAATCGTTTTGAGGTTCGTTTTCTCTTCTCGTTTATTTTTGTTCACCCTTTCCACCTACATCGCATTGCTACAACCTCGGACTACTAACCTGCACTTATATATATATATATATATATATATATATATATATATATATATATATATATTAGTTGATTTTGATTCTAAAATATCTAAAATTGGTGACTTAATCTTAAAAAGTCTTGAAAAAAGGTTGTAATTCAAGAAATCTGGATCAAGTGATGTCTAATGACTATGATTCAAATGTAATGAAAATCTGATATATTTAAATTTTCAAATGGGTGGTTGTGCCTATATCATACCCCTAATACCTTTTTAATATACTCTAAAGGAACTCAAACTTGCGGCATATTTATCGATTGATGTTTTATATCTATGGTTAAAATTTCACAAAAATCTGAATTTTCAAAATTTTCACGAAGGGATTTAACTTTATTTTTACCAGATTTTAATGGAACTAAATCATACTAAATATTGATTGGATTCATCAGCCCTAGCAGCTGACTAAAAATCCATAATGATCGGTTAATTAGTTTAACAGTGAATCTTGTACATAGAATATGTACGAATAAAAACATACCTAACTGTATAATAAATATATACGTATATATAAAAGAGTAAATATGAAATAAAAAGTAGAAAATTAGTTTATGGAAATGTGGATAAGCAATAACATGCCAGTATAAATAATGGCACGGACAAATCATGATACTTGGACATAGTTATTTCGGTCTTCAATGATGTTTGTGTGTCCTTATTTCTACAAGCATGTTGTCTTGCTTATCCGGATTTCTGCATACACTATTTTTCACACACACACACACACACACACACACACACACACACACACACACACACACACACACACACATATATATATATATATATATATATGTATAAAGAGAGGGAGAGAGTTATCTTGTCGAATTTTCAAAGTAAGATCGAAATGCCATTTAAGATGATCAATCAAATTTTACTTCCAAGCAAATGTTCATTTGTTATTGTTGTACCGTAGTATAAGTAATATAATACTGCACTTAGCTATCATTTATTTATAATGTTGTTTAGTCCCTGTAAATATGAAACATTTTATATAATCATTTAGAAAATGTTCTACTAACCGTATGGAGAATGTTAACGGTAAAACTGAGCGAAACGATGTTTTTTTCCCCTTAATACCTGTGAACTACACCCAGATAAAGAGAAAACATGTCGGAAAGTGACAAGAATGGACACATGACCTGTTATATATCGACTAAAAGATTCGAAAGGGAGTGAAAAGTATTAAAAGAACGAGCATAAGCATGGCATGAATTGACCACAAGAAATACAACCGTAAAATCCATCAAGTATCAATAATGGAATGTTTATGTATGTACAAAATATCTGAAATAAATCATCACATGTACGGAAAAGGCAATGGAAACATGGAACTTTGAAGAGTAAGCTGGAAGGCAACACCTAATAGCGACTTTTTATCACCGCTCCTTTTGATCATAGCCATAATGGCAACCAACAACAAACTCAGAAGTTGCAATCACGGATGAAAATTCGCAGAAAGAAACGATCCAGTAAACAACCCCATGTAAATGGACGACCTTAAATTATTTGCAAAAGCAAAAACAAGCTAAAAATCAGCCAGTATATAGTGTGGCACAAGGAGCGGCGATCTTCCCTTTTCCCCGTTACTGTGTGCTAGACTTGACTAAAAGTTATAGCCAATTTTTTGAATATCAAATTCTCGCATTGGCATTGTCTTCAGGCTTATTCAATAGGCACGGTACAATAACTGAAAGTAAAGCTGTCAACACCTTCTTCTTCTCGTGCTGGAGCGACTAACCGGTGACGAAGTGCAAAAGGACTACAGGTTGAGCCTGTCAACGTTCCCTGGATGTGACGGCTGTCAGATGTACGTTTGTGAAGAGAGAAAGCATCCGAGTGGGTTGTTTTGATTGTACTGCGGCTTTATAAAATAAGATATTGAACTATTTATATGTGAAAAGACTGCTCGTTTCTGATTAAGAGAAGGTTATTTTTATGTTAGTATATACGTATCCAAGGAGTCTTTTAACGTCCATGTTTGTTTCGCTCATTGCGCTTCAGGTTTCTACTCTTTCTTAATTAATATTTTATTAAGAATTATTTACAACTTTGAAAATAAGTATTCTATGGACGAATAAACAAGAAAAATGGGGTTCACAATAAAATCGATCGGATATCGTACAACATATTGACATTTATATCGTATAATTACGTTCATGTTTTTTTGTTTACTTTTAAATTTATTCAGAGTCAGTTTGATATGTCAGCTTGAATGTTATTTGAGTCCAACTTAAAACATTTCACCAGATTACTTTATATATTAGATATATATGTGCGTGCGGGGTATGTGTGTGTAGATAATGAAAGTGAGATAAAAAGAGACAAGACAAATGGTTAAATTTATGTGTCTATGTAATGTTATAGGGTTTAATTTAAGTCTACTTTAAGGTGTGCTAATAAAAGAAAGCATAACATTACTGGTCAAATACAGACGGAGTTACCACCTACGTGTTATGTGACAATTATCAGGCGATACAATGGAAGTCAGTATCTATTTATCTGTTCATCCCAATGTGAGGTGGTTTGAACATATACCACGGGAAGATTATACTTTTGTTTAAAACATGTTACGTATAGTGTCTGAGAGTCTACACAAACTCTGATAAGAAAACAAGACAGTATTTCATCGCGCCGTTTCTTGAAAGTAAATCGCACTACAAACGGAAAAGAGTTTGCTGTTAATATATGCATTGATTTATAACTTTTCAACTATCTTTAGTTATACTTCGATTTTCCCCATCACTCATCTTGCTTTCATACTTTCTGTTTCATTTTACTTCAATCGAAATTCTCAGAACTCAAGAGGGGCTAACACTTGATCTTTATATGAGATACATAGACATTCGAATATTCCATTAACATTCTCTTTTACCTGTCAAACGTTGAGTTAGTAAAGAAGTTAGGAACATCCATTTTCCTCTCCCGAATCGACCATTTAACTATGTTATAGTATATATTTCTTGTGGTCTCTATGTCTTACCGGATTTCAAAACAAGAATTCATCTAGTCTGGTGGAGTATTCAGCTAAGTTCTGTTCATTGAGTTAACATTACTTGGAGAAGGTACACAATTCCTCATATGAGCGAGTGTATAGCTGTGTCGATGGGATCTTATTTGGGCTCCGAATACTATGTTATTTTTATATTTACTGAGGGTTTACTTGTAGGGTTAAGTATCGTCATGTCAAGTTGTAGGGAGAGGTCGAATACGCTCAAGGCGTGTGTCTAGTAGATAATTGCAACTCTTCTAATTGATACATATATGTATAGTCAGCCATACTCGACAGTCGGCGCTTCTAATAATGGCAGCAGGTTTAATCCATCCAAAGCAACTTATTCCACGAACAGCAGACACGTATTTGAGATGTACCATGTATTTTCTTCATTGATTACATTGAAAATAAATAACCATCAATAACGAATATTATATAGCGTTATCGGTGTGTTTGAAGAAAAAATCGCTAGAAAACAGCCAATGAAGAAGAAAAGGTAATTTTTCAGCAAGACAATGCAAGTGGATCGAATTGCCTCTGCGCCCAGTCTATTCTTCAGATCTGGCATCCAACGAGTACTTACTGTTTGCAAATCTAAATAGAATGTTACATGTTTGGCACCAATGAATAAGTGATGTCGGAAACTGAGGCATATTTTGAGGTTAAAGAAATAAAATTCATTTTACAAAACAGCATCGGTTTGTTAGGGAGTAATTGGGTAATATTACTAATGATTAAGGTTACTTTTTTCTAGTGGTTGTTATTTTTAGATATCATACATTTCAAAATAATTCATCGAAACATTACTAAATTATCATTTCAAGCAGTACACATAAAAAGCATGAGTAAAAGCTCTCTCTCTCTCCCTATATATATATATATATATATATATATATATATATATATATATATATATATATATATATATATATATATAGTGTTACAGTGAAATAGATTCCAAAACGATATCCGGACATGAGAGGGCAATGAAATAAACTGAGCAAGAAAATAAATTAAAATAAAGTAACACGGAATCACATAATCACCGGTGCAATAATTTATTTCGACCCAATCGTCTTATCAAGCATTCAAGAAAGGTGATTACATTTTTGAAGATTAAAATTCACACTCACCATTTCAATATACATATAGAGAGAGCGACAGCATATTCAATATATATCTTGAGAGAGGGGGAAATAAACTATTTAAGACGTAAATTAAGCGGAAGAAGAGTGACAACATATATATATATGTATATATATATATATATATATATATATATATATATACTTTTAATTCATTTAGTATCAAATTTTATTTATTTTGACTACACATTGGCAGCGCTAACCAGAACTCAGCTTACCTTCTTAAGAGAAAAGAAAGACAAAGAGAAATTGGAATAAAACAGAAGATTAACACTTAGCACCGAAGAAAACAGCTAGATTATTAGTGAAAATCATTGAGTGCAGACACCATTCTACATAACCGGAAAACGTCGACCAACAACAGGTAATCTGAAATATAAATAGAACAAATCATACAGAAGGAAAGTTTATCATCTATAACGTCACATAGCTTCTGGTAACTACTATTAACCCTTTATGATGCTTTCCGTTTTAAATAAATATATATGTACATCTTGATAATAATCGTGAAGTGTGCAAGGTGACACATCAGGATTATGAAATTCAATATTTAAGTTAGATATGTATACAAAAACAAACATTTAAAAGTCAACGATATTTTTTTGATTATTAATTAGGATTTTAAAAATCGATTTATTAATTAGACATCTCTTTTACTCTGTGAAATTAATTTTTGACGAAAAATGGCATCTGGAATAAGATGTAAAAGAGTGAATTGTGGCATAAATAGCGACGTTGTTTTCAGAGACAGACACACAATCTTAATTATAATAAGATAAAGGGTATATAAAATTATACTAGTTAATACCGGCTATTCGAGCAGTGTTGGTACAGTACTTGGGTAGGTTAATTTTAATTTTTACTTTGCTTGTACCGCTTTATAGTATTGAAGTACTTTTAAAACTAACAACAGGGCGTCACATTGCGACGATTGGACAGGGTCTTAAGTTTGGTGGTAAGTAAGAGACCTATTAGATTAGAGCCTTTTTGGGGGGAAATTGTCTAAGAGGGAGAGACTGGAGGATGGTGCACCAGCCCAGATGTGACAACAATACTCCATGCATGGGTGTATGGTGGCTTTGTAGAGATATGGGATTCTGTAAGGTGTGAGAAGTTTTCTGACACGGTAATAGGAGCCCACATTCTTTGCAGGAGCCTTGGCAATGTCTTCTATGTATTTGTTCCAATTTATGCTTCCTGTGAATGCTAGGCTGGGGAGTTTGAACGTTAGACTCTCAGGTAGGGTGTTTCTTTCCATGGTCATCGATGACCGAAGAGATTTCTTGTAGTTGTTGAAAAAGAAGAACTTTGTCTCAGCAGCATTAAATGTTACCATCCATTTATGACACCATCCCACTACAGACTGGAAGTCACTTTCTAATGATTCAGCCATTGCTTCGGATATGTGCGCGTCCGTTTTGCTAAGATGACAAGAGTAGAGCGTGGTGTCGTCAGCAAATATACTCATCTCAAACACAATATTATCAGAGAGGTCGTTTATGAAAATAAGGAACAACAAACGTTCAAGGATCGATCCCTGGTGTACACCTCAATTAATTTCATCTTGTTTGGATGAACGGCCATTGAGGACAACCTGGATCTTTATTTTTGTTAGAAAGGATTTGATTATATTAACAATTCGTCCACTAATACCATATGAATTAATTTTTGTGAGAAGCCCTTTATGCCAAACCTTGTCAAATGCTTTGGATATATCAAGCGCTACTGCACTAGCTTCACCTGCCTTGTCAAATGTATTGTATATGCGTTCACAGATGACCGTTGGCATATACTCAGTAAATCTTGCTTGCCTTAATTTATACTGACGACAGAAAAAAAGTTTAGCATTAACGCGGTGCCGGACAATCGTTAGATTTAGTAAGGATTCAAAGATTTTAAATGTTGATTCATCTTTTTGCCTACTTTTCTAATGATTATCAAAGAAGTGCCCTTAGTTTATAAAATATTTTTTATGCAATCTGTTTTATATTATTATGCTATGTTAATTTCTTTGTATGTTTAAGACACGTATCCAGTTTGAAAAATTCGAACGCCGGTATTGGCATCGAAAGATCTACCGTCTTTGTAATGTGTAATCTGTCTGTTCCTTTTTGTCAATAAATCACATGTTTCTATTTGTCAGACCTCTTTAAAGTTATAAAACACCTATCCAGTTTTTTTTTTAATCCTTTAGAATTACGTGGTATTTCAACTCGGTATGGACATCGTAAAAACTACTACCTTAGTAATGTGAATTCTGCCTATTTTCTTTTGTCAACCAATCACTTCATTATATTGGCGTACGAACAAGCAAACTTTTAATTTCTTTAAACTTATAAAACATGTACCTCGTTTTAAAAAAAAAACATTTTAGACTTACGTTAAATTCAAACTCGGATATTGAAAGCGTAAAAACTACTCTCGTGGTAATGTGTACTTTACATATTCGATTGTTTCAAACAATCACATCTTTATAGTTGCGTACGAACAGATACACTCTTAACTCCTTTAAATTCATAAAACACGTTACTAGTTTTGAAAGAAATATTTGGATTTACGTGCGATTCGAACTACTGCCTTAGTAATGTGTACTCTGCCTATTTCTTTTTTGTCAACCAATCGCATGTTTCTATTTGCGTACGAACAGACAACACACTATAACGTTTTAATAGTATATACAGCGCAGGTAAAGAATTTTTTTTTTTTTGATGTCTTAAATAACTAATATAAGTTAGCAAAACATTTATATGGAACAAAACGTAGATTTAGTATAAGGAACGTTTATGTTTTTGTCTTTTAAGGGAAGTGGGGTCTGATCAACTCTGCTGGGAAGCCATTAAATTAAATACTGTCTTGTTTTTAAATTCCCGAAACAGTTTTTCATGGTAAACAACTGATGATCCCTTAAAATAGTGTTAGAAACTAACTAATATAATAACTGTAAAAAATAAATTGACTTACATGAGTGATTTTCCACCGGAAGACTTGAGACTATAAGTTTTTTTTTGTTTTTTTTGTTTGTTTTTTTTATATAGTTTTAATGGTTGAGAAACTTCCGAGACTATATATATATATATATATATATATATATATATATATATATATATAGAGAGAGAGAGAGAGAGAGAGAGAGAGGGAGAGAGAGAGATAAATTAGTATATAGTTTCTTTCTTGTAGATTAGTTTCTAATAAAAAGGGCTTGGCAGTTTTCTTCTAGTTTAATATTTCCTCAATTAATCGAGGTATTAATTAAGATGATGATGGTCGTAAAATAAACAGTACCATTGACTTTTAGGGGCCAACGTAGTTTACATATGCCAAAGCGTGTAGCTTTCGATGAGAAACGATGTTGTCATGATATTGTGTTAATGAGATTTTACGGCAGATAGGTTTAATAGATTCTTTCCCAGCGCTGCAAACTGGCCTTGAGGCGCGCGTTCTCTCGTGGCGTCGGGAGTAATAGCCGTTACCCACGTAAATCGAGAATAGATTTAATGGCGACAAAATTCTGAGATACAACAAGAAACCGTTAACTTAAAAGGATTAAAGAAATAAAGTGGGATAATACATTCTACACAAGTCATGTCAAGAGTTAATAACACCAAAATGAAATTTAATCAAAATAATTACACACAAAATTTATAATTAGAGTAAGAAAGATCAGTAAGATTTTGTAATAGCGACCGCGCTGAGTATTGACTTTTGGGGAGGTGACGATGGCTAAGTGGTTAAAGACACGGACTGACAACCTGAGTGTGCCAAGTTTGAATCCAGTTCGTTCCACAAAAGCACTTTCTCTTAGGATGTTGGCAACCTTGATGTGGACTCTTTCTCAAGTACCCGATCTCGTTCTCGAAACAATTCTAACTCTGAAAACCAATGCCAACAACACAATCATCTGATGAATGAATTTGGCTTTTTTATATTTTCAAAAACAAAATCCTTCACTTTACGATCAATTTGATACTTTTGAACATGATTACCCACCCTCTAAAACTTGTTTAACTTTTTTATTTTTTTATTTTCATGGCGATGTTCAGTTATCTATCATACGTTCTCTGTTAAACGGACGCTGACATTGTAACAGTATTACTTTTAAAGTATTTTAATACGTACGTTACACCGGTTATAATGTCCGTTCCCATTTTACGATGAACGAAAAATTGCAAAGTGAACACCTATCTAAAATAACTCTGTTTTTGGGGGATATCATATGGTTTTCTTTCCCTTCTAAAAACCATGGATACCTCTTGTACTGCTGCCTGTATTTTGTCTACTATTACATCCGAAAAACAAAAGTTAATATTTACGTCTTCTTTAATGACTTCTTGATTCATTTCTGGTGTAAATATCAAATAATAATATTAGTATAAATCAAATAAAATTTGTAAAATCATCAAAATATATTAAATGTTATATGGAGAGTGTGAGGTGCAACAGATATTTCATTCATTTCTATTTCATCGTAAAATCTACCATATGTAAGCATAAGAATTCACAAAATAGATTATACAATTAGAGATAAGTGGTGTTATTGATGTGCCTTGATATTAATTCATAAAATTACTTTGTAATATATATATATAACGAAACATTTAAAAATCAATAATACTTGCAAATTATTTATCACAAATCTTAAACTCAATAAATTAATTCCATCACTTCTTAAGAAGAAAAGTATGGCATTATTTCTTGCCAATAAGAACATGACATCCTTTTTTGGCGATAAAGATTTACAAATATATCTGGATAACATATGAAATAGAATTATGTTTGGAGTAGTTGCGTTCTTTCGAACGACTGACACAAAATCTTAATTATAATAAGATATCGAGTATTCAACATAATACTAATTTATAACCACCCCGTAAGTTGTTTTGGTACTGTACCTTTTTTTAAATTTAATATCAAGTTGTTTGTGTT
The DNA here is from genome assembly GCA_963556195.1 of Sepiola atlantica. Lineage (NCBI taxonomy): Eukaryota > Metazoa > Mollusca > Cephalopoda > Sepiida > Sepiolidae > Sepiola > Sepiola atlantica. The sequence continues at coordinate 126,865,330 of OY744523.1, forward strand.
TTGCTGACAAATTGATGCGGATTCTGTTCCGAAACTGGTACGAATCCAGAATGATTAGCACTCATAAACAAACAACTCATAAACAAACAAAATAACAACACGTGATCTACATACAAACACATTAGCATGAAATTGTGTACCTAACTAACCAATTTCTAACGTTTATAACACGTTTTATGTAATATTTCTTTCTTTTATAAAACTTGTCTTCTCGACACTCGACACTTAATGTCGGACGCAACATGGCTACAGGTCTTGTCGCCATTAAACCTCGAGTATCGAGAAGATACATTTATAGATGAAAACATGCGACATAAAATGTGTTATAAACTGTTAAAGTTTGCTAGTTAGGTAGTAGAGAATGTAATTCTAATGCGTTTGATATACATTTTGTTTTTATTAGTTACGAATTTTTTAGTGTTTACTATACTACATGCTTGCCAACACATGTATGACACAATGTGTTATTAAAATCAATTAAAAGGGTAGTATAAATTGTTCTCATTATAATGCTGCTCGTTACTACGTCCGCATATCGTTTACACTTTAGGAGATTTTTAGATTCGTCTTCGCATTTCTAAGTGGCGCGTACTCTTTTTTTATTTACTTCAGTCGAATTTCTACTAAATTAAGAGGCTTCTTCCTGGGGCTAACACTTGATCTTTATATGAGATACATAGATATTCGAATATTCCATTAAAGTTCTCCTTTGCCTGTCAAACATTGAGTCCATAATGAAGTGAAAAGCATTAATTTTTCTCATTCCCCAATTGACAAGTTAACTAAGTTACAGTATATTTTTATTGTAGCTTATTATGATAGGGGATACGTTATAGTAAATACAATGAGAACATTTTTACTAGATAATAAGTTAAGGTGTTATAAGAAGTGATTTCACGAACGGGAAAGCAACGTGGCGGAGCAAGCTAGTCTAGTCAAACTCTTGGGGTTGTAGTCTGAACAAAATCAGACGTCATGTGCAGCTCTCCCAGTAATGACCCAGAATAGTTTACAGTCGAGATCTCTTGAATAAAAAACGACAACAAATAAGTTATAGCAAACGCCAAAACAATAAAGTACCTAAAAATGTCGAGTAAATAACAGAAACAAAATCGATAAAAAACGGCGAAAGACTAAAAAGAAGGACGCTAAATAGTTCGGTTCAGACCACAAAAATAAGAAAAACGAAAAAAAAAGAAGAAAGCGGAAATAAAGACACTTTCCGTTTGTTGCCGATCGAAAGTGAAGTGTGCCTAAGTTTGCCGAAATTTTCGAACTCTATTAATTGATTTCTTGGTTGTTGGACAAAAACAGACTTTGTATGAAATAAAAAAATGTTCCAAATAGTTTCCACACGTTAAAATATATGGGTTCGTTAGAGAATGTAATTTTAATGCGTTTGCTATAAAGTATTTGTTGTTTTGCTGTTGTTTTTCTTAGTTTACAAGTTCTCGAGTGTTAACTATTCTGTACTTTACCTCTCTTAGGCGTTTCTGCTTCGCTGAATGAGCAAGGGTGTCTGCTAATGTCTACTACAAAAAGAAAATAAATCCTCAATAAATCCTGGAATAAAATAAGTTTGTTGTTATTTCATAACCGCTGTCAATACGTATAGATACCACGTAGTATCATAATAGCGCTGTTACGAAAGAAAAAGAAAATAAATCTACGCACATTACGACTATGAAAACGGCTGCAACAAGAGAAAGAGAGGCAGACGATCTCTACACTTTCGCCACGTCTACAACTGGTGTGACAACGACAACTTCTACCACTACAATGCGATCCATCAACACAAGCAACATTAGTCTGTTATGCTTAATTTTATTTAAGTAAAGCTTAATATGTGTTAAAAAGCCACACTAAGCTATTGAGAATTGGTATTTGACTGGTAACAATAGCTATTAATATGTGGCTAAAATCTGGTTGGAAAGTGTTGAAGTTATTTCTTTGGGATGTAACGCTTAAGTTGTATTTATTATTCACCCCAATTAAAGTGTATTGCAACTGAAACATACCGGACTACTGTGATTAGGGGCAGATTTATAGATGGCATCCTAAGTGAGTAATTGTGCAGCAAGATGTTTGTTCAAATTACATTTAAATGTCTGCATATTGGTACAGTCGAGAGAAAGGGAGCGGAGAGCGAATTCCAAGGACAAGCAGTATTAGTGTAGAAAGTTTTACGGCATCTGGGGAGCTCTAAAGTGTGATTTGTGGATTCTGCGTCTAGTCGGGGTAGTCGCAGGTATTTAAGTTGAGGGTGTACAATTGAGGGTGTACAATTGAGAGTGTACAATTAAGGGTGTACAATTGAGGGTGTACAAGTGCAGTAAGTATAGTTTGGGGTTGTATTTTCGCCGATCTATAACGTTTTAGCTTTTAATAACATTCTCATCATTAAATGACGTCACATTTACTATGTCGATTTTGTCTAGTAAATTCAGCTCTATTAAGGAAATATTGAAAATTATGTGTTATCTTTTACTAGCCGACATACTAAGCTCTTCATACTAGTCTAGAATACGTCATCGGAAATCAGTCCGACAGAGTCCGATCCATTTTGAAGGCAGGTGGTCTTGCTTCTGTCAGATTGATGTGTACTTCTGTACAGTTCTAATAAGTCCACCCACCCATACTTAACCTTCTCTCTTTCAGAAGATGTTTTTTTTGTGCTAATTACTTGAGGTGCTCGTATCGACGAATGACAGCGTGGATGAAAACAATTGTTATAAATGATGGTGGCGCATCTATAGAACATAATTCCAAATATATTAGACTTTAAAATTTGATTTGATGATTAAGACTATCGTTTAAGTTTTATATTATTTTAATTTTGATTACAATAAATTATCGATTGACAGTAAATCCAAAAAAGCAAAATTCAATGTTTATCTATAAAAATTACGTAAGGGCAAGAAACACAAACACAGACACAGACACACACACACGACAACATAAAATAACTACAGTTTCTGAATTTGTAGATGATGATAGATACTTTTATATCAATTATTCGGACTACGAATCTTATCCTGGTTTGTATATGCGCAAGATTTCGACCGATGTAACCACCCAACATTTTCAACTGCACCCACCTAAAGTAAAACCCTTCCTCACCATGGGGGCAACCTAGTAGTGTCAGAGTTGTATCATCTAGAGCCAGCCACTGCAGACAGATCTGGCATCAAGCGGTATTAGTTACGACACACAGCTTACGGGGATCTGGTGAAAATGCAAGAGGGGGTCGGCACTAGGATTTGTCTTTCTCGTGTCTTTTCTTCTTGTGCACGTGTCAGACAAAGATGTTTCAGATACGAAATATCAAATCTATGGAGTGCGCGTGACTAAGTTGCTTCTGTGCAATCTATTTGCGTGTTCTGGACCAAACCTTCCCCGACTTCGCATGCAACCGCTAAGTCCTGCTGCCGTGCTGCTGTGTCGGGGCTAAAAATATCCTGTCATCTTGCAGATTAAAGAACAGCTGAGAATAAAAAGGTAAGACTTAATACACACCAAACAATCCCGAGACAAGATTTTCGTGAACGCTAACATGAAGTTCGACTCGCTTAATAAATACAATAAGAACCATATCTTCAGCTGCAAACACAGACAGAGACATACACAAAAGTCACGTTTAAAATGTATGTTAAGTGTGATTTCAACAAATGCATTTAAGTTTCCTTTTATTATCTGTTTGTGTTTACTAAATATCCATTCAAGTTTCGATATTCTTTTTTTTAAGATAATGATATAAATTGTATAATGATTATTTGAACTACTAATCTCATATTCGTAGTTATATAAACAACGTTTCAGAATATACAACCTCCGACCATCTTCAACTACATTTACGAATTTGACAATCTACCAGTAAAACCGGGAATATTCCTGTCGATTTGAACCCCTTATTCTGTGGCTTGACAGCTAGTAGTGTCGTGTAAAATACGCCTCCTTATTTTGGATTAGTTTCAGTAAATACACGAATAATAGGGAAAAAATAAAGTTAAATGTGTATCTATGAAAGTTACGTGCAGACCAGAAACCCACGGAGAAACACGCAGTCAGCTAGGATGAACGAGATGAAGTAACGAGAAATACCATAGCACGATGAGTCGACGGGCTCGAGTACATCTGCTTAATGAGTTTGGGCTTGCATCCACTTTTGTCGCGCGCGTCAAGTATTTAATTCGGCTGAGACATGAACATTGTGCATCTCTTCCGCTTGACGTTAACCAGCCGACTAATGAAGAGCTCGAAAAACAATGTGCAAACAGTTCAGCAAACGAACCTTGCATGCAAGGTCTTCTGATTGGATAATATATGAATCACTCATGTAGAAGAATAAACTTGCGCAAGAATAAATAGTTCGTGAACGTATAACTGCTACAAATGAAATAAGTAAACTTTCGAATAATTCAGATTATAATAACAATTGTGTATCCATTGTTCTCATTACTAATCTAATCTTGGTTGTTATATTCATACACTTTTGGTCGATGTAATTTCCGACCTTCTTCAGGTGAAAAAAAAAACACACACATGGAGAATTACACAGAGTTAAACGAAAACAAAGAATCAATCAAGTTTCAGAATTATTTAGATGCTGATAGAAATAGTATATTAATTGTTTCGACTACTATCCTCATCTTGTTCTCATATTCCCAACGATTCGACCGATGTAACTCCAATCTTATTAGTCCGAAATGTGAAAATAGTCAGCAAATGTGTAAATAAATAGACAATAACAAAGTGAATTTAAATATGAAATTAGTTGAATAGAAAATTTTTAAAAAAACAAGAATTGTTAAGGCGCACCTAAATTGAGGCATCGTTTTTTATGACACAAAATAATAAAGAACAAAGTGTAAAAATCATGAATGGAAAGGAAAACAGAAAAAAGAAGATAAATCGAGAAACGGAAATTACGCATATTAAATTATAATTTAGACATATACGATATATGATATCGACTTGTGTGAATATTGAAGCTATCAGGTTTTATTGTGTGTTTTTTATTTAATGATTACACATGAACTGTTTCGGTCTTTGAAAAGAAAAAGTATATGTTACATAGGGACGTATCCTCAAAGTAAAATAAATATATTTTGTACACGCTTACAGACTTGCCTACGTAAAAAGTTGAAAATAAATTATAAGAAATCCCGAACGCCATTTGAAAAATGTAGTCAATTAGAAAAGCTACCAGAGATTAATATATATTTTGCAAGTCTGTTTCTATATCAAAAGTAATATAATGTAAGTAGTTATTTAATCATAATCATAATTTATTATTAAAATAAAATGTAATAATGCACTATATCCAGTAATACGTATCGGTAGAGTCATTTTCTGCCGACAGCAAAGCTAGCAGTAATGTTTATGTAATATTGATTCAGAAAAATATTCTGAACGGGATAAAGTATGTGAGCAAAGACATTAAGCAAAAACCATGTTTTCATCTTGATAACATGGACTAACGCTAACGAAAACGAAAATGTCTCTTTGAAATGAAATATTGATATTTGAGGACGGGAGCTATTTAGGGCGAACAATGAAAATCCGTCCGAGCTTTCTTTGAATGTTAGATCATGATATGGTATATTAATATATGTCAGTGTATCTGTCTGTCCGTGTGTCCTTCTAGTTGTGTATTTACGAAGTACTTTAACATAATTGGACACAGGAACGTGAAACGTGGTATGAATAATAGCATACTTTTGCTTACTTTTAAGAACGCAGACTATATATATATATATATATATATATATATATATATATATATATATGTCAATTTTACTCCAAGTCAACTCACGCCAATTCCTGAAGTGTGTTTTCAGAAAATATGTGTACGATTCGTTCTCTTTAAAATGTTCTTAAATTCTCTTCGTTTTAACAACTTCTCATACAGGCATGCACATAGGAGATCGGAGGTAATTTCATTCTAACGCTATTATCTACTCCTACAGCCGTCAGTGTAACTGTGGACTGTTCTTATGAACATAAAGTTTCTGCCAAAACGACTCTATTATTTCATGATGTCCTTTTTAGCACTGTATATATATACTACACTAGATGTAAAACGTTAAATACAGTTATTCTTTCAAGGTAAATTTCAGAGTGATTGAATACAGAAATAGCGGTTTACCATTGCAAAAAACACAGAACCATCTTACATATGTTATATTAGAAGAACTTAGGAAGTTTTCTTTCATATATCTGACATAATATGATTTATATCACAGCGACAATTATATTCCCGATTTCGCCTATTTACAGACATTTACAAATAAAAGACGTCAGAATATATTCAGAATATTATTTTGATGGATATGAAATAAAACCCGTCTATGCATGATGGCCGCTAATTTCGTTTTTATTAGCTTCTTAAATCCTATTTTTCATTTTATTTTTATGTTTTTTAAGAAAGGAAATCTATTTCATAGCTTCTGTTTTGATATATACTTCACCTACAAAGAGAACCTTGGCAGATTCATCGGATTAACACCATATTGTCAGTAAAAACAAAGTATATGTCCTCTGCTTACAAATCGCCGTGCCTAGCAGTCGTTCGCACTGTGAAATATTTACTTCCTTCCTAGCGTTTCCTTCCCTATTTTGTTTTCGTTTTAAATCTAAGACATCTTCTTTACCAAAACATTAAAAAAAATGAATATACGCCTCAGAATCGTATAAATGAGTGTTGCTTTCGATGAGTTAATCTTGTTCTTTTATTCAACGCAGCAGTATTTTATACAATCACTCCCATCTCTAAAAGTCGAATTCGGATTCTTTTCTTCGAATTAATGTAATGGTGTTTGTATAGGCAGACGAAGATGAAGGACTGGAAAATACAATTTGTGTGTTTGTCCGAATCAAATGATAAAGTTATGCAAATAGTTATATATATATATATATATATATATATATATATATATATATAGAGAGAGAGAGAGAGAGAGAGAGAGAGAGAGAGAGGGGGGGAGAGACAGAGGGAAAACGACAGACATAGATAGATAGATAGATAGATAGATAGATAGATAGATCGATAGATAGATAGATAGATAGATAGATAGATAGATAGATAGATAGATAGATAGATAGATAGATAGAGAGATAGATTTATAAAGTTAGGTATGTTTATATATTTTCATGTACAAGATTTCACTCCTAAACTTGTTTTTAGATCATTAAGAATTTTGGAAGACAGCTGTGAGGCGTATTGGGCAAACAAGTGGGATATATTTAGTTTAATTTAGTTTCATACAACCGGCGTAAAAAGAGCTCGCAACCATTAGTGAAAATAAGATACCCCGTCTCTAACTCTGAATTTTTACACATTTCCTTTTCATTTCGTTTTTTAGGCATGCTTTTTATTTTGTCTTTTTTCTTCTTTTGATGACATTGTTTCTAGCATAATCCGGGCTTCTATTAACTTCATGTGTTCAGTCTGTACAAGCTGAGAGAAAGAAAACATTTTTTTATTGATTTATTTCTCTATCTTTTTCATTTTTAGTTGGGCGAAATTGAGTTTTAATGTTTTTAAAGAAAATTATGCTCTTCGTTAAGCCCAACACTATACTTAAGTCCGGTTGGCAATTGAGTTCCTCCCGAATGTCCTGGTGCCACCCCCCCCCTAATATATTTTACATTAACCTCGTGGGGTCCAACAATAAGCAACACATAATTCAATAGTTCAACGTTGGGACAGGGAATTTCCACACACACACACACACACACACACACACACACACACACACATATATATATATATATATATATATATATATATATATATATATATATATATATATATATATATATATATATATATTTGAATCGCATTACCGGTAGTGAATAGTCATATCTCTATGCTGATGAGTCCAGATTAAAGAGGACGAAACGTATACGTACATAGATAATAAACAATAACAAATATTTATATTTGTCGCTCCTTGTAAAAAAGTAGAGCACTGTAATGGTAGTACTAACACAACATGACGTCACTTGCTTTATAATGCATCATTCCTTCCCTAATAGAAGTAGAATGCCTGGACGCCAAGTCGCTTTAAAAGTGTTAAAATTATCATTGTTTATCAGCTATTTAAAATTGGCTGAGCGGTTAGCGACGTTGGATTTAAGTTGAAAAATACTTGTAATCAAGGGTTTGGAATTGTATGACCGTTAGTGAATAGTCATATTTCTATGCCGATGAGTCCAGATAAAAAAGGACGAAACGTATGCGTACATAGATAATAAACAATAAAAAATATTTATATATATATATATATATATATATATATATATATATATATATATATATACATATATATATATATATATATATATAATTTTAAAAGCTTTCTAGTCATTTATATATGGAGAAGAAAAACACAATATATAATATTCAACATAATAATATAATGCAAGCAAAATTACAATTTGTATTGCCTATTTTTAGAAACAGTCTACACTGTTAACAATTTAATAACATATTCCAACAACGTCTGATAATATGAAGACTGTGAGCTCAATTACTGTTTAGACAACGTATTTTTTATTCTATCTCTCATCATAACAAAAACAATGTTTGCAATATATAAAGTACATTCGCACCGGATATCCATAAACAGGAAAGGCGACGTTTTAATCAACGGAAAAAATTAAAATGAGAATGAAATTTGTATTATGGGGTTTAGGGCTGAGTGCAGCAATACACCAAGGTAGTCACTCGTTCTTGGAAAAGCTATGGTTCGTCAAATAAGCAAATATTATAATATAATCACAGGTGTTGTATAGCCTCTTCTTTGAAACGTGTAGAATCGTTCAGTCAACGCTGATGATGCTATGCCATTCGTTTGTCTAGTATCTCTTTCTCTGTGGAACTGAAAATATCTTACCGATAATAATTCCGATATTGTGTTCTTTATCCGTCATTAATATTCACGAGGCGCGATAAAGGAAGGGGATAATTTAAGTTCTCCATAGCTCACGATTTAAGACCACACTGTATTCAATATACATGGAGCCGCTGTCCAGAACGTCCCTTAGCTTTTTCGATGAAATCAGGTGACTCACGTATGTATTATTTTCGTTTTCGATGTTCCCACATATTTCAAACTTGAATTAATGAGATATGTTTGACGCGCAATTGCTACAACTTCTTTTTTTTGGGGGGGGGGGGATGGACTCAAGGACTCACAACAACAGAAATGATTCCAATGGCCATATTACATATTAGAAGCAACTTCTGCAAACCATAAATATGATGAACATAAAGCAAAATAGGCGAAGATGAAAGTTTCAATCAATAGTCAATTGCAATTAATAACATTCACTAAACTTTGCCTACAATTTCATAACTAATCTATTTCACATCTATATCCGATGGTGACTTCTTAATTCAGTAGATTTCGGAGTCTGTAACCACTGTTCAATTAATCGAAAATGATAATACTTGTCAGAGTCCAATCTACGAGTAAAACTTAATCATAAGCAAGCGTGTCAAACTCAGTCGCTCCCTCCCCAAGAGCCATGTGAATCTATTTATGTTGCTATGAAGACTGCACTTGAATGATTAAGGTTGTTTAATAGAAATCAATGCAGTATAGTTTTCTTAAAGATTTCTAAGCAACTGCACTAAATAAATATTAAAAACAATAAAATGTCTTTAAGTATAAAGAAAATGTTCTGCATAAAGAAAAGCATGTCGATTTTTGTTTTAGTGAATGACGGACGCTTATCTTGGTTAAATAATACCAAAACTTCAATTTTGGCCGTTAAATAACGAAGTACAGTTTCTTTTATGCGGGCTGCAAGTTGATAGTTCTGGTCTTAGATATGATTTTAATGTGCATGCGGTGGTGAATCCCTAATTTGGCAAATTTGAGGAGATTGCAATTACCTCTTAGATGACATTACTCACAAGTCTTACAGAGGGTGGAAGTACCTGTCCGACTCCAATCTATGGTTTAAATATAATCTATTATAGGTGCGATATGAAACTACATCTGATAAATATATACATAAATATGTACCGTAAATAAGTAAACTGCACACTAAAAGGTGTTTGCAGGTATGAACTGTTAGGTTTCAATGGCGATTATATCACAGGACGTAATTTTATAAGCATTTATATTAATTATATTATCTAATTAATGATAAATCTCTAGATTTAAATTGATATTGGATGTTTGTTAACTGTTTTGTACAGATTCATTCACTTCATAGTGAACGAACAGTGTTTACACTAGACTACATTTTGCGAAAATGGTTCGTTGAAAAATTGTTAACGGCTGAAGATAACGCTGAAATTATACAGTTACTAGCTGACGGTAGAAACATTTTAGAAGCCTTAAAAATCGTCAAACGGGATCATCGCACAGTGAAGAGATATGTAAAAGAGGGAAAAGTGCAGCGCACAGAGTATAATGGAGGTCGTCTACGTAAAATGTCTGGGAGAGACGAAAAGAAAAATTAAAAGGAGTCTTTTCCAGATCAAGCTGGCATCTCATGAATATCAATGACTATAAGAAATTGTACTCTCGAGAAGGTGGCAAATCATCGATCACATACTATATGTTTCATGCTTAGTGAACCTAACCGAATGAATAGAATAGAATGAGTAGACCAGAATATGAAAACAGATTTCTAGACTGTCCTGTCGACAAATAAAGCCCGAGCATTACTCGAGGACTCGAATTGATGCAAGGGAGGTTGACTCATTGAATATAAGTCCTCACATGCGAATTTGGCGTCAACTGGATGGTGAGGTTATGTTATGGGCTGAATTAGTTAGTGATGTCTTAATTGGACCATTCGGGGTTCCGGAAGTTCTAAAACTCAACCCTCTTAACTATTGCCAGTACCTAAGAAAAGAATTTAATGGCCTGGTTAAATTAACATAATGAGGTATTTCGAAAGAGTCTCGTATTTTAAAAGGATAATGTCCCTAGTCATGCATACATTTTAGCTAGTAAGTGGTTTGCTGAGCAGTGATATAAGACGAAAAAAATATTAAATAACTCAGAGCCCAGACCGAAAACTTATGGTCCATTATAAAAAGTCGAATTGACGAGACTGAATACCAAGTTACTTGCAAAGATGATCTATGGCATCGTATTTTGAAAGTATTGTGCTGAGACGTGAAGAAGATTACTTCATTAGCGAACAAAAGGCTCGTAGAGTTGTTTTTAAAAAATGGCAAAAAATATTAAGATAAAGTAAATTCTTAAATGCTTCTATTTCGTTTGTGCCGAATTGTTTTGATTTTCAATATTTTAACAGTAAAACACAATTCAGTGTATTTCTTTTTGCAAAAAATAAAGTTGTGCAAATTTGTTTGGCTCGTTTGATCTCCGTGTATTTTATAAAAACATTATAATTTAGATATTTTTGAATTCAAATATGAAAAAACAATATTGTGATAAAATACTTACATGTCCTGATTGTCTTCGTTCAAATAAATTACTGCTATCTGCACCCCTTTTTGGTGTTGACTGTAGTGTAATGAACCTAATAGAGAGAGAGGGAAGGCAGACAGAACGAGAAAAGAGAGACTGGTAAAAAAGGACCGAAAGAGAAAGAGAAACAGAGAAAGAGAAAGACAGACAGACAAACATGCAGGGAAAACAAAAAGAGAAAACAAAAAAGTAAAAAGAGAAAAGTATGGAAATAGAAAGAGAGAAAAAGAAAGAGACAGAGAATCAGATGGAGCCGAAAAGGTGAAGACAGGGAAACAGAGATAGAGAGAGAAAGAAAGAAAGGAAGAAAGAAAAAGATAGAAAGCGAAAGAATCACAAGGAGAAAGAGAGAGAGAGAGAGAGAGAGAGAGAGAGAAAGAAAGACAGAGTAACCGAAATAGAAAAAGAGAAATAGAGGGAAAGAGACAGAGAAAGAAAGAGGCCGAGAGAAAAAGATACAAAAAAACAGAAAGAGATAGAGGAAGGTGAAAGAAAGACATAAATGAGACAAAAGAAAGAGAAAGAACAAGAGAGAAAGAGATAGAAAGTGGCCGAAATTGAATGAGAGAGAAAGAAAAATAAAGAGGCTGTATGAGAGAGAGAGAGAGAGAGAGAGAGAAGAGAGAGAGAGATAGAGAGTGGAAGGGAAAGGGAAAGTAAGAAAGAAAGATAGAAACGAAACGAGAGAAAGAGGACGACGATAAACAGATAGAAAGTTACCGAAAGAGGAAAAGAGGAAGATAAATACAGAGGCTGAGAAAGATAGAGAGATAAAGAAAGATAGAGAGATAAAGAAAGATAGAGAGAGAGTGGGGGTGAGCGGTAATTTTTGCACGCAACTGGTTATAAACATCTCACATTACAATTGTGAAGTTTCATTAATTCGCTCTTTATTGAACGCTCTCCTCTTATAACCTTATGGCAGACGATGTCCAGCCCTCAAGCTAAATATGCGCACATCTGGAGAGTAAAGATAAAATTGAAATGAAGTCCTACAGAGTATTAAAGTAGCATCATTCGTGTGGCGAGCTAAACCTCTATTGCACCATCGAAGGCTGAAGAGGACCGTTTACCGGAAGCGATATTGATTGCTGCTGTTCGCTGGAAAAAAAAGTGTGAAGAAGACCCGTTCGATTGCTGTGCCCACGATGAGAAAATAGGAAAAAAATGCCAATAGGAATGCGCAGAGAGATGAGGGTGAAAGAGAGAGGAGGCGAGAGAGAAAAAAAAACATGGATGAAGGAGCGAAAGGAAACACGTGACTGAATTACAAGATAAAAACCTCCAGGTTAAGAGAACCTTACAGTATATAGAATATAGAAAATGCGAGTCGATTTTTTCTTCTTCATTTACTTGTATATTTTGCTTGTTATTATTTTTTTTTATTTTGGATACACTTACATCGAACGTAAAGGTGAAAGCGAAGGTGGATGTTCCTTGGGGATAGAGAACCAGAATCTGACTGTCCAACGTAATTCTGGCTTCTATAAAGATATCCGTCCACTGACGAGGGGTTGACAATATTCCAAACCTTTACACTAAGCCACACAATACTATATGCTCATCACATTCGTCTTCGTGTCTTTCTCAAACGGTTCTTAAAACACTGTTCCTATCAATCCGTCTGTTACAATACCTCGTATCTGAAAAGTAGTTGGGATGTGTGGTGTGATGGGTGGGCTATGGGCTAAAGATAGATGAACATATTGTGTTATTATTTAACAGGTTATCTTTAGAATATATAAATGTAATCTTAGCTTTCTTCTCTTTTTACTATTAATTAACAACTTATCAAGTCCAAGTGCCACTCGAGGATAAGGGTTAACGAGATGGAAGTGATAGCCAGCCGAAAGATGAGGAACACTGTAGGAGTACTAACATTGATCAATAGTATAAACTGATTATAACTTATAGACTGTTTTTAGACAACCATTTTTTATTTGAAGACGGCCAAGTTCTAATCAGCAGGGAAGCAGTCCCGCGATAATGTGTTCTACAGACGGGAAGCCCATGCAAATAAGATATGTCTATGAAAATTCCGCCTTAAACTAGTTACATGAAGAGAGAAAGGAAAGTCTGTGTTCGATGTTGTTCACAACGAGTTGTTGTTGCGAATAACTAACAAGGAGAAACCAAAGATGGGGGTGTAGTCGAGCATTCTTCATTGAAATAACGATAGAGTAGAAAGAGACAAGTAACGTCTCCTGTATCAGTGCAGCCGTTTTACCATAAGGGACCCCATTTGCGTCGCCCTCGACTTGGGTCGATTTATGTATTGTGACGTTTTGGTATTTCCATGCAAGGTAATTGATACATATGCCCTTTTCTGCGCGTGTATATATCATAGTATTTATTATGATAAGAATAAAATTTGCGGATTTCACGTATTACACGAAAAAAATTATATATCACCGCATGGGGGGTATTAGTATTTAAGGGGTCATTAGGCGAGTCATGGCCAATTTGTTTTTTACTTGAGGACTTTAAATGGGAAATCATGTAGTTTGTTTTGAATCGAAATTAATTATTTGTTATATCAGTCTCCTTACTTTTCAGACATACTTCCGCTATGTTCAGAAGAAGCAGGACTATCTTCAATGTAACAGACAATGTGTTATATTTTCATTTATCAATGTGTCGTCGTCGGGAACAACGGTTCTTAATTTTCTGTAGATACAAAACCAACTCGGACGCCGATGTTTATAAAAAACGGTTTATTACAAAGAAAAGAGGTACGGATCACTTATGTACGTGTGGGAGAGAGAAACATAGACGGATAGATAAACTAATAGCTCGTCTCGTTTCATTTAGTTAGATAGTGTGCCCCCCCCCCCTCGATTGGCGCGGCTTTATAGACACGTATTTCCTGCTTGAAGTCTAGCCAGAAAAAGAGAGAGTGAATCTCCCTCCCGGAAGTTACGTGGTTTCGCGACTTCATCTCTGTTCACCTCTGACCCATAACAGTGTCAGAAATTTCTTGTTATCTAACATACGTAAATTGATATTTCTGTCTTTCCGTTGTTGTGTCACGCTTATGTTTGAAATAGCATAGTTACAGACGCAGATTAAGGACGCATCTTATAGAAAATATGCATGTATTTCTCAAGGTTCAAAGCTTATTTCAATCATACAAAAACAGTGAACAAAAGCCGCATTGAAAAGATGTTACTTTTGAGATGAACATGTGACTAGAAGATACATATAATATCCGTATGTTCTTGGCGACATTCTATCAGAGAGTTTCAAAAATCTATATTCGAGTCACAACACCCTAAAACTGTGGATGAATATTATGAGCATTTCCTGTCAGTATATTTTTAACACAAACTCGGAATATTATGTGAAAGGAACATCATTGCGTGTATATATATATATATATATATATATATATATATATATATATATATATATATATGTGTGTGTGTGTGTGTGTGTGTGTGTGTGTGTATAAGTGTGAAGAGCAGAATTGAAAAAAAGTAAACGCAAGAAAAATAAAAGACAAGCAAACAATGGATTGATCAATTTCTTTCGGCTAAACGTCCGTTCTGATAAAATGTCGTTTCCACCCTGTATTTCATACGTTCTATGAAATATCGTGTACTTTACATTATATATATATATATTACATTGGCCTACTTATCTCACAATTCTTAAACAGCAAATACCCTCTGAAACTAATCAAAACAACATAGCGTTGGCAGCTAAGCTAAACAAGTAAAAACTATTGATCTACAAGCAAAAACAACCTAACAGCAGAATCGTAATGGTCTTTGACTTCAATTCGAACACATATACGCTCTTAAAAGTACTAATCAAAGATTTCAGACATCTCAAAACTTACCCAGACATCGCCGCCTTCATGTTAAACGCACCGCCAATCAACGCAAGAAGGCAAACAGCCAATCTATCGACACTCCTTACATCACCATACACGAAATCACAATTCAATAACCAATAAGGTAATCTTCCATGCAATAAACTTCACTGATAGATCTGCCAACATATAGTGACAGATCTAACTATCACTCTACCCAACTCACATCCCAAACTCGAACCACTAGGTCCTACAGTGACAAAGTCGTCTTATACTTGCACGACACATGTTGCATTTAGGGTGCTTACGTCGGTGAGAAAGGCATTCCGTTTCGCGCAAGGTTCAATAACTACGAACAACGATCAAGGAACCACATCGTCTACTCACCTGTGGCAAAACATTACAATTTACCAAACCACACAATAGACAACATAAAATGCATATTATTACAGACAGGTTTTATATTCCACACATCACCTCATAAAGAGCAAAATAAAATGGATCTATAAATTAAACACCCATACCAGAGGGTATAAACTAAGAAATTCGAATTTTGAGTTCCTACAAATTCTTTTAAACACACCACTAATAAACATGTCTTTAAAATATAGAGATATACACACCACATTATCTATCCAATTTAGACACTGCTAATTTAACTAACTTTCCAAACACACGTACACTGACACATACACACATGCATAACTTGTACTTCCTAAACTAAACTAGATAAGTGTGTACAACGTGAAAAATATTAAGTCAACAGATATATATATATATATATATATATATATATACATATTAGTGTATATACATATATATATATATATATATATATATATATATATATATATATATAGTCTGTATTTATGTTTACACTCTAATTGGAATAAACATAACTTAATTGTTCCGTATTACGTGATAAGTTACTATGACAGTGAGGATAGAGTAAATGAGTAAGTAATCCAATGTTGATCTCTGGACCGGGTTTGCGCCTAATCACCGTCTGAAATTATCACTTCCCTGCACTGATGAGAGAAAAAGGCTCAAAACGACGTCGTATGAAGGTAAATATGATTTAATAAGTTTTTATAAATATTATATATATATATATATATGTTGATGTATATATTTGTGTATGTATATATATATATATATTTACATATTTACAGACCGACTTGCTACTAATAGAATTGCAATCTTAGATTTAAACCCCTGAAAATATTGACTATTAGACAATTACCCCCACCAACAACAGATAATAAGATTTATCTAGTGAACATTAGTTTCAACTTTTTTCCTCTCGTTTCTTTTTCTCGTACCACGCGAATGTGTCTGAGACATCCTATCCTACAAAAAATAACACCGGCATTCAAAGAGAACAACCCTCACTCACACAAAACAGACAGATTTAACTGAAGAACTTCGTTTCCGTTTTCCCTATATTCTTATTTCTTTTCTGTTCCCTCCTGGTTACTGACACCGTAAATAAAACAGATAATAAACACCTTTTCATATGACCGTGTTGCAGGTTTGTGAAATGTTAATAATATTAATTTTAGTTTGGCGTTTTCAAAAATTTTGCTCACACTTCATAGAAGTTTGAAGAAGGAATAGTTCCCGGAAGCTTCCTACGGACTATCCCAACACAAAAAAACTGAAATAAAGATTTACTTAGCTTCTGAAAGGGTCCAATAAACTCGGCACAAAATTGTAAGTTGCATGTTTATTTGTCTATTCATTGTTTTAATTTATTATTAGGATTTTGGAACACAGCTGCAAGACGTAAGGAATCCAAACGTTGGTTATGTTTAGTGTAATTGACTTTTATGTAAAGTTGGTAAATGGGTGTGGAAAACTTCTCTGAAAATACAGATGCCACCGATTTTGGGAAATTCTCAAAATAGGTATTTTACATCAATTAATAAATATTCTTTTAAATTTTAATTTTAAGTTCCCTTAAGTTTAAGCCTAATATTTGATAACAATGCATTTCAGAATAAAAGCATGTTATGAATTTTGATCAAAATTAGAATAAGAATTCTAGACATAAAGTTTACCATCATATTTAATTTGATTCCAATTTTCCTAAGGGTGCATACATTTGTGCAAGTCTGTTCTGTTCGGTGAATTAATTTTACCCTTTCCGGAACGGGTATTCTTCTAGTATCTATATGAAGTTATGTGTGTGTATATATTTATACATTTGTAGGATTCACGCTAATACTATATATGCATTAACATTCCCTTTCTCCGTAGAATTTGCTCATGGCGTATTGGTTAGTTACTCCAACTGTAGCAAAAATGTAAAGTTTCGATTCTAGCATGTGCTCGTCTACATACACACATATGTTGTTATATAACGAAACTGTATGTATGTATAGAACGGTAATAAATAATTAAATAAAGCTTATCTATTATTGTCATAAAGCTTCATCTTAAAGGATATATCAATTTGTGTTCGTTTGTAAGATCTGCTCTCTTGGGTCATTTCTACTCCGATTCGGAGACGTTTATTTTTCATGGAGGGAAATAGGATCGCAACAGGATTTGAACCTACGCCTAAGAATATCGGCCACTTGAAAATATTATCATGATAACCGTTGTGCAATTGGGAGTGTAGTTATTTCAAGATTGAAATAATATTCAGATAACTCACATCTCTATTTTTTGGGGCATTACATTTTTTTTAATTTTCATTATTTAAGCATATCTTCTCGAGTTTCGTGTCAACAGCCAGATTACTGGGAACGTATACGTCTTTACTTGGCACACATGTTTGCGTCGGTGTTTATGTTATAATTATACTAGGTTAGGAACATAGAATATATATATATATATATATATATATATATATATATATATATATATATATATATATATATATTTGTGTTATAATAGAATAATTCCAGAAAGAAATCCGGGTAAGAGAGCTCAATGTGGTAAACAGAGCAAGAATAACGTAAAATATAATAACACGAAATTACATGATTGTCGATGCAATAATTTATTTCAACCTTGCGGTTTTATTCAAGCATCAAATTAGACAATTACATTTTTGAGACTGACAGAAAACTGAATTCACCCTCGACAATTCAAATACAACCAGTAATATGGTGTTCGGATTGGTTGCGACCACCACTCTCGCTGGTTGTATTTGAATTGTCGAGGGTGAATTCAGTTTTCTGTCAGTCTCAAAAATGTAATTGTCTAATTTGATGCTTGAATAAAACCGCAAAGTTGAAATAAATTATTGCATCGACAATCATGTAATTTCGTGGTCTTATATTTTACGTTATATATATATATATATATATATATATATATATATATATATATATATATATATATATATATATATATATATACATAACTTATATATATACATATATATATATATACATAAAGTAAGGTATACATATATATATATACATTACTTCTATATTTTACATCTACCTTAAAATTAAAAAAAAACTACAACAAAAATTGGAAACAGTTAATGTGAGGCGATAATTATGAATATCGAAAAAAACACGTAATTATAAATACCGAAAATAATACACGTAATATTAATTATAGCATAATTAAAACGGGAAGCTTAATTTTCAGAATAACCTAGAGAGCCAAAATGTAATTTGTAAGCAGTTAAAAAGATTATTGTATGGCTGTTATAACATTTTTCCTTAGATAATCGCTTTCATTATTTAATACGTGGAAATAATACCGTATTTTGTCAAGAGTTGTTAACCCGTATATCTGTTGGTTGGCATTTATTTAGATTAAAGGGGGTCGCGTAGTGTTTTAGAAGTAATAAAATAAATATAATTTATTAAAAAATATCCAACAAACATTTAAATGTTACCCATAAGTAAGTAACTGCATCCGACAGGGAAAATATCTAAAACAAATTTGAATTTTTTTTTTAATAATAAATACTAAAACACCTTCAGCTGACTTTTGTTAGTTTGTATCCTAATATTTTAAATTTATTGTGGATGGCGCAAATTATATAAGGAATTTTACCTAAAGGTTAGAAAATGTAATTTATTTTAAATAAGAACTATTATGTTATTTTAACTAATTTAAATAGTAGACAATAAGAAAGAATCCCAGTCAAATAGATTACATATGTGTATTAACTGCGCACTTAGTTTCGTATTCAGATTAAATAAATAGATACACACGATATTAGTGACGTTAAGTATGTCATGAGAATTATCTTCGAGATAATTTAAGTATTTTATAGATATACAATAAGTATCACATAGCTAATACGGAAGAATAAAACTAAAATAATGATTGCTAGAGATGGTTATACGAATTAGTGCTTACTCTGAACTGAGGTTTCAAGATGGTTGACTATCAGACATGGTGAATGCAATTTTGGACACTTATCTTTCATGTCACGCTACGGTTTATAATTTTTTAAACCAAGAACTTTTGTTTTTTCTTAAAAGCTGAAGGAGAACAGATCCAATATCACCATACTAATGTTTGTTGGTCTACATTTAGCGAAACGAGTTCGTGAAATAATTGCACTAAAGAGAATCTGTTTAAAATGTTTTGTAAAATGAAGTTTGTCCTGACTTTTGGAATGTAAATGAACTTTGCTCAAATATATATATATATATATATATATATATATATATATATATATATATATATATGTGTGTGTAAAAAAATATTAAATAACATGGAGTGTTTGTGCTTCCTAAGACTTTTTATTTTTGAATTTTTCCAATAGGCCATTAAGTATTCGGTCAAATTGGTGTAGGTTCCGTGGGTTTCTTCTTGAATTTCCCCCTTTTTCGCTAGTACTTTCGATTTGATTGGTTAAATTGTATACAGGTGGTGTTAATCTTAGTGTCTTTACAAGTATGTCTTTAATGTTGATTTTTTTATTATAACGACTAGTAGTTTACAATTTTAAAAAGAGTATCTATAATATTGAGATGTTACATGTGAGTGTGATTACGTTCTAAGCGCGTGCAAAATTCAAAAGTATAATTTTTAACGGTAAAGAATTTGCTAACGTTTATTACTATGCTATACACTTTCATATTCTGGGACTTGTTTTGCAATTCACATTATTGATTGCGGGATGTTTAGTTTTTATGTAAAGGACTTCAAGAATGTTTAATATTTTAGTGTTAGTGTCGTGGTGTATTATTTAAGTATTGGTAACAAGGAGTTGCTTATATTGAGAAAGGGGCAGTCATGTTGTTTAGGTGTTTACAAATGAAGGTAGTGTCAGATTAATGTAAGGTGGGTCTTCAGGAAAGTGAATTAGAGTTATTATTATTGTCGGAGATACATTCTTCGATTGAAAATGATATACTACATTGGTTCTTCCTAATGTATTTTGAGTTTAGAAAAGTGTTATTTGTAACTACATGGTTTAATGTTTTTTTTTTATAATAAAACATTTAATAGAAAAGAATTTTCTGCCGTTGCTTTCTGCTTTCTTCGGTGTATTGAGAAGTATGTGTGTCTGCGGGTGGCGGTGGTAGCAGTGGAAAATGAGTACAGCCAATGAGATGAAGACATGTTTACATGTGACTCGCGTGTTTCCATTTTTCTAGTATATATATATATATATATATATATATATATATATATATATATATATATATATATATATATATGTATATAATGCTAATTTCAGCGACTATGTATTTATTAATCAGTGAGTAGGTTAATTCATATATATATATATATATATATATATATATATATATATATATATATATATATATATATATAGGTAGAAGGATGAAAAAGAAATAGAAGAGCAAAAGGCAGATCTTTTTTCAATTCAGTTGTTGAGAGCAAGGTATGTTCCGCAAAAAAAAAGCAATTCATTCAAATTATATTTTTCCTTAAGCCAGGCTTAAAGAAAAAAATTAATTTGAATAAATTGCGTTTTTGCGGAACATACCTTGCTCTCAACAACTGAATTGAAAAAAGATCTGCCTTTTGCTTTTCTAATTCTCTTTCATCCTTCTACCTATCTATCAGCTCTATCCTGTATATTGAGCTATATAATTTCACAATAGGTTTTACCGTTCCTAAAAGTTCTCTTTTAGTTCACTACTTCTTTATATATATATATATATATATATATATATATATATATATATATATATATATATATATATATATATATATAGTTATCCACAGATAGACTGTTTTTCTATTCATCACAGTACTTCAGTCGGGTGTATTGCGACTACACCATGAAATAGCTACGAATATATACGCTTTGCATTATCGCTACTGGCACTCCTTGTTCCCTTTTATCAGAATTCTTAACCGATAAAAATGGCAGACATATATGTTCGTATCTACAGATATGACTTCCTTCTAATACCCTCTTTGTTTCGCTTACTCGTCTCTTATCCTACTTTTTCATTTTCTTTTTTCTTCTGCTTGTTCCTATTTTCTTTCCGTTACTAATCTTGCTCATCGTTTCCTTCTTCTTTTTCTTCTTTTTCTTCTTTTTCTTCTTCTTCTTCTTTTTCTTCTTCTTCTTTTTCTTCTTCTTCTTCTCTTTCTTCATTCTTTTTTTATTCTTTTTTTTTTAGAAAGAACGCCAAATAATGTTTAATTACAGACATTACTTACTGTCGATCCATACGCAACATTAAATTACTACTCTCCGGTATTTCTTAGAAGAAGAAAAAGCCGGCATTATTTATGATATACAAAACATTTACTTTTCTTCTACCGCCAATGCCTGGCATAACTTAGTGATCTCACTTATATAAAAAAAAGAAATTTACCTTGCGTCTTAATCATCTCAATAAAAACACGAGAAGACAAAAAGATGTACACGTTAACCCCATGGAAATAACGATGTTAGCACTGATCACACATCAATCAGAGATTTAATATAGTTAGTTTGGTTAAATACTCAGTCTGATAGCGATTTTAGCACTAATAAATATGCGTTCATTTAGAAAGTTTAATTAGTTATCTGATTTTACAGTCCATTGACGTGATCCATTGAAAAATTTAATTATAAATCGGGTTTAAATTTTTGAAAACTAAGAATCCGTAACACTAATAAATATGCGTCCTGTTAGAACGTTGAATGGGCAATACGATTTAAATACACACACGATAATTACATTAATGAGCATGCGACCCATTCAACATGTGAATAAAAGTGTGATTACAAAATGAAGGTCATTACAGTAATAAAGAGGCTTCCAGTTAGAAAGATGAATGAAAAACGCGATTTTTTTAATGGAAATCGCTCCAGACAAAGTATGAAGCCACTTGATGTAAGAAGCTAGAAAAATACTATTTCAAAATCAAAGATTAGAAAACGATTATTGTTAGATGGATCGATTCAGACACAGCAAGAAGCACTTCTTCCCCCTTTGTCACAAACATCGCTGATGACATATGAGGACTAAAGGATAAGATTAAAGAAGCAAGAGTTACGAGGAAGCCGAAAGTAAAGTCATGTTCAACTTTCTACATATCTTGGAAACAGATTTAAGTCAAAACAAGGTCTAAACACAGATTAAGATTCGGGCATGTAAAACCGTTAGAAATAAAATGATGAAAATAGATATACTAAAAGTATTAAACTAATCTTGATGCTTAGTGATAGTATATCCTTAAAAAACTAATGACCGATTTCAAAAACATACATTTATTTATGAAAAATAAATTTTCCTTTTTTACCATATCTAATACTCTATTAATAACATGAAACTGTTGCAGTTCTGACAACAAGTGTCTGAGACATTTCTTTAATACTCTGACGTGGATTTTGCTTGACAAGTGATTGCAATTGTTAATTGTAAAGATTGCACGGCCGTCCTTTACCTTCTAAATCTTAAAAGGCTATCATCTCTACTACGGGATTTCTGGAACTACCTTCGTGATGTCCGATTGCATGCGGTGTCACCTCTCCAGGCCATATTAATGTTGTCAGAAGATTCTGATGCATTGTGTCCAAGTTTGAAGTCATGAAACATAAATAGGAGACGGTCACGTGTTAGCATCTTCATCATTGAGTGTCTTCTGTGCTTCAAAAATACTTTCTATCTGAAACGAGTTAAAAATTATTATCGACAAAACATTAATTATTATATATATTAAAATTTAAAAACATAAATAGGCGACAATCACGTTTTAGCATGTTCATCATTGAATGTCTTCCGTCCTTCAAAAATACTTTAATCTGAACAAAGTTACAAATTATTATCGAGAAAACATTCATTATTATATATGTTGAAATTTAAAAAGATAAATAGGCAACGGTCACGTTTTAATATGTTCATCATTGAGTGTCTTCTGTGCTTCAAACATACTTTCTATCTGAAAAAAGTTACAAATTATTATGGGGAACACATTAATTATTATATATGTTGAAATGTAAAAACATAAATAGGCGAGGATCACGTGTTAGCATGTTCATCATTGAGTGTCTTCTATGCTTTAAAAATATTTCTATCTGAAAAAAGTTACAAGTAATAATTGAAAACACATTTATTATTATATATGTTAAAATTTAAAAACATAAATAGGCGACGATGCCGGCTTAAAATGTGTATCATTGAGTGTCTTCTGTGCTTCAAAAATACTTTCTATCTGAAACGCGTAAAAAATTATTGTTGAGAACACATTAATTATTATATATGTTAAAATATAAAAACATAAATAGGTGACCATCCCGTTTAAGCATGTTCATCATTGAGTGTCTTCTGTGCTTCAAAAATACTTTCTATCTGAAACGATTTACAAATAAGTATTTACAACACATTTATTGTTATATATGTTAAAATTTTAAAACATAAATAGGCGACAATCACGTTTTAGCATGTTAATCATTGAGTGTCTTCTGGGCTTTAAAAATACGTCCTATCTGACACGAGTTACAAATTATTATCGAAAACACATTAATAATTATATATATAAAAATTTAAAAACATAAATAGGCGATTACGTTTCAGCATGATCATCATTGAGTGTCTTCTGTGCTTCAAAAATAGTTTCTATCTGAAACGAGTTACAAATTATTATAGAGAACACATATATTATGATATATGTTAATATTTAAAAAAAAATAGGCGACGATCACGTGTTCGCATGTTTATAATTGAGTATCTTCTGTGCTTCAAAAATTCTTTCTATCTGAAACGAGTTACAAATTATTATTGAGACCACATTAATTATGATATATGGTAAAATTTAAAAAGATGAATAGGCCACGAACACATAAATAACCAACAATCACGTGTTAGAATGTTAGTGATTGAGTGTATTCTGTGCTTACAAAAATACGTCGTATCTGAAGCGAGTTAAAAATTATTATTGAGAACGCATTAATTATTATATATGTTGAAATTTAAACACACATTTTAGCATGTTCATCATTGAGTTAGTATTTAGAACACATTAATTATGATATATGTTACAATTTAAAAACATAAATAGGCGACGATCATGTGTTAGCATGTTCATCATTGAGTGTCTTCTGTGATTCAAAAATACTTTCTATCTGAAACGAGTTACAAATCATCATTGAGAACACATTAATTATTATATATGTTAAAATTTAAACACATAAATTACCGACAATCACGTGTTAGCATGTTCATCATTGAGTGTATTCTGTGCTTACAAAAATACGTCCTATCTGAAACGAGTTACAAATTATTATTGGGAACACATTAATTATTACATATGTTGAAACTTAAACACACATTTTAGCATGTTAATCATTGAATTAGTATTTAGAACACATTTATTATTATATATGTCAACATTTAAAAACATAAATAGGCGACGATCACGTGTTAGCATGTTCATCATTGAGTGACTTCTGTGCTTCAAAAATACTTTCTATCTGAAAGGATTTAAAAATTGTTATGTAGAACGCATTAGTAATTATATATGTTAAAATTGAAAAACATGAAGAGCGACGATGACGTGTCATCATGTTCTGAAACGAGTTACACAT
The DNA here is from genome assembly GCA_963556195.1 of Sepiola atlantica. NCBI lineage: Eukaryota > Metazoa > Mollusca > Cephalopoda > Sepiida > Sepiolidae > Sepiola > Sepiola atlantica. Next base: position 126,890,585 of record OY744523.1, read on the forward strand.
TATTATTGAGAACACATCAATTATGACATATTGTTAAATTTAAACACACATTTTAGCATGTTTATCATTGAGTGTCTTCTGTGCTTCAAAAATCTTTTCTATCTGAAACGAGTTACAAATTAGTATTGAGAACACATTAATTATTACATATGTAAAAATTGAAAACATAAATAGGCGACGATCACGTGTGAGCATGTTCATCATTGAGTGTCTTCTGTGCCTACAAAATACTTTCTATCTGAACAAAGTTACAAATTATTATGTAGAACACATTAATTAATATATATGTAAAAATTAAAAAACATAAATAGGCGACGATCACGTGTTCGCATATTCCTCACTGAGTGTCTTCTGTGCTTCAAAAATACTTTCTATTAAAAACGTGTTACAAATTATTATTGAGAATACATTAATTATGATATGTGTTAAAATTTAAAACCATGAATAGGCGACGATCACGTGTTAGCATGTTCATCATTGAGTGTCTTCTGTGCTTCAAAAATACTTTCTATCTGAAAGGATTTAAAAATTATTATGTAGAACGCATTAGTTATTATATATGTTAAAATTGAAAAACATGAAGAGGCGACGATGACGTGTCATCATGTTCTGAAACGAGTTACACATTATTATTGAGAAAACATCAATTATGACATATGGTTAAATTTAAACACACATTTTAGCATGTTCATCATTGAGTGTCTTCTGTGCTACAAAAATACTTTCTATCATAAACGAGTTACAAATTATTATTGAAAGACATTAATTCTTGTATATGTTAATATTTAAGAAAATAAATAGGCGACGATCACGTTTTAGCATGTTCCTCATTGCGTATCTTCTGTGCTTGAAAAATCTTTTCTATCTTAAACGTGTTACAAATTGTTATTGAGAATACATTAATTATGATATGTGTTAAAATTTAAAACCATAAATAGGCGACGATCACGTGTTAGCATGTTTATCATTGAGTGTCTTCTGTGCTTCAAAAATAGTTTCTATCTGAAACGTGTTACCAATTATAATGGAGAACACATTAATTATCATATATGTTAAAATTTAAAAACATAAATAGGCGACGATCACGTGTAAGCGTGTTAATCATTGAGTGTACTCTGTACTTCAAAAATACTTTCTATCTGAAAAAATTAAGATTATAATCGAGAACACATTAATTATCATATATGTTAAAATTTAAAAACATATATAGGCGACGATCACGTGTTAGCATGTTCATCATTGAGTTACTTCCGTGCTTTAAAAATACTTTCTTTCTGAAACGTGTTACAAATTTTTATTGAGAACACATTAATTATTATATATGTTAAAACTTTAAAACACAAATAGGCTACGATCGCGTGAAAGCATGTCAATTATTGAGTGTCTTCTGTGCCTCAAAAATACGTTCTATCTGAAGAAAATTTGAAATTATTATGTAGAACACATTAATTATTATATATGTTGAAATTTAAAAACATGAATAGGCGACGACCACGTGTTAGCATGTTCATCATTGAGTGTCTTCTGTGCTTAAAAAATACTTTCTAAATGAAACCAGTTACAAATGATTATATAGAACACATTAATTATTATATATGTTAAAATTGAAAAACATAAATAGGAGACTATCCCGTTTACGTAGGTTTCTCATTAAGTGTCTTCTGTGCTTCAAAAATACGTTCCATCTGAAAAAAGTTAAAAATCATAATTGAGAACACATTCATTATTATATATGTTAAAATTTAAAAACATAAATAGGCGGCGATCATGTGTTACAATATTTATCATAGAGTGTCTTCTGTGCTTCAAAAATACTTGCTATCTGAAACGAGTTACAAATTATTATTGAGAACACATTAATTATAATATATGTTTAAATGTACAAACATAAATAGGTGACAATCCCGTTAAAGCATGTTACTCATTGAGTGTCTTCTGTACTTCAAAAATACTTTCTATCTGAAAAAGTTACAAATTATTATTGAGAACACATTAATTATTGTATATGTTCAACTTTAAAAACATAAATAGGCGACGATCACGTGTTCGCATGTTCCTCATTGAGTGTCTTCCGTGCTTCATAAATACTTTCTATCTGAAACGAGTTACAAATTATTATTGTAAACACATTAATTATGATATATGTTAAAATCTAAACACATAAATAGGCGATGATCACGTGTAATCATGTTCATTAGTGTGTGTCTTCTGTGCTTAAAAATACTTTCTATCAGAAAAAAGTTACAAATTATTATGTAGAACATATGAATTATTGTATATGTTAAAATTGAAAAACATAAATATGCGATTATCACGTGTTCGCATGTTTTTCATTGAGTGTTCCCTGTTCTTCAAAAATACTTTATATCTGAAACGAGTTACAAATTATTATTGAAAACACATTAATAATTATATATGTATAAATTTAAAAAGATAAATAGGCGACGATAACGTATTAGCATGTACATCATTGAGTGTCTTCGGTTCTTCAAAAATACTTTCTATCTGAAACGAGTTACAAATGATCATATAGAACACATTAATAATTATATATGTAAAAATTTTAAGACATAACTAGGCGTTAATTATTATATATATTATCATTTGAAAACATAAATAGGTGACGATCCCGTTTTCGCATGGTCATCATTGAGTATCTTCTGTTCTTCATAAATACTTTCTATCTTAAACGAGTTACAAATCATCACTGAGAACACATTAATTATAATATATGGTAGAATTAAAACACATAAATAGGTGGTGATCACGTGTTTGCATGTTCATCATTGAGTGTCTTCTGTGCTTTAAAAATACTTCCTATCTGAAACGAGTTACAAATTATTACTGAGAACACATTAATTATTATATATGTTGAAATTTAAAAACATAAATAGGCGACGATCACGTGTTAGCATGTTCCTCATTGAGTGTCTTCTGTGCATCAAAAATGCTCTTTATCTGAAAAAGTTACATATAATTATGTAGAACACATAAATTGTTATATATGTAAAAATTTAGAAACATAAATAGGCGAACATCACGTGTAAGCATGTTCATCATTGAGTGTCTTCTGTGCTTCAAAAATATTTCCTATCAAAAACAAGTTACAAATTGTTATGTAGAACACATTAGTTATTATTTATTTTAAAATTTAAAAACATAAATAGGTTCCGATCCAGTGTTAGCATCTTCATCATTGAGTTGCCACTGTTCTTCAAAAATACTTTCTATCTGAAACAAGTTTAAAATTATTATGTAGAACACATTATTAATTATATATGTGAAAATTTAAAAACATAAATAGGTTACGATCACGTTTAAGCCTGTTCATCATTGAGTCTCTTCTGTGCTTCAAAAATTCTTTCTATCTGAAGATTGTTACATATCATAATTGAGAACACATGAATTGTTATATGTGTAAATTAAAAAACATAAATATGCGACGATCTCGTGTAAGCATGTTCATCATTGAGTGTCTTCTGTGCTTCAAAAATACGTCCTATCTGAAACGATTTACAAATAAGTATTTACAACACATTTATTGTTATATATGTTAAAATTTTAAAACATAAATAGGCGACAATCACGTTTTAGCATGTTCATCATTGAGTGTCTTCTGTGCTTTAAAAATACGTCCTATCTGACACGAGTTACAAATTATTATCGAAAACACATTAATAATTATATATACAAAAATTTAAAAACATAAATAGGCGATTACGTTTCAGCATGATCATCATTGAGTGTCTTCTGTGCTTCAAAAATAGTTTCTATCTGAAACGAGTTACAAATTATTATAGAGAACACATATATTATGATATATGTTAATATTTAAAAACATAAATAGGCGACGATCACGTGTTCGCATGTTTATAATTGAGTATCTTCTGTGCTTCAAAAATTCTTCTTCTTATCTGAAACGAGTTACAAATTATTATTGAGACTACATTAATTATGATATATGGAAAAATTTAAAAAGATGAATAGGCCACGATCACGTGTTAGCATGTTCATCATTGAGTGTCTTTTGTGCTTCATGAATACTTTCTATCTTAAACGAGTTACAAATTATTATGGAGAACACATTTATTATGATATATGTTCAAATTTAAAAACATAAATAGGCCACGATCACTTTTTAGCATGTTCATTATTGAGTGTCTTCTGTGCTTAAAATTTACTTTCTATCTGTAACGAGTTACAAATTATTATTGAAAACACATTAATAATTATATATGTAAAAATTTAAAAAGATAAATAGGCGACGATCACGTGTCAGCATGTTCATCATTGAGTGTCTTCTGTGCTTCATGAATACTTTCTATCTGTAACGAGTTACAAATTATAATTGAGAACACATTAATAATTATATATACAAAAATTTAAAAACATAAATACGCGACGATCACGTGTTAGCATGTGCATCATTGAGTGTCTTCTGTGCTTCATAAATACAACCTCTTTGAAACAGATTACAAATTATTATGGAGAACACATTAATTATGATATATGTTAAAATTTAAAAAGATAAATAGGCGACGATCACGTGTTAGCATCTTCATAATTGAGTGTCTTCTGTGCTTCAAAAATGCTTTCACTCTGAACCGAGTTACAAATTGTTATTCAAAACACATTAATAATTATATATACAAAAATTTAAAAACATAAATAGGCGACGATTACGTGTTAGCATTTTCATCATGGAGTGTCTTCTGTGCCTCTAAAATACTTTCTATCGGTCACGAGTTACAAATTATTATTGAGAACACATTAATGTTCATATATGTTAAAATTTAAAAACATAAATAAGCGACTATCACGTGTTAGAATTTTATCATTGAGTGTCTTCTGTGCTTCAAAAATACTCTCTATCTGAAACGAGTTACTAATTATTATGTAGAACACATTAATTATGATATATGTTGAAATTTAAAAAAATAAATTAGCATGTCTACCATTGAGTGTCTTCTGTAATCACAAAAAATACTTCCTATCTGAAACGTGTTACAAATTATAATGTAGAACACATTAATTATTATATATGTTGAAATTTAAAAACATAAATAAGCAACGATCACGTGTTAGCATGTCGATCATTGAGTGTATTGTGTGCTTGAAAAATACTTTCTATCGGAAAAAAGTTACAAAGTATTATTGAGAACACATTAATTATTGTTTACGTTTAAATTTAAAAACATGCATTAGCGACGATCACGTGTCAGCATGTTCATCATTGAGTGTCTTCTGCGCTTCAAGAATACTTTCTATCTGAAATGTTGAACAAATTATTATTTAGAACACATTAATTATCATATATGTTAAAATTTAAAAACATAAATAGGCGACGATCACGTGTTAGCATGTTCATCATTGAGTGTCTTCTGTGCTTCAAACGTACTTTCTATCTGAAACGAGTGACAAATTATTATTAAGAACACATTACTTATTATATATCTTAACATATAAAAACATAAATAGGTGACGATTCCGTTTTAGCATGGTACTCATTGAGTGTCTTCTGTTCTTCATAAATACTTTCTATCTTAAACGAGTTACAAATTATCATTGAGAACACATTAATTATTATATATGCTAGAATTTAAACACATAAATAGGGGATGATTATGTGTTAGCATGTCTACCATTGAGTGTCATCTGTAATCACAAAAAATACTTCCTATCTGAAACATGTTACAAATTATTATGTAGAACACATTAATTATTATATATGTTTAAATTTAAAAACATAAATAGGCAACGATCACGTGTTAGCATGTCGATCATTGAGTGTATTCTGTTCTTCAAAAATACTTTCTATCTGAAAAAAGGTACGAATTATTATGTAGAACACATTATTGATTATATTTGTTGAAATTAAAAAACACAAATAGGCGACAATCACGTTTCGGCATGTTCATCATTGAGTGTCTACTGTGATTCAAAAATACGTTCTATCTGAAAAAAGTCAGAAATTGTTATGTAGAACATATTAATATTTATATATGTTAAAATCTTAAAACATAAATAGGCGACGATCACGTGTTTGCATGTTTATCATTGAGTGTCTTCTGTGCTTAAAATTACTTTCTATCTGAAACGAGTTACAAATTATTATGTAGAACACATTAATTATCATATATGTTGAAATTTAAAAACATAAATAGGCAACGATCACGTGTTAGCATGTCGATCATTGAGTGTATTCTGTGCTTCAAAATTACTTTCTATCTGAAACGAGTTACAAATTATTATGTAGAACACATTAATTATTATATATGTTGAAATTTAAAAACATAAATAGGCAACGATCACGTGTTAGCATGTCGATCATTGAGTGTATTCTGTGCTTCAAAATTACTTTCTATCTGAAACGAGTTACACATTATTATTGAGAACACATTAATTATTATATATGTCAACATTTAAAAACATAAATAGGCGACGATGACGTTCAAGCATTTTAATCATTGAGTGTCTTCTGTGCTTCAAAATTACTTTCTATCGGAAATGAGGAACAAATTATAGTGTAGAACACATTAATAATTATATATGTGAAAAGTTAAAAACATAAATAAACGACGATCACGTGTTAGCATGTTCATCATTGAGTGTCTTTTGTGCTTCAAAAATACTTTCTATCTGAAACGAGTTACAAATTATTATGGAGAACACATTAATTATCATATATGTTAAAATGTAAAAAAATAAATAGGCGACGATCACGTGTTAGCATGTTCATCATTGAGTGACTTCTGTGCTTCAAAAATACTTTCTATCTGAAAAAAGTTAGATTCAATACTCTACCAGTTAACGCTAGAAAACCGAGGAATCGCTCACCGCCTCGGGAAATTGACAAGAAATATCGTTATGAGAGAGAGAACGCCGTGGTCTTTAATGGCGCTGTCATAAAAAAATTACTTGATGCCGAACTATATATATATATATATATATATATATATATATATATATATATATATATATATATATATATATATATATATATATATATGTAAATTATAACTAAAAGGTAAACTTTTAGAGAGTTGGACCTATTGTGAAATAAGGAAAGCTCAATATACTGGATAGAGCAAAAATATGGTACGTCAATTTAAATTAGTAAGACCTGCAAATGGAAGCAAATCGGTATTTTCAGTTGTTCAAAACAAGGAGTAGTTTAGTTAATAAAAACATTTATTTTTCATCTCTTTCTTTCCTTAAACCAGGCTTTTCAAAGATTAAAATCTTATCATCAGAGGAAAAATTATGATTGATAAGTTGACAGGGTAGGACTGTCAAGTTCCAAATTTGAAAAAGTTTTCTTTTAAAATTAAAAATTAAAAATTAAAGAAATTCAAAAAACTTCTTTAAAAAATGTTCCCAAAAGGTTCAAACGGGCATGGGAATCACCAATAACGAAATCCAAAAAACGTAGGGCTCAGAAATATTGGTAAATCCGGAGGAATCTGCATAAAAATCCAACGACGGCGATTTCACTCAGGTCTGTTGTCCACGGAGAGGAATCAAATAAAAACGGCCATTTCAAGGAAAACAATATTCTTCCTGTTTTCAGTTAAGCGTATTCCAAGGCAAAAGCTCCAATGGGGTCAAAAACGAATCGTCGTACTGTATCAAAATTATTTGGGAATTGTATAAATAAAGAAAGACAAGAGAAGAAAAAGAAAAAAGAAAAGGAGAGAGAAAAAGCGAAAAGCGATCGGAAGTAGAGTGTAATAAATAACAAACTACAAAAATACCGATTTGCTTCCATTTGCAGGTCTTACTAATTTTCATTGACGTACCATATATATATATATATATATATATATATATATATATATATATATATATATATATATATATATATATCGGAAATATTGAAATAATGAAACCATGTAAAGTTAATACTTCCAGGTTTATTATAATCATCATGTATTTAAACAAGAAATATAATAAAATATGCGAATGACCTTTAATTTATGGATTTTAAAAGAATTACTCTGATCCTCAAAAAAATGTATTAATATACAAAACTACGTTTTTCAAGTAATCTACACAGAATCGTTTTTTATATTTTAGGGTTAAAACTGTCTAGCTAATTGCATGAATTTACATTTGATGATTGTTTTGTAGTCAAGCAGTGCCTGCTCTAGCTTCCAACTAATTAGAAACTATTATTTGTTTACTACACACTTCCTATTGGTTTCCTTGACCCAATTTATTTTTCACCGTTTGTGTTCAGCAAACGAATGATTTTGTCTCAAATTCCTGCTAAAATTTGTATTTTTATAGATTAAAAGTAACTTAAATAAAAGTTTTCTCCAAGAGTAATAAGTTCATGTTCGTTGCCAGGCAATAGCATTAAAAGAAAACTTAGGACATAACAATTCTTTTAAATTGATAAATTACAAGATGCAATTTATTTTTAATTACCCGAAAATTATTCCAAAGTCTAATTGGCCGTTAGTGCACTGCATATTTTTTGACCAGTAGATCGACAATAATATTTTGAGTCAGGGATCAATAAGATAATATCGCATGATGGTGCTTATTATTATTATTATTATTAGTCGTATATTGTCTCACATATATCCCGATCAATAGATCTCCATTAGCATTCATAGTTTTCAAGCAAATGTATAATTATATTTTCCTATATGATCCGACACTTTTGAATTTGTATTCCTTTTTTTAGAATGGTGTGACAACTCAAATAAAGAGTGATAACAAGTGACTTTCTGTGTTATTCTGGGGCAGGTAGGAAACCTCAGTGCCACGTGCGATAACTGTCCCATTGAAATCATGATGCTGCGTCTAGACTAATTGTTATAACGTAAGAATAACAATAAGTAAATAAGAAACCTAAGACAGGAATTGAAAGGAATAGGAATTGTATTAGGAATACTTAGTTACAATAAGTCGGTCGCCATTACCGGCTACCAGAAGACTTGCTAAGCGGTTCGCTAAGCGTTTCTCCTTGGTAAGGGAAAAGATGTCGACTTCATAGTGACCAGACGAATCAATACCATCACTATGGGTGAATCCGGATCAGTCCACAATACTTTTACATACACTTTCGCGTTTATTATAATATTTCTTGAAAAGCGGCATCACAGATTTCTTGAACACTAATTCTACAGTAGCTTTCCGGGTCCCGTTTCTATCCAGATGGGGCCACATGGATGTTCTTGCGGCAAGAACCGTTCTGTTCTATCATTCATGGTGTAGATAGGGCGTATATAAGTAAGCGACTCGCGTACTTCTCTATTACTGAGCTGAGTCGTAGTTACATATAATTGTAAACAACACACACTGGTAATATTTCAGTTGTATCCTTGATAGGACGTTTTATATTAAATATGGCATTTTCCTTAAATGCTTATCTACGAATAGTAAATAGCTAATTTATTGGTCTCGAAGAACGAGAGTTATAAAAAATACAAGTATTTCTTTATTGGCGGTTAGTTAAAACAAGATTTCATAACGTATAGGTGTTTTCTTGTGTCTTTAACCATTTCGTAATCAGATAACTTCAATATAAGGTCAAATTAATAAGTCGAAGAAGAAGTTAATCTCATAGGTCAAGTCGCCTGTTTTGTGTGTCACATTAAATTCATTATCTCTCTCCTCGCGTCATAGCTTGTGTCATTTTATGCTTTATCTTTATTTATATAAAGTTAAGTATGTATATATGTTTATATATTTTCATCTACAGGATTCACTACTAAACTAAGCAACCTATAATTATGAATTTTGGAACACAGATGCTAAGCGTATTGATCGGAATTTGACCTATATTTAGTATAATTTAGTTTCATGCAAAGGGATAAAAAGGCGTTAGAGGTCTTTTGTGAACATTCAGATACCTCTTATTTTTGTGACACTTTAACAATAGGAATTGGACATTAATTAACAAATATTCTCTAAATTTCCGTCTCTTATGAGTATTTTGAATGGTTTTAGGGGGCACAATATAGGCACAATCTGCAATTTGAAAATACAAATATTTCAGATTTGCATTGAATTTGATCCATAGTCATTAAACACTAATGATGCAAAGTTCCCTGAAATTCACTTTCTTATTAAGACTCTTTAAGCTTAATCTTTTAATTTTAGACATTTTCTAGAATCAAAACTATGTAATTAATTTTGATCAAAAATGAAATAAGTTTAGTATCATTTTCTCTTGATTTTAATCTTCGTAAATCGAAAAATAATTTGTGCAAAACTTTTTCTGTTCCAAGAATCAATTTTACCTGTCTTAGGACAGGTATTCTAATATTTGTATAAGCACGGCACTCGGATGTATGTGTAATTCGGGATGCTATCTTCTGATATTTCAACTATTTTAGAATACATTCGAAAGGTCGTCTTCCTATGTTTTTGTTATGGTACCTAACCTATTACGGACTTTGGACTCTTACATTGTCAATAAATACTGGGAGCAATTGCTCCTCATTTTTTAATCAACCCTAGTCTTACAGGAACAGACCTATTTCAGTGGCTTTTTATCTGTCGGTCTGAGGCATTAGTTCTGGGCAGTCATAGTAGATCCACATTCCCAGGGCTTGCCTCCAATCTTTGGGGTAGAGTAAGTTTATTGCTTACTGACTGAGATGCCCCGACCGAGGAATTCCGATGGGGGCTGTTCGGGCAATTTTTAGGAGGCAGAGTGCTCCTTCTTTAAAAGCGCTGGCTTGACGCTCCCCACATTATTGCGTTGTGCCACAGATTCCTGCGGTGGGAAGGAAAAAAATATCTGAGTCAACCCCAGTCTATATTGGCAGTCAAGACTGACGTACCACCACTCTTCTTTCTCTGTTGTATTATATTTTCTACAATATACTTGCTTTCTCTAAACTTCGAGTTCGTGTTTTCATTCTGGCCCCTTTACAGGGCCACAACAACTGGCGACTAGGTATTCGAACTTACCCAGGACCCCACATTTCGCTAAACCCTTAAATAGGACCTCACAACAACAGGCGACGTGTGATTTCTAACTTGCACCACAACAACAACTAATGAAGTTGTAACAGTTAAGGATTCTTGAGAACCTTAAAATGGGCGCCACAATTTCCAACAAAGTATATGAAGGTTTTTTTGAAGAACCTTCAAAATGAAATAACTTGGCAATAACAAAAGCAAATTAACCAGACAACGTCCTAGTTCTGAAAATTAGGTTTACCGGTTGAAAACACACGTATAAGAGCAACTTATTTTTCTCTTATTGAACAAAGGTCATTGAAATTTTGTATTGCTATTTCGACACTGTTGTTAAATTTTAACAAGAAGGGAATACAATAATGTCCTTTTTCTCTCCAAAAGAGAAACATCCTACAACCGAAAGAAAAAAAAATTAAAACCGTATTTTTATTTTACAAATTGTACAGTTACGTAAAAAGCGTACTAAAAAATGTGTAGAGGTGAATTTTTTTGGTCGAAGAAAAGAAGGTTTTATACTATTTTTCAACGAAGATTACCTTTAGCAAGCGTAATATAGAAGAAATAATTTCTCAAAACCTTATTGAACATGGAAGATTTTAAAGTCCAACAGAGCTAGTGAAGTAGCAAATGCAACAAAAACAGAAAACCAATGAAAATCTTCTAGAACAAAAAAGGAGCCAACGAAAAGCTACAGAAAACTGATAAAAGATTTCAAAAGCTTTTACTACAACGAAAAAGAGAAATCGACGAAAAGATTGAAGTATTACTACAAACAATATCGGTCATAGGTCAAAGTATAGAAAACGATAATGGTTTCTCGCAGAATTCCGTTTGGAGTGCAATTGGCAATTTCACTTATTTCCCAGATGAGGATAACATATTTGACTCGTATTTTAAAAGATATGAGGATCTATACAAAATAGATTGTGAAAATTAGGCAGACTCTAAAAAGGTTCGCCTACTGCTCCAAAAATTAGGCACTACCGAACAGACTAAGTTTGTGGACATTATTTTGGTTCGAAAAACGAGCGATTTGACTTTTGCTGAAGTTATTAATCGTTAAACTGAACTATTTTGCCCCAAGAATTATTTGTTTCACAAACGCTGGAAGTGTTTAAATCTGGTCGAAAAGCAACGAAGATTATTCAACGTTCGCACCAATAGTCAATAAACACTGTGACGATTTAAAATTAGCTGAACTCAGTGCTGATAATTGTAAATGCTAAATTTTCCTACAGGGATTGGTATCAGGAACGGACGTTGAGATCAAACGGAGGGCTCTAAATAAATTAAAATGTGAATCGAACATTGCACTGCAGAATTAGCTGAAGACTGTTAGAGATTTATAAGTGTCAAACAAGATTCGAAGGACATTAAGGAGTCGGGCATTGCACACATTAGAAAGGTACGTCAAAACTCGAAATCTTACACTCACTCAAAAATAATTCAAAACAACAAAGGGATGTTCACGTCTCTACACAAACAAACCAACCTTATGAAAAACAGGATAAATTACCGCCAAGGTCCTGTTTTTGCTGTGGAAGCCTAGATTGGGTAACAGATTTCTCATATTGTTTCATGACCTGTCTAACTGGTAAATAAGACAGACATAAGAGTTCACATTGCCGAACGAATAAAGGAAATAAAAAAAGACTCGGGTTAAATCCACAAAAACGAATAAAAATGTCGGAAGAATTATCAAAAAATGTGTTCAGGTAAAATTTTAAATTAAAACGTAAAATTACAATTGGATTCTGCTTCAGGCGTGTCGATTATCAACATGCATACATGAAGACGGTTGGGAAAACCGACAATGCTAAGAACCAATCAAATAGGCATAACTGTTAATGGTGAAAAAGTAAAATCCGAGGGTGTTATAATTACCGATATAACATTAAACAGAACTACGAAAAAATGTTCATACTAAAAAACACCAATAATTTTTTCGGCACAGACTTATTGCAGCTATTCAATTCATGTGGGTAATCAACCAAGATTTTTAGCCAGAAAATTAAAAAAATTGACGATCAAGTAAAAAAAAGGAATTCGTTTCAACCATTAAACATCGTATGAAATGGACACAAAATAAATTGTCAACAGAAATTAAAGCACATGAGGATACAAAATTCACGCTGCAAATAGGTAATACTAAACTTAAAGAATTTAGTCACATACTTTGGAAAACCAATTGAAATTAAAGAGAGGGAATTCATGGTTCCAGAGCTGCAACTGATAATGTTTCAACTCAGATAATTTTTTAGAAGAGCTTAAGACTATGAAAGATAAGCTGACTTGTCTTGAAGTGGTACGTCGAAGCAAAGAAGATATTTTTTTTAAATCTAGAATTAAAATACTGGAGGATATCACATCTGAATTTGATAGAAGCCATCAGTTCTCTCATAAAGGACACCGAAACCAAATTATAGGACAACTATACGAAGATACCGACAGCACGCCCCAGGAAGATGTTATGGTTACCAGTCACAACACTTTCGACATACAGCTACCTCAAGCAGCTTCAGAATAGCGTCAATAAAAAATAAAACGATACTATGACTCTTGAGGAGGTAAGACCTGGGAGGGGGTGTTATAGTACCTTATTTATAACGGACTTTGGACTCGTCCATTCACAATAAATACTGGGAGCGACTGCTCCTTATTGTTGAATCAACCCCAGTCTATACTAGCAGTCAGAACTGACGTACAACCACTCTTCTTTCTGTGTTGTATTATATTTGTTTCAATATACTAGTTTCCCCTAAGCCGGAATTAAATAACCTAAAAAAGATCGATATGCCGTAAAACGAACAAAATGATTCAAGTGTTTACAATAGGTATGTCGCAAAGTAGAGAACCGGCAAGTTCGTCATTTCTTTGCTTGACATTTTCATAAGTGCCAAAGTGCAGTATCTGCTTTGATACTAAACTTTATCTATTCTATCCTCGGTCAGTGAAAGAGAAATCCTACTTGAGTTAATCGATTATAATTTTTGTTCAACTCCAGAGTGACTCCTTTTGGGTAGCTGGGTTTTACTCATATTAAAAACCGACCTTGTGTCTAACTCTGCCGTCGTGGGAAGCAAGTAAACAGGGACATTTGTCGGATATTCTTAATATGAGTGTTAAATTTCCAAGTTTAGCAATGAAAATTCTATTTACAAAATCAATCCTCACAGAACAACGACAATGATATTACAAACTTAAGTGTCACTTAACAACGACACTGTTTTTTTAAATAAATCATCACGGAACAACAAAATGATATTTCAAAATTAAGCGTCACAGAATAACCACAACACTATTTCAAAATTAAGCATAAAAAAATTACAATACGTTGTCAAAATTAAGCGTCACGATACGACGAAAATGCTATTTCAAAATTAAGCATAAAAACAACAATACGTTGTCAAAATTAAGCGTCACACTACAACGACAATGCTATTTCAAAATTAAGCATCACAAAAACAGCAATACGTTGTCCAAATTAAGCGTCACAATACAACAACAATGTTATTTCAAAATTAAGCATCACAAAAAAGGTAATGCTATGTTTTATTAAGTATTAACAACGACTATGCTATTTTAAAATTAGCATCACGAAAGAAAGCTATTTTAAAATTAAGCGTCATAAAAAAGACAATCCTATTTCAAAATTAAGCATCGCAATAGAAGACAATACTATTTTTAAATTAAGCATCACAGAGCAACGACAATGCTATTTCAAAATTAAGTGTCACAGTAAACGACATTAATATTTCATAATTAAGTGTCACAGTAAACGATAATGTTATTTTAAAACTAAGCGTCACAAACAAATACTATTTCCAAATTAATTATTACATAAAACAACAATGCTGTGTCAAAATTAGGCATCACAGAAGAATAACAATGCTATTTTTAAATTAAGAGCCACAAGAAACTAAATGCTATTTTGAAATTAAGCGTCACAGAACAATGACAACGCTATTTCAACATTAGGCATCATACATGCACACACATCCTATTTGAAACTTAAACAAAACTATAACGAAAATTCACTTGAAGAGTTTTTGACCGACAGAAAGGCTATTTCAAACCGATGGAAATTATACTATTAAGATAGGACTTTATCTAGGCATGCTGATAGGGATACTTATATGAGAACTATATGTCTATGTACAGCACAGGGCTTCTTAGTTTCTTACTTCTCGCGGCGCGCGTTCTCTTGCTCTGGACGTGCGCCACATCCGCTAGATTTATGAGCAGGGAGAAGGCCACGAAACGGCGTCGATAAAAAAATAAAACAACATTATTTTTTATTACAGTAAAATGATATGCTGCACCGTACCGAATTTTGACAGCGTATAATCTCATAATACGAAAGCAGCAACACTAAAAGCCCCATTTAATAACCGACATTTCCTGCGCGATTATTGTTTTGTTATTTTTTGCTCGGGAATTATTGCTGGGTTACTGTACTCACTCATTGCAGATTTTATCGCCATTGAAATGCATGAGTTGTTGGAGTGGAAGAACAACATCGCAGAGAAATGTAACGTTGACAATGTTAGCGAGTCGACAGGAAAATCCACTTGCGAAATCAACACCAATGTTTAAGCAACTATTAGTATGTGTTGGTTTGTTGGTTTGTTTATTATTAGTGTTTGTTTATTTGTTCGTTTCTCATGCCTCTTTGGGCATCTACCATTTTAAACACTATTTTCAACTCAACCCTTAAAATAAACAACATTATTATTCATTCGTTATGCCTCTTTGGTTATCTCCCGTTTTTCTATATTCTTAACTCAACACGTGAAATAAACAAAATTATTATTATTTTTGTTAAAAGTACAGAATAGTTAAGACTGGAAAAATCGTAACCCAAAAAATAAAACATATAATTTAGATCAAACGCATTAGGATAAAATTCACTACCGAAACCGGTTCGTTTTGTCGTCTAGAAACGATTAGCAAGTTTGTATTTTTACTTGAAATTAAATACAGAATAGTTGACACTCGGGAACATTTAAACCAAAAATTGGTTATCTCCCTTTTAAACAGCATTTTCAACTCAACACTTCAAATAAAACAAAATTAGTATTTTTTTATTTGCCAAGCTTCATTAGTTATCTCCCTTTTAACCAATTCTCTACTCAACACCTAAAATAAACAAAATTATTAAAAATTATTATTAGTAGTAGTCGTATTAGTATTTATATTATTATTATTACTATTATTATTATTATTATTATTATTATTATTATTATTATTATTATTATTATTATTATTAAAATAATCTATTTCATCTTTCTTATATTCTCAAATCTAAACTTAGTACCAAAAATATTACTTATATATTTATTTCAAGAAATAAAAGTGTATTTCAATAATTCCCTATTTACTTTCATCCAGACGTGGACGAAGACGAGGAAAAGACCAGAAAAGAATTGTTGACTAGACGGCTAAAGAATGGCTCCTTCCTACTGACATCGAAATGCTCCTTTGTGGGGCTCTCCCTTCCGGTTCAGATGCACCCTGGCATCGGTGGAATACACTCAACCACCTAAGAACAGGCATAACACGATCAAAATATGCTATGGATATATTAGGCTACACAACCGACCCAACCATCTGTAGTTGTGGAGAGAAGGACCATACGATGTAACTATGCTTTGTCTTCTCGCTACTGCCACACCAGTGCAGCTTGAAAGATCTTGCAGAGTACAACAATCATGGAAAGAACTGCGTAAAAAAAGTGGGAAACTGTCGTATGACCATATGCTTCAAAGACACGTAAAGAAGACGGGGGACAAAGTTTTGTTTGTTTTCTCCATCAATACCCAGACGTTACAGTATGGCGTCATAATTGGCATGGCATTGCCTGCGGTGATAGTAAGGGAGGTACGCCGGTACATCCTTGGATTGGTCACTATCCTTCCAAAAGATTGTATCAATCGTGAAGACCGGAGACCCTGATTTTTCTGCTGAAATAGGCTGCAAAATTAAAAGGTCAGTTAGTACACTTTATTTGACGTGTTTTTGTTTATCATTTCAGCGAACGCAGCTGCGGTACCGGAATTCACAATATTTTCCGCAATTCTTGACGGCGTGAAACGGTCGGATCAAATGGAATATTGTAAACCTAAATCTTAATAATCTTAGGCATGTTTATATATTTGTATGTACTGGAATACCCCTAAAATAACAAAGCGATCATTATGAATTTTAGAACAAATCTGCTAGGTATAAGAGGTCAGAATGTGTGCTATATTTAGTTTAATTTAGTTTTATGTAGAGGAGGGTAAAACGGTGTGGAATCTCTTCGTGAAAATTCAGATTAATCCGATATTTGTAAAAGTTTAAAAATATGAATAGACATCATTTCATAAATATTAATCAAATTTCAGTTTGTTTATAGAATTTTACAAAGGTTTTAGGGGTCATAATATGGGCACAACTTCCTAATAAAAATTCAAATATATCATATGTACATTGAATTTGATCGATAGTTTTTAGACATCAATGAAGCAAGAATCCGCGAAATTCAATTTCTGTATAATGAAATGGGATTACAAGATATAACTAATTGATGTTTCTCTCTCTGTCTTCCCACCTGCACTTTTTAGTGATTGAGAACAAAGATAACGTCGAATAAATGACTAACATTTGTTCACCAGATTTGTGTTGAAAGATGACCAGCAAACAAGGTATGAATAACTATTGTAAACTTTAATGTTTATGTAATGATGATGGCAACTTTAATTTAAAACATTTTAAAGAATAAAGATAATATCATGGATTGTTATAAAAATTAGAATAAAGATTTTTGATATGATGATTTTAATTTTCATAAGGGGAGATAAAATCATGAGAAACTGTTTTGTTCGAAGAATTAATTCATTTTACATGGCGTGTGACGGGTATCCTTCTAGTCTAGATGACTAAATGCGAAACTTTTTCACACTATCCCAACTATATTAACATCAAATCAAAGTTCGCTTATTTAATTATTTGATACGACGTCTGATTTGGTAATACCGTATGTATAGTAAATTGCAAATACCCACAAATACTTTAAAATCTTTTTAATTAGAATATTTATATCTTCTATATAAAATTGAATGTTTGTATGTTTGTGTGTGTGTGTGTGTGCCCTATAGAAAAAATGTTAGAGAATATAAATACAATATAAAAGTGTATTCTTAACGTAAAATTCACAGAGTAAGTTGATGGGCGTATTCCTGAATCTATAAATCCACCCCTTAGGGGTACATGTGGCAGATTTCATCAGGGGGAGGGGCCTTTTCAGTTATTTTTCATTATATTTTATAGTAATTTGAAATTGCTGAGTCATATTGTAATTTAATTACGTAATAATTAGAAACAACTTTTAATTTTATTTAAAGTTTCTTAGCGTCAATTCTATTTACATGGGGGGAGGAGTAAGAAACTACGCAAAGGTCCGCCCCTAGCCGCCACTGCCCGCCACTCTGTATGTACAGAAATACATGTACATTTTATAATATCTTATATAAGAAAAGCATTCGGCGTTGTCACGCAAATTATACCTCAAGTACATAAACAATTTATGTTTTTTAATAAATTTTATTTGTTAGAGGATAGCTAAGGAAGAACGATAACTCACGTTTAAAAACACAATTTAGGTTTCTAAAACAAGGTAAGAGACTATACATAACATATAAAAGTGTATTCTCATGTAAAATTCACAGAGTAAGATGATGAGAGTATTCCCGAATCTATCAACCCACCTCTTAGGGGTTTATGGGGCAGATTTTATCAGGGGAGGGTCGTTTTCAGTTATTTTTCATTCTATTTTATAGTAATTAGAAAATGCTGAGTCATATTTTGCTTTAATTACGTAATACTTTGAGATAACTTTTAATTTTATTTAACGTTTCTTAGCGTCAATTCTATTTACATGGAAGGGGTAAGAAACTATGCGAAGGTCCGCCACTAGCCGCTACTGCCCATCACTATGTACGTACACAAATACATGTAATTTTATATCATCTTATATAAGAAAAGTATTCGGCGTTGTCCGGCAGATTGTACTTCAAGTACATAAAACAATTAATGGTTGTTAATGAAATTTATTTGTTAGAGGATAGCTAAGGAAGAACGATAACTCACGTTTAAAAGCATAATTTAGGTTTGTTTGAAAAAGGTTAGAGAATATAGATAACCTATAAAAGTGTATATGACCCAGGCATGGTACTTGTGCAGTATATTGCTCGGGGCATGGCACTTGTGCAGTATATGGACCGGGGCATGGCACTTGTGCAGTATATGACCAAGACATGGCACTTGTGCATTACATGACCGTAGGCATGGCACTTGTGCAGTATATGAACCAAGCATGGTACTTGTGCAGTATATGACCCGGGCATGCTAATTGTGCAGTACATTACCCGGGGCATAGCACTTGTGCAGTATATGACCCAGGCATGCTACTTGTATTTTTTCTTATGTCCCGGAGTAATAAATGTAACATTACACTATTACATTTAAAGCAGATGGCTCCGGGGGATGCATTACATTATTATTAGTTTTTAACACATTTAAACAAGAGAAGAATCATATGGGGAAAAGGGAAATAAAGGGTTAAAGGAGAGAGGGAAATAATGGGATCCAGAGAAAGAGAGACTGCTAGAGAAAGGAAGAGAGTTGAAGTTTTTATATAAAGATGTTACACACACTATTTAATTTCTACTACTTTGTTTTTTTATCGCCCCGGGCAACGCCGGGTAGCTCTGCTAGGTATAAATAATTTTAAATAAATTAATATCATATCATCTCTCCAAACTTCCAAAAATATGCGACCGTATGGAGCATATTTTTGCTAGTACATGATTAGGTTATATCAAAAATAATTACCGCACCTGAAGCGATGCTTTTTTTAAAAGTAATATTAACACATAATTTGTATTTTATTTCTGGTATATTAAAACATATATAATAATTAATGTGTTCTCAACAATAATTTGTAACGTTTTTTTTAAGATAGAAAGTAAGTTTGAAGCATAGAAGACCTTCAATAATGAACATGCGCAAACATGACCTTCGTCTTCTTATGTTGCATGAGTTCAAACTTGGGCACAATTGTTCCGAAAATTCTGCCAATATTTATAGAGCATTGAGAGATGGATCCAGAAGCGATCAGACAGTACGAATGTGGTTTCAGAAATTCTGTAGACCAGATGAGAGTCTTGAAGATAAAAAAGGTAGAGGACGGCCGTGTAATCTTTACAATAGACAATTGCAAGCACTTGTTGAGTAAAATACACATCAAAGTATCAACGAAATGTCTCAGACACTTGCTGTCAACGTTGCAAAAGTTTCACTTTATTTACAGAGTATTGGAAAGGTGAAAACAGTTTCATGAATAAATGTATGTTTCTGAAATCAACCATTATTTTTGTAACGACTTAATAAT
>OY744523.1:126915958-127053458 GCA_963556195.1 Sepiola atlantica
AAATTGACAGACGGGTCCGTGGCTGTGCAAACTTTCTTGGTGATACAGAACTGCTTGGCCGTCTCAGTGATGTGCACATGGTTCCGTTGAACGCCCAGTATCCGATGCAGTGCTTGATAGGACTTTACAACCGCGCAAGATCATTCCAATCAACAGGACCACACAGCTCCGACCAAGGGAAAGTAATGTCGGCAGTAGTCTTTGCGAAACTTGTCCTCTACATTGACGATACAAGACAAGATGAAGAGACAGCACCAGTATATAGAATAGCCGATCTTGTCAACCTATTTCAGTCGAAAATTGAATAGCTCAGAGTGCAGCTCGATACGAGAGCCGTCTCCACACAACTGAAACAGTTTCTTGACATGCGAGAACACACCAAGGAAATAGACATATTGATGGCATTTGAAGAAGATCTTGGTGCTGCTCTTGACAAAGCCTTCGAACAGGACACTGATTGTGATGCACATGTTCGCCGTCATATGTTTGGAGAAAGCAAGCCCTACACAGAATTCCCTGAAGAATGTCAAGAAGAATCTGTCCCACCGTTGCTGCTTGCACTAGTCAGCATGATTCTCGAGGGACTCAGCATGTCAGAATTTTAACTTAAATATTTAATGACTTAAGACATGTATTAAAAGTATAAAACTCAAAATTAGTAGTTGAAGTAAATTGATATATTTATTTAGTATAATACAGAGAAAGCTAGTTTTGAGAAGTGTACGTTGTTTTGTGAGAATGTCCACACTAATTTTGTGGATATTCAGACGTAACTCCATATTGATCATTTTGTGATATTGATTGAAGGAATGGAGAAGACTAATAAACCAAATCTCTTATCAAATCTCTTATGAAATGTGCCATATCAAACCTAGAACAACACAGAATCTAATCAATAACTCAAACTCGTCAAACAATTTGTACTTCACAGACTTTGAGTAAAATGTTGTCTTGTCAAAAGTACATGATGATAAATATTTATCTTTCATGAATTAAGTGGAGTACAGTAATAAAGTATGTCATTAAAGAAATTGATTTTTTATTTGTCATGTACTATAGAAATATTTGACCCAGAAGTAATCGCACATATAGAATTCAAGTGGCGGTGATTTTTAAATCTGATGTTATGGCTAATTTATATACACAATGCAGATTGTAACCATCGAATTCCTTTCCTCCCAAAACATACATTTGGACACCAGAATCGAGTCAATAGCAGCACTAGACCCAAAGATAATCGAAAATATAAGTTTCAAACAACGGCCATTTTGAAATCCAAGATGGCGGCTCATTGCTACAAAATATGCGATGCAGAATGTTACTATAATATTCCTTGCCCCCGAAAACATACATTAAGACACCAGAATCGAGTCAATAGCAGCATTAGACGCAAAGATAATAAAAAATGTAGATTGTAAATGGTGGCCATTTTGAATTCCAATATGGCGGACATGAAGGGAGAATTCTGAGTGGCTCAATATCTGCAAATGTACGCAATATATAAATGTACATTTGTGCCAAATTGGATGCTTTGGAAATTTCGAGCTAAACCGCCCCACTATTAATCAACATAAAGATTCACGAGTTCGGCAAGACACATCCGAAGAAGGTCGGGGATTACATCGTCCGAAACGTTGTGAGAATAAAATCCAAGAAGAGAACAGTACTCTGAATGATCACAATAATAGAAATTATCCATCTGAAAAGATTCCGAAACAAGAGATATGTATGCTAAACATATACGGAATTTTGAACTAAACTATTTATGAAGAGAACTATATAGAAATCGCTCCAGACTAGGAATGAAGCCACTTGATGTAAGGAGCTAAGAAGAACAAAAGATGATTATTGTGAGGACAAGAGATGCCTATTGGCCTTAGTCTTGAGAAGACCAAGGCTATAGGTAGGAGGAAAACAGTCAACAGGAAGAGAGATCCACAAGGCTGCAGTTCTTTGGAAATAAGCTACTGGAATAGGAAGCTGTATTACAATGAGATATCCAAACAGCTAATTGATGGAGATCTATAGGCAGGCGGGGAATAGACTATACAATTCTCAAGAACCCATGACATAATGGTATTTATAGAAAAAACTGAGACTAGCAATATCAAGATGGTGCAGATATCAAGAAAGGCTGGGGCCAATCAAATGACAGAAGTTACCGAGTTCGACATCAAGATTCCCAAGCTCGACTAGAAGTGTCCCAAGTTCGAAAAGAGTCGCCTGAAAATTAAGTCGATGGTTACACCGGTCGAAATGTTCTGAAACTACATCAAATTAGAGATAGGTCGTGTGAATAATCACAATAATTTAAATCATTTCATTTTAATAAATTCTTCTGCACTAATTGTTTGCGTAAGAAATTGAAGTCTATAACGGGGCTGTTTTCATTTTAAGGGTATTAATAAAATATTTCCTTTGTACATAATTTTATTTCGCCTATTTCAATGTTAAAATTCAGTTTTGTGTCCTAGAATCTTAAGTCTACATATTTCTCAAGATAATTAATAGATCTCATTAGAAAATGTAACCGGCTGAAATATTTTAGCATTTTGATATTCGTGGCGAACTCGGTAGTTCAAATTGAAAGTAAAAAAGTAAAGTAGTGGTCGACCACAGTCGCGGGGACACGAATCATCCCTTTTATTTAGCTACTATACCGAGATGTAGGGGAGGGTGCCTATCTTTCTCCAGTATAACTTTTCTTACCGTTAATCGTCACCTTATAATGATGAGCGTTTAAGCAAGGAGGTTTTTAAGCGAGGTGTCTTTGATATGATTCGACCGAGGATCGAACCCTAGTCTCCCGACGCATTAACAAACACTTCGACGAGTATACCAAAACAAAGTGAGGGATAGTAAAAAGCAAAGTAATATATAGTCGAGCTTTTAGCTTTTCAGTTAGATTTTTGGTAGCTTTTTAGGTTTTTTATAATTGTAGATTATGTCGTGCACAGAAGAAAGATTGGAGTTTAGTTTTTATAGATTTTATCATTATTTTTGCATCAAATTTTAGTATAATTTATTGGTGTTTATCCAGAATTACCGAGACATAGGGTAAAATAAGACAAACTGAGAAATATAAGTATGATTTACGTACCCGTCGCAATGAATATATCGTATACAAAAAATCACGTAAATTAATCGAGTAGTCTTTATTTTATAAAAGAAAATCAAATTTCATCGATAAACGTGTGATGGTGATATCTCGGCGGCATTATTGCTCATATTCCAGGAATCTAAGGGAGATTACACCCGAAATTGCAGAATTTATTTCTCTAGTTTGCAAAAGTTTGGATCACCTCCTTTGAATATGACCAATATGGCGTGTATATTCAAACCTTATTCGTTTATCGATAACATTTGTTTTTTCTTTAATAAAATAAAAAACTACTTGATTACTTTACGTAATTTTTGGTATACGATATTTTCATTCCGTCACGGGTACGTAAAACATACAGAAAGTCCTGAGTTTGTCTTATTTTTATTCCTCATGTCTCGGTAATTCTGGATAAGCCTTATTTATTCAATCCGTAAAATTAGTTTTCATTATTTCTCGTTCGGTTTGTACTGTAATATTTATCTACATTTAACATTATATCTTCATAATATTTATCTAATTTTAACATTAAATCTTCATGGTATTTATCTAAATTAACATCATATCTTCATAATATTTATCTAAATTTAACATTATCTCTTCACAATATTTATCTTAATTTAACATTATATCTTCATGATATTTATCTAAATTTAACATTATATCCTTATAATATTTATCTAAATTTAACATTATATCCTTATAATATTTATCTAAATTTAACATTATATCCTTATAATATTTATCTAAATTTAACATTATATCTTCATAATATTTATCTAAATTTAACATCATATCTTCATAATATTTAGCTAAATTTTACATTATATCTTCATAATATTTATCTAAATTTAACATTATATCTTCATAATATTTATCTAAATTTAACATTATATCTTCATAATATTTATCTAAATTTAACATCATATCTTCATAATATTTAGCTAAATTTTACATTATATCTTCATAATATCTAAATTTAACATTATATCTTCATAATATCTAAATTTAACATTATATCTTCAGAATATTTTTCTAAATTTAACATTATATCTTCATAATATTTATCTAAATTTAACATTATATCTTCATAATATTTATCTAAATTTAACATTATATCTTCATGGTATTTATCTAAATTCGACACTATGTTATAATTGATGATCATATTTATGAAATAATTTTAAACAATTTAGCACAGCTCTTGTTTCAGTATGATTTTGAACTAGCAGGGCTACTCGGTGTTGACCGGGAGAAGAATCAGTAATTTATTTTTATTAAAATAAATTGATGTCCTACTGTTGTTACACGCGACGTAAATGTTACTGTCAAAACCGAAACAGCTAATGGAGATAAAGCTTACCAACAGAACAAACAACAAATACGCGAATTGAATTTTACTTAAAAGAAAACAAATAAACGAGTCAAGTCTTAGTAAAAAAAATACTTATCCCCCTTCTCTTTCTCTCTCGCTATCTGTCTTTCTCTGTCTCTCGCTCTTTCTCTCCACCTCTCTCTCTATATATATATTTCTCTCTCTCTCTCTCAACAGTCGAAGGTAATAAAAAAGAATTAAAAAAAACAAAAGCGAAGAACTCTACAAGTGATGCGATTAAACCAGTATCTGATAAGTAACGACAGCAAAGAGATAGAGATACACAGTGGGTAATATAGTAAGCAGAAAGTGACTAATTTACCATCTTATCTTTTTTTAAATTTAAGTATCTTTGTAAACTCATTTTCCGTCATTTATAGTCTCTCATTTCACTCTCTTTGCCTCTCTTTCTCTCTCCATACGTCTCCCCCCTCTCTTTATAAATAGTCGAATATAATACATAAAAAATAATAAAGATATTGGAATAGTCCATTAAAAACAAAAGAGAATATCACCACATGTGGTAATATTATTAAACCCATAGGTGTAAAAAGAAATGGAGACTGATGTACATCGAGAAGAAAGAGACTAATTTTAAATTTTGCTTTGCTATTTTAAATTTTTTTACTGGCTTTGCAAACTAATTTTTCTTAAGTTACAGTTACTCACCCTCACTCACTCACTCACTCTCACACATACACACACACACACTGACTTTGCAAACTCACTTTTTTCCTGATCCAAAAAATATAACCCGAACTCAAGGGTGATCCAACGGGTCTCATTTATTACTAGTTATGTACAAAGCTGGAATATAGAGAAATCCACATGGAGACGAGTAACTATGATTGAAACCTGGGCCTCGGTATAGAAACCGATGTAATACAGCGTCGCCGTTATTATTTGACGACTCAGCATTTTCTGCTTCGTGAATATCTAAATATTGTCTAACTATTCAGCTTCCCCATTTATTACATGTCTTTTTGTTTTTAGCTGCTATATCTCGCCATGTTGTATACACAGCGCAAGCGCATAAGTCGATTTAAATGAATTACATAAATAATTGATTTCAAATCTGACAGTATATATTTAGAGTGAACGCTGTCGGATTTAAAGTGCATTATTTATATTAATCCAATGACATGTAGTTAAGTACGGCCAGAATTAAACGCATTTTAAGCAAATTTATAACAGAGTAAGCATTACAAATGTGTAGTTTTGTGATTATTTGTACTTCTATTACCGTTGTTGGTTACAAATTTTGACAACGTTTCGGCAGGTGTATCCTCCGACTTTCATCATGTGAATTTTTTCGAACTTGAGAATCTATCTGTTGAACTCAGAATGCGGCAAAAAAAAGAAATTAAGAGAGAGAGATAGAGAGAGAGAGACGTCACTACCCGTTTATCCAACTACTTACAACGTGCCAACGACAAACCCAGCTGTGTTCTACCAATGTGAAAACGACGGGCGGCCATCCAGTGGTGTCGAAAGAATTTCCCCAGAGAACGTGGCAAATTGCTTAATAGTGCTACGTAACTTTTAATTTTAAAAAGAATATTACTTACTTTTACTTGAATATAAGGGAAATACATTTTATTTAGGGAATATGTGTGTTTCCTTGTGAACACGTGACATTTTACGTTTGAGCTTAAAAATTAAAATATTTATTAAATTCAAACAAGTTCTTTAATTTCACTACCATCCTGGTCAAAGACATAGTAGTTAAAGAATAAAACGCCTACGTTCTGCATGCGAAACACTGTACGGCCCTAATACTATTTTTTGCGAGACGAATTTTCATTGGCTAATCTATAGATTTGACCGTTCAATTTCGTTGTTCTATCTTAGTGAGCGCGTGTTGATATCTACAGAAAGTAACCGTTTGGGATGAGGATCAGTTAAAAAATAAACTAAAATGAGAAATATTTGTGGCGGTAGAGGTTTTAATGTGTGTTATCGTGTTCCATAACATATTTCGAGGTAAGTCCTCTTCATCAAATCGGATGTTTTAAAAAAATTCTCTTTCTCGAAACTACCATTATTTATTTCTTGCATTGAGATAGCCTTCTATGACTCCTCTATATACATATTACACACGATTCTTCAAGTCAACTACATCACCTTATAAGTTAGTATTAGATGCACCCCCTAAAAACAGCAACCCACTTAATGTAGAGTTCATATTTGCTTGCCTTCCCACGAGTGTCTAACAAGATCGGTTTTTAAAATGGAGAAAATCCAGCTCACCAAAAAGGGACATTCTGGATTGGAATTACTCATCGAAGACTTCAAAACTAGTGCAGCATCAGAAGAAATACTACACTGTGCTCCTAGTCAAAAGGCTAATGCAAACGCCTATTGATAATAGAGATTGGTCTATTTTAACTTCATGAAACTTTGTTTATTACTCAAATATATTTTCAGTTTCTAATATGGGCGATTTTTTCTCTACCTAAGTTGTTACGGTTTATTTCAACTTATGCTTTTAAATTGTAATCATTAAAAAATGTTATCTGATATTATTCATACTCTTGGCATATATGATATTGATGCTCGATTTTAGTTATGTATACAACGCCATATTAATTAACATACTGAATGGAATGACTAATAAACATAGTAGTTTTTAAAGCTAACTCATAACTCCATAACGAATGTTAACGATGGATAATTGTCTTTTTATATCTTTTATAGGCATTTAAAATATATGAACTCGCACATTAAATTTATTAGTGAATTTTTCAACAATGTTTTTAAAAATCCAAATAAACAGTCCGAATGATGAGAGCGTTCAATCGCTAACAAAGAATATTTTAGAGCGTAATTATTTTTTTTTAATTTACGATGTCAGAGCCTATGTCTTGCGAATCTGTTATTACGGATATCATCTCCTGAAATATATTTGAATAGCAATGTAAAAATATCTTAAATGAATTATTTGATACCAGCTACTTGAGCGGTGTTACTACCTCATCTTGGTATGTCAGTTTCCATCTTTACGTAGCTTCTGCTGCTTTATAGCTAATACCAAAGAAATAGGTTTGAAATTTCGTATTAAACTTTGACTGCTTACTATTTTCATTAGAGAGTAAGTAACTACGATAAATGCATTTACGTATTGTTTTATTGGCCAAAAATATTATAAATCATTTTCACCTTGAACTATTGCTGAATGCGCTTGATTTCAACTTTTTAGCTGATTATTAAAAAAAATAAACTAAGTTTAAACAATATATTTATGTGATGTTTTTTTATGGTATCATGCTAGGTTTATTTCTTTAAATGTATAACACCTTTATCCATGGCAAAATATCGTTTCGAATTATGTAAGATTCGAACTTGGATATTGACATCGTAACAACAACTGCCTTAGTAATGTGTAGTCTGCCTATTCCTTTTATCTCAACCAGTCACATGTTTCTATTTGCAGACACACTCCAAAAACACCTTAACCTTTATCATAGTATAAATATTGTCATAAAACTATATCAAATTTTGTAAGATTAATGTTCTTTTATAAAATGATTGGATAAAAATCGTTTTTAAATATTTATAGTTTTAATACATAAGTTATGGTAAAATAAATAAATAATAATAATTCAATGTGTAGATATAAAAATCTCGTAGTTGTGAGAAAAACACACATACTATCAGACATATAGAGATGAATGTAATTATACTATCGGTATGGGTGTATGCTCGACAAGTGTGTGGCAAGGAGAAAACATATAATGCTTCGGTGATAAGATCTGGACTGAATCCACAAAGAACGGAATCAAACCACAACCACGAAACAAAAAAACGAGACCGAATTAATATTTCTCATATGTTTGAACTGACAAGCCCGCATCTGGGTAGAAGAGAGTATGATAGATGGAAAGGAAGGATGCTGCTTCGGTTGCGAAACAGGTGAGAGGTCAGTCAGTGATAGAGGGAGCAACTGATGGAACTGAGTTAATCTTTTTCTTTTTGCCAAGCTATCTTTTGTTCAGCATCGTTTCTCCTAAAATTGTCGTTAGAAGACTACATGGCTCATCAATTCTCAGCATGATATGAGTTGTGATACTAAAATGAAGTACGAAAATAATACGATTATAGTAAATACCAGCGGAAGTACCTGCTAAGCCGGTGTTCGTACAAATCTTCCTGAACTTTAAAGCCGGGTTAGGACTCTCCTCCAGCCATTTGGGGAAAGGGGATGGGTCTTGAAAACCCCTTTATATGAAGACATTGTGAGAAGTTACGTTGACAACAAGTGAGAACTCGTAGGGAATAACCTTTCCTAAAATTCCACCGAAAGAATCGTTAATAAAATATAGACTCATTTCTTCAATCTAACCGTATATGACACATACATTGTTTCGCTTATGTCAGACTTGTCCACCAAGTTTCCACATTGAATGTCCAACAGCCTCTGTTATATTTCCGTTTAATGATAAGTATAATGGCTTTCACACATCGGTTCTCGTTAGATCACCGACGTTATGCGACATGGAGCTGGACCAGTACAAGATGGGTGACAATTTGTGAATGCTAGGCGTTGTATGGCATCTTCCCATGACTGGAATATCCGTGTGGCTGGGGACTGCTTGTGAATTTGATATTCCTTATAAACTCTCTCCAAGGGATGAAACCGATATACCCCGTCCATGACTAATACCATAACACGTATTACAGTTTCAATTTTATAGTGATAAATTCGAATATGCCATGCAATATTGTCAATAGTGCTGACACACTCCTCTCTTTGTATTGATCGTGATATGGGCTGTGAATACATGAATAGTATCGAAATTGTTTTGATAGGCATTGTCTTTAAAATAACACCTTAGACAATATAAAACTCTGAGTTTAAGGTCCAATGATTGTGAAGCCAATTAACAGATCATGCTGATGATACGATCATCAAAGTGTCCTTACATATATTGATCAACAAAATATGTTTTATATATAATAGCTATCATTTTCTGACGTTTTCTTCTCAAGAAGATAAGACTAAAAAGCTTAAAGGGTATTTTCTTATTTTACTCGTGTATTTAATTGTTTATTCATTTACATTGATAAAAGAACATGTTTCCTGTGAGAATCATCATTCATTCCTGTTGTACTCAAATACGATAATATATATATATATATATATATATATATATATATATATTCATTTATATTGATATAAATGTATATATATATATATATATATATATATATATATATGTGTGTGTGTGTGTGTGTGTCTGTGTGTGTGTGTGTGTGTGTGTATGTGTGAGCAGACTACTAGTACAACAACATGATAGTCTAATTTTCAGAGAATTCATTCCATTAAAAATTAAAAGGGGCGGATATAAAATGTCTAAAGTTTTCCTCAGAGCCATATCGTCTGACCCTCTGAGAGAAAACGTCACAATGATAAATCTAAAATAAAGAACATCGGATGAGAAATCAGTGAAAAAGATATTTTCCTTTTGAGAAATAAGTTGGGAGAACAAAATAAGGGGAGGAATCTCTCAACATCATGGTTGATTTGGATCGTGGAAGATCCTCAACTGATGTTTAATAACCTTCTGTCTATACAGGCTGAGTTGAGAATCATTAATTACTAACGCCTCAATAATATTCAGATCATAGTTTGGTCTAGCACTGTGTAAAACACAAAACCACAAATCGGGAATCTTGTTTAAAAATTCCCGGAGTATCTCAAAACTTTATCAGTACAAATATTACGTAGTACATTTAGGGCTATTCTCATTTCTACTCTTTCAGATGTACTGCCTTCGTAGTCAGCTCCACATTGACATAGAAATTTATAAAAGTTAGAATTCTTTTGAATGGTATATATATATATATATATATATATATATATATATATATATATATATATATATATATATATATATTAACATAACGATAGAGACAAAATGCTTTCAAAGAAACCATGTTTTAGATGCAGATATCTTTATTAAATCAAAATAAAAATCAAAACATTTTTTTTCTTCATCTTGACTTTTTTATCTAAAATTTCGCTTGATACAACAAGCCTCGACAGAGCTTAGACAAATAAAGGTATAAACCTTTATTTTCGTAATAATCCTTCTTGGCTTGTAGAAGTGTCTCGTCCGATGTTGTGGATTAACGGTGCAAATGTCTGTTTTAAATAGAACTTAAATCGCGCATTGTCGCTGCTAGTTATAATTTTGGGAAAGTTCCTTTTTTAAGCCTCTTTTGAATTTTAACATAAAGATAAAAGCAAAATTCCTTCATAAGAAACCATGTGTTAAATGCAGATATTTTTTATTAAATCCGAATAAAAATCATACATTTTTTTCTTCATCTTGACTTTTTTATCTAATATTTCGCTTGATACAACAAGCCTCGACAGAATGGTATGCGTACATATAAGCAATCCATGGACACAGTAATAATCAGCATGGTCAACTTAGACAAGGATCAAACCTTCGATAGTGATGTCTATAGTCCAGCGTCTTAACCATTGTACCAAGACGCTTGTCTAGAAATATGTACGAGTGTCATCACCTAAATATCAAAAGTATTTTGATGTAATTATTTTTATTGGTGATTGTAGAGTTCGTTGTTTATTTTCTTACTATTATTTCGATTGTCGCACTTTCTAAGTGATGAGGATGCAGTAAATTGCATTATTAGTCGCCATTAACTTTATAGGTATATTTCTATATACTCTATTATACACTTTTAATCTTTTAATTATTTTAACTTTTGATTAATTTAAACTCTACTCTATCTTGTTTCCTTAAAATAAAATAAATATTATTAGCTTAAATAAAGGTGATTATTTAAAAAAAAAACTTCATGACAGCATTCAAATTTACTCTCGATTCCATCTGAAGTCATTTGAATCTAATTATCGATTCCGGTTAGCTAATTGAATTTAAGGTCCTTAGAATAACTGGGATAATTAAAACTTGAGAAACAACATTCATTTTAAATAGATTTTCTATTTTACATAAAACAAAACACAAAATCAAGTAAGAATATTTTAGTGCGGTTTTTTTAAATCCTAAGAAATTTATCTATCGCTGGTGGGATAATATACGAACACACACACACACACATATATATATATATATATATATATATATATATATATATATATATATATATATATGGAAAATGAAAAATGAAATCCCAAAACTATGTTATTTATGTATTGATCAACGTTTCATCTTTATTGAAAGACTTCATCAGCATTAAGAAAACCACGTAGACAAATCATACAGATATTAATTTTGATTTGCCAGAAAATTTTCCAAATTTCGGCAATCCATGTGCATGTAAACAAGCGAAAAATGAAAATTATGATTTTACTTAGTCAGTTATCATCAGCAGTCTGTAGTCTGTATCGTTTACGGGACGCGAGAAATAAATTGGATAACGGCTTAGACTTATTAGCTTCCCATATCTATTTTAGCTAGGGAGTTTGTATGGCTAAAATAATCCACGACCGAGCTTGACCGACAATGGCTGTGGGGAAGGCTGAGTCTATCGTCATGTTCTGATTTAGAAAGGGAAAGAAGAAAGAAAAAAAGAAAAGCAATTATCATTTTTATAAATGTAAAAGCGAAATATTATTAAAGACAAAAGGTGTTGGCATGAGGAGAACGGGGGGACATCTTACCTATTAGTTTATTTATTTACGTGTCAGTGTATTAATTTATTCCTTCTTATTTAATTACTTTATTAGTGTCTTATTGATTAATTAATAAATGTCCTGCAATATGTGGAAATACGTATGAAATTGGATTGTGATAATATATATCGTTAATGTATTTATGTATGAACATGTTTTTATATTTATTTAGTTCTTTATTTGTGTATTATTAATTAATCAATAATTATTAAAAGTATGTATGATTATACGGGTGTATGTATGTGTATTATGTGAATATACTTAAAAATGTGAGGATATGATATGCATAGTGTCTTAAATTATGTGTGAATGTATTTATTTATTCCTATTTATTTAATTATTTGTGTATTAATAATTAACCAAATATTATTAATATTATTATAAGCATAACAATTATGTGCATGTGCGATATGTGTAAAAAGTGTGAGAAGAGATGGAAATAAAATCTAATTAGTTTATTTAGTTGTGTGTGAGGTTCTTTATCTATTCCAATTTTTTTAGTTATTTGTGTATATTTATTAATAGAAAATGTAGTATGGGATAGTTATCCAGATTCTGATGTTAATTTTTGTTCGACCATAATGAGTTTGCTAATTAGTGGAGATAAGTTATAGAAAGCAGGTCCTTGTTTGATGGTGTTGGAATTTGTGATAAGTGCTACTTCAAGGAGTCTACGTTTGGATTAATTTGATATTTATTAAATGATTTAGCCTGTTCAAAATTAAATGAGTGGTCGTGTTGTGCAACGTGTGAGAAAAGTGCGTTAAGGAAGTTTCTATTTTTTATGTCTTTCTTGTGTTCAACAAGCCTTCTTGTTAGTTTCCGTTGAGGTTCCCTTATGTATATTAAATGACGATTATTATATGGGATAGAGTATATACCAGCGTTGGATGTTGACTGTTTACGGAGGTATTTTGTAGAGTTTATTGTTTGTTTTATCGTTTGTGATGTGCTATATATGTTGGGAATTCCTAGTTTATTTAAATGGTGCAAATTATTATGTTATTTGAATGTCTGGGTAAACGCAAATGTATATTTATGAGAGAAGTATTTGTTGTTTGAGGTTCTTGTTTATTGTTTTTCAGGATTATCTGTTGGGATTTTTTCTTTGAGTTTAGTATGAAATATGTTGGGTGTTGTAGTGTATTTAAAAAAAATGTGATGTATTTTATTTTCTCATCGATATATTGAAGATTGCAGATTCTGAGAGCACGTAGGACAAATTAGATTATTATACCTGTGTTGATCTTCTTGTTGTGGTGTGAATGGAAATGTATGTAGTCGTTTTTGTGAGTGGTTTTGCGGTATACTTTGAAAGATAGTTTGTTGTTTGATTTTATTATAAGTGTGTCTAAAATGGATTGAGTTATTTATTTCGGATTCATATGTAAATTTTATGGAGGGTTCAGCTGTATTCAATTTGTTTTTGATGTCTTCAATTTTTATGTCATTCAGGAGAAAATGTAAAATGTCATCAATATATCTGAAATACTTAGTGTTAGGGATAATCTTAATTTACCAGGGCCAGATTCAAGGAATTCCAAGAAAAAGCAGGCAAGTACTCCACTTACAGGGTTGCCCATAGGGAGTGAACATTTTTGTTTATAGAATTTACTGTCAAATTGGAAATATGTCATGTTAGTAATGAATTTGATTATTTCTATTAAAGTTTTTTGGGTGAAATGGTAAGTTAATGTTGTTTTTATCTAAGTACATCTAAAGTAAGTTTAAACATTTTCTAACTGGGACACTAGTCTATAGTGATGTTACATCGAAGCTATTTACAGTTTTGTTTTCTACGTCAATGTATTTTATCTTGTTTAGAAAGTCACCTGAGTTCTTAATGTAGGAGGGTTTGATGAATATGCCCATTAGTGGGATAAGAATGTTAGATATGGCTCGTGCGATCTTGTGTGTGGTGTTACTGATGCCAGATATCATGGAGTGCATGCGGATGTTTGTTTATAAGTTTTTTTTGTAGGGCATATAATGTGGGAATAATGGGGTGGTATTCGATATATGGTGTTCATTTTTCTTTTTTTATGAGGTGTTTGAAGGATTTGTAAAAATGTTCGATTTTTTTTCTCTAATTGTTATATCTGTTTTGGTGTGTGTGTCCTCGTCTGATAATAGTATATATATATATATATATATATATATATATATATATATATTCTTTATCTGATAGTGATGTGTTAATGTTTTTGTTGTTGGCTAGAAGTTTTAAAGTGTCTATATATCCGTTTTAGGAAGTACTGAGTAGTTGTAGTCGAGATGATCCCTTGTAGGAAGCCTTTTTCAAAGTCAGTATTCTTATGTCTGTAGTTATTTAAAACTGTGTTAGTGGTTATAGTTGAGTGTATTCCGGTCGCGAATTTCAGTTTATGGTTAGGTTTTGAGTTTTGATGTTTTGTTGTAGGCTGGTGGTCAGTGTTCTGACTTCTTGGAAAAGGCAGGCGCTTTTTCTTTAGCAGGTTTGCTTATGATAGCGAATATTTGTGAATATAGTAAGGGATAATATGCTGGGATTGTTTAGAACTTTTGAAAGTACTTGCAAGTATGATATTTACTTCAATTAATCTCAGCAATAACGTTCTCATGTTGTTGTAGGAGTTTGTTGTAGGAGTTTGTTAGTATTTCCGTAGCTGTTGCTTGCAACTTGGCAATCTATTTCGACAGAATTAATAAAAATGGTGATAAAACTCGTACATATTTCTAGACAATCGTCTTAGTTCAGTGGTATAGACGCTGGACTATAGACATCAATATCAAAGGTTCGATCGTTATCTAACTTAGCCATGCTGATGACGGCTCTGGGACAGAAAAACATATACATGCATTACTTTTATGCACGTATGAAATTAATATAAATATATATTTACGAAAAATACGTCCTATAAAGTTAAAAGCGACTAATAATGCAATTTTCTGCATTTTAATCACTTAGGAAGTGGGACAATCGAAATAATAGTAAGCAGAAAAACAACGAACGCTGCAATCACCAAAAAATACATTACATTATATATATATATATATATATATATATATATATATATATATATATATGAACAAGTTTTTTTAGTACAGAATTTCATCAAGGTTTTAAATAGGATGAACGGAGTCATAGGGAGTCGAGGACAACATCACCAGAAAAAATGAGAGAAAATTTGTAGTAATATATCTAATTGTCGGAAGACATTCGAATAAAAACTTTTTAAAAGAATAAAAGATCGACTAATATTAACAGACTGAATACCAAGGTATCTTTAAACCGACACATTGTAAAGGGAAACGTCGGCGAATATCACTTAAAAACGGGGAAAAGAGTAACGTGGAGAGAATAAAAACTTTATATATATATATATATATATATATATATATATATATATATATATATATATATAATGTATTTTCATGTAATTATTTTTTTGTGATTTTATATATATATACATATATTATACATTTACATAAAATAAGTGGAGCCATCTCGAATAAAGGGCAATATTACAAGTAAAAGGTAAGAGGGAAAAAAAATGTTGTTCAAGTATAACTATCGAATAAAACAATTAAGAAGTTTCGTTACGTATAAAAGTGGAAAAAAAACCCAACTCAAGGTACCTTTTGTCCGACACATTTTCAAGTGGGAACGTCGGTGGAATATCGTTTTAAAGTAATAAAAAAAGAAAAGATGCTGTTTACAAGGGGAAAGAGAGAAAAAAATTTTTTATAAAGAACCATGGAGAGCCAAAAAAAAAAACAATAAAAAAAAGAAAAAAAAAGGCACAAATCACTAGAAAGGAATGAACTATCGCCAAAACATAGAAACAATCACGCAAAATGGATAAAATGACAATCGACATACTGCAGGCAAACTTTTTTTTTTAGAGGTCTCTAAATAGATCTAATTTATGAGACAACTCCTTTTGCCTGCAGAGTAAGGGGTTTCGTCTGGTAACGCTCACGGCATCCAGAACCTTCAGATGGTGTTTAGAACGGGCCTTGTGCACGATACGAAACAATTATCGGTATAGTTCTCGCCACATTTTTTGTTATCGTATAGGTGCTGTCCAATAGATGACTCATGGACCTGTGAGCGTTCAAATGTACTTTGTAGACGTCCGGATCTTCGTTGCAAAGATCCGGCTACGTCCGTCGATGCATTTCTCCTCAGGCCGCGTGAATTACGAAAACAAGCCGGGATGTGTTCAGCCACTCTCACTCCCAATCGTTTTACTGTACGACCGACATAGTCAGCTTCACACTGACATTTAAAATGGTATACTATGTGGCTTTTTTAAAGTGTCGGTAGTACGTCTTTCTTGAAAGCTGGGAAAGCAGTCCTTGTGTGGAACACCACTCGAGGCTGTACTGCGAAATAGCACCGTGAAACAGCTGAAGTGATTTTATCCGAAAATCCCTTACTGGTGGAACCAATGTAAGGCAATTTCAGATAAACCGGACATTTGGGTGGACCAATGAATCTGTCACCTTTAAATTTCGAAAGCTTTGTACGTATGCACCTAGAAATTAGTCCCTCCGGGAATCCATTATTAGCAAGAATTTCTGTCAATTTTTTCAGTTCAACCGCAAGTTTACCAGAAGCGCAGATCATCAGTGCACGGTGAATAAGATTATTTACTAAACTGATCTTCCTGCTCATGGGGACAAAAGAATCCCAACTAATATACAGGCCCGTAAACGTCGGTTTCCTGTATATAGTTGCGAAAAATTTGTCCCCCGTCCTTTCCACTGATACGTCCAAAAATGGCAAGGAATTGATCTGCTCTTCCTCCATAGTGAAACGCAGTGTTGGGTGTAGTGTATTTAATTTCAGGAAAAATTGATTGGCCGCGTTACGGGACACAAAAATGGCAAAAGTATCGTCCACGTAACGCCAATAGCGAAAAGGCCTGGAAACCTGAGAAAATAGTAATGATTCCTGAAAACCTAGGAAAATATTCGCTAGGATAGCACCCAAAGGACTACCCATGGCCACCCCATCAATTTATTGAAACATAATATCATTGAAACTGAAACTGACCGACTTAGTGGCCAGTCCCATAAGTTCTAGAAAGATGTTTTCAGGGAAGGTGGGAGGGGTTAATGTGCTTCGATACAACATGTCAGCACATATTTGTATGGTTTCATCGAGGGGTACATTGGTGAATAGGCTGGTGACATCAAAAGAGCAGAGAAAGTTTGTACGTGAATCACAATCCAAGTCACGCATTAAAGCAGCGAAACGGAAAGAATCCGCAATACAATTTACTGAAAACTTCTGCATGACAGGATCAAGGATATCAGCAAGCCACTTCACTAGCTCATGCTGAGGAGAACCAATCATTGATAGAATAGGTCTTAATGGAACTCCATCCTTGTGTATCTTAGGCAGCCCATACATTCTAGGGCGTTGAGAACCCACTGGGCGAATCCTGTCATAAGTGTCCTTATTAATAAATCTATTTTATGTAACTGAAGAAGATGTTTTTGAAGCCTTACTTCAGTACTTGAGGTATTATCAATTAACACGTCACCAAGCCTTTTAAATTTAGTTTCATCATCCAAAATGCTCAACATGTTTTCGGTGTAGTCATTAGTATTAAGAATGACAGCACCGGTTTAGTAATGTAGATTTCTTTATTGGATTTAAGAAGTTTGGCAGCCTGGTAATGAATCTTACTCCTAGCAAATTCCTGGGAATTGATGGGGGAATTAGCGAACTAATGTGCTAATTCAGCTAATATAGCCTTCATGTAAAGAACATCATCATTAGAATTCGGCTCATGATGATTGAGTTGAGACTGTAATATTTCAAATTCAGCAAATATACTCTCTTTATCAATCCCGAGTGGGGGAATACCCACATCCAAACCTCTGGCAAGTACAGATTTCTCGGTATGAGAGAGAGTGGCGTCTGAGAAGTTGAAAACATGTTGATCAACATTAATCGCTGTACCATGCCTTGTGCAGATAAGTGCGTCAAGGTAGTGCTTGTTCTTGGAACGGGATTTGGTGCCGTGCAAATTGTCAACAAATGATGGATATTTTGAAAATCTTAATCTATCAAAAAGGACAGGTTGGACCACGCAACAGCCCATAAACGGTTGTATTTAACAACTATTAAGTCAAGGATACGGGCGAAATTCGTGCATTCGTCCTTGATAAATGCCCGTTCCAGGTTAAGAGTGTTCCTAGCATTTATCTTGGCAATACGTCTAGAAATGTAACCTGGGGCAACATAATTGTCCAAACAAGACCTGAGGAACTCTATTTTAGCTCTCAACGATGTAATCCTGCCCTTAGTTCGTAACAGATCGTTTAAGTTGTTCCTGACAACCTTACTGTACCTGCTCCTAAAATATTTGAATAGATTTTTTCTGGTACAACATTTTATTATACATTTAAATAAAATAAGTGGAGCCATCTTGAATAAAGGGCAATATCACAAGTAAAAAGTAAGAAGAGGGTAAAAAAAAATGTTGTTCAAGTTTTTTTTTCTTTTTTTTTTCTTTTTTTTATTGTTGTTTTTTTTTTTTGCTCTCTATGGTTCTTTATAAAAATTTTTTTTCTCTCTTTCCCCTTGTAAAAACCATCTTTTCTTTTTTTTTATTACTTTAAAACGATATTCCACCGACGTTCCCCCTTGAAAATGTGCCGGGCGAAAGGTACCTTGAGTTGGGTTATTTTTCCACTTTTATACGTAACGAAACTTCTTAATTGTTTTATTCGATAATTATACTTGAACAAATTTTTTTTCTCCTCTTCTTACTTTTTACTTGTAGTATTGCCCTTTATTCAAGATGGCTCCACTTATTTTATTTAAATGTATAATAAAATTTTGTACCACAAAAAATCTATTCATATATATATATATATATATATAAAAATTAACTAAGTTAAAATATATTGATAAAATGAACATTAATATATTTTTTCAGAAGTGCTTAATAGAAAATATAGCTTTCACAGACTGTAGTATGTTCAAACATCAAAACACAGGCTAATTTGCGTAGTCTGTTCTAATATATATATATATATATATATATATATATATATATATATTTGTGTGTGTATGGATATAGGTATAAATCATCAAAAAACGTACATCTAAATTTCATTTTTCCGTTTGTCTTTTTCGCACATTTTGTTTTCACATCATTGAATTTTATAATATATCGTGTATTTAATACTCATAAATAAATATATATATATATATATATATATATATATATATATATTTATATATATTTAATTTTTTTATGAAGCCCGTATTTTTTTAAATGTTTTTGTCGTAATGTAGCTCGGACGCGCGTAAATGTATCAAAAGTTTGTCATCCTTTTTGGAAGCGTTGCAAGTCCATACGGATTTTCTAGTTATATTATGTTAAAAATAAAAAGAAAATAAAAAAATGTTATAATTTCTTAAACATGACATTTTGCAGTCGAAACTTAATTGAATTTAAATAAATATTTATTTAAAGAAACATATCTGCGTTGCCTGTAGCTTCTAAAACAAAATGTCATTCATATTACCCAACGCTTTCAAAAAGGAGGGTAAACTAATATATATATATATATATATATATATATATATATATATATATATATATATATATATATATATATATATATATATATGTATATATATATGCAAACATTGTTAAAATGAGATAATTATTATCCTTGATAACCCTTTTTTATTTTTTCAATTTTTCTAATCTTCTTTTATGTTGAAATAAATACGAATGTTCCATGACTACCGCTAACACTTTCGAATCTTCGCGGAATCATCTAAAGGTTACAATAATCAAATTAACAAAATGCTGGATAAATGAAGATAATTAAATAACAACAACCAAGAACGCTAGATATTGAAGTTGGAATAATTATACTACACATCAGTCTTAGAATCATGATATATTAATTTAAACTTTCGTGGGGAGGCATAGAATTCGTGCAAAACTGTTCTGTTACGTTAAATTAAATACTTTTACTCGTCTTATAACTGGTTTCTTTTTAATATATATATAGATAGATAAATAGATAGAGAGAGAGATGGATGATTAATTAATTAATTAATTAAAAATATTTTTATCTGCATAATATAAGTTTAATTCTTTACGGGAATTGTCAGTGTAGAGAAGAAACATTCACACCGATCGCCGAACTCGAACCCAGGAACACGATATATACCAAATTCAAATTCCACGGGACTGTTGTAAACAACTCGGTAAATCAGAAAAAAATTAATCATATTTAAAGGCAGCTGACGTAAGAGTTCGACTTTTGAAAGGAACATTGCACTGAAGCTACGATAGCTGCTCGTTTATACTACGCACTACAGAGCCCATCCTAGTTTGGGGGCAGCAAATAATATATATATATACATATATATATATATATGCATATATATATGTATATATATATATATATAATTATTTCCACAATCAGGCAATGCCGCAGTCTACAACCTATGAAAGAAACTAACCGGAAGTTCTAGACTCGAGTGTCGCCATCCTTTGGGCTCATCAGTAGAACAGATCCGAACTCAGGATTTGAAACCCGAGTCACTTGCATGCCAAGCGAGCACTCTTACACTAAGCTACCTCGCCACATACAAGAATGTCTATTAATTTACACAGATACAGGCAAACCGCTGAGTTCGGATGTGTTCTACTGATGCGCATAAAGTAGTGCGAAACTCGAGTCTAGGACTTCCGGTTTGTTTGTGTTAGGACAACTAACGAAAACGAATTACCTCCCTTGAACCATTTCGGGATTTAAGTGTTATCGCCCTTGGAAATGGTTTTCTGCCCAGAGAGAAAGTAAACACAGATCACAGCTTCGGACTGTTAATATGTAAATCGCGTACAGCGGCAAATTAATTCATTAATTCATTCTGTGTTCAGTTGAAATAAATCTGTTAAACGTTTATCTTGATAGTTCATCCATTTTATTTACAATTATTATTCATTATAACCTAAATTACGAGGTTATAAAGTGGCGACGGAGGATTAGATAAATTTGCATTTTTCAAAAAAAAAATGGAATGTACAATTCAACAATTGTTACAACAACAATTACGTTTGATGGAGTTTTTTTCCGAGAGATTTTCCACACCTACATCGTTGATTTCAGAAACAAATCTTAGGACGGCTACAGATTCAATTTCGCGGACCATAAGCGAATTTCATTACGACCCAATGGAAAATTCGACGTTCGAAACATGGTTTGCGCGTTTCGAGGACATTTTTCGAGTGGATTTC
Organism: Sepiola atlantica; assembly: GCA_963556195.1. Taxonomy (NCBI): domain Eukaryota; kingdom Metazoa; phylum Mollusca; class Cephalopoda; order Sepiida; family Sepiolidae; genus Sepiola; species Sepiola atlantica. The sequence continues at coordinate 126,937,366 of OY744523.1, forward strand.
AAGGATCAAGCTGACGACTTAAATGTAAGACTTATGCTACGGAAGCTTGGGACGTCGGAACATGATTAATATGCAAATTACATATTGCCAAAACATTCTCGTGAATACAGTTTCCACAGCACAGTTGAAACCCTCAGGCAGATTTTCGGTGAGCATATTTCATTATTCAATATGCGGGTCAATTGCCTTAGCATACCGAAATCTTCCTCGACCGATTTTTAAACGTATGCTGGCCTTGTAAACAAAGAATGTGAACGTTTTAAAATCTCTTCGATCACATACGCTCAGTTCAAATGTTTGATTTTTGTGTGTGGGTTGAGATCAGCGGAGGAGGCAGATATTCGCACACGGATTTTGTCAAAAATAGAACAAAATCCAGACATAACATTCCAACAAGTTGCCGTTGAATTCCAGCGTCTAGTGAATCTAAAACATGATTCAACTATGGTACAACAAGCATCCGCATCCATGGTAAATACAGTCCAAAAACAACGTCGGCCCACCTCACCGACTTCAAAATCTGTCCAGCCCCCAACAGCTTGTTGGAATTGTGGCAACTGGCATTTTGTACGAAACTGCACCTTCAAGACACACCGCTGTCGCAGCTGAAATCGACTCGGAGATAAAGAGGGATTTTGCACCCCTCCAGGACGAAAACCAACCCATAATAGGCAAACCTCACATAACAGGTAACGACAGCAGCACAGAAATAAAACAAACAGTCTTATAGCAACTTTTCTCTAAAAACAAAAATCCAAACGAAAATATTTTGCAGTAGAATTGAATGGCCATCCTATTCAACTGCAAATCGATACAGCATCAGATATAACTATTATATCACAAAAACTATGGGAAGCCATAGGCCAGCCTTCATTGACACCAACAAGTCAGGTAGCACAGAGTTCTTCTGGAGATTGTGTTCACATCACGGGTCAATTACCCGCTCCCATCAAAATGAAAGAGAAAACGGTGTCAGGTACCGTATACATAGCCAACTCATGCCATATTTTGCTGGGACTTGATTTTATCGAGTTACTAGGTCTTCTCAACATTCCACTCAACCAGATATGTGAGGTGGTGTCCAGATCGTCACCTTAGAGCAGCAGTATCGACCAGACCAAAGACATCATGAAACAATTTTCTCTAGTCTTCACAAACAAATTGGGACGTTGCACTCTGGCAGAGGCCACACTGTTCCTTAAACCATTTTCTAAGCCTTGTTTTTCGACTCAAACGCCCAGTGCCATACGCTGCATTGCCATTGGTAGACCGGGAACTAAAACGACTTGAGGAAATGAAGGTCATCATACCAGTAACATATTCACGGTGGACAGCACCCATCGTGGTTGTAAAAAAAGCCGATTGTTCAATTCGGTTGTGTGCTGATTTTTCAACGGGGCTCAACGCAGCACTAGAGGATCATCAATACCTCTTCACCGTACTTAATGGTGGCACTTGCTTTGAAAAATTGGACCTCGCAGAGGCTAATTTGCAAGTCGAAGTGGCAGAAACTTGCAAGGAGCTGCTTACTATGAACACACACCGTGGATTATTCCAATTCACTTTTTAACTTTTTGGGGTAAAAACAGCCCCTGCCATATTTCAACAGATTATGGACACAATGCTCACTTGCATGGAAGATACAGCTGAATACTTGGATGACATCATTGTTGCTGGGCAATTCAACCAGGTATTGACAAAACGGATCAGCAAGGTCCTAACCCGCATCCAAGACTTTGGTCTCCATCTCTGACCTGAAAAGTGCCATTTGTATTTATCATCCATAAAATACTTGGGATTTATGTTTGATTGTCAGGGTCGACGTTCCGATCCTGCTAATGTGGCAGCCATTCAACACATGCTAACCCCATCGGACGTTAGCGGTCTACACGCATTTCTGGGGCTGGTGAGCTACTATGATAGTTTCTTGCCTTCACTCCATCAAATCAAATCACCGCTCAACAAACTATTTATAAAAGACACAAAATTGTCCTGGCCCGAGGACTGTCAAAAATCATTTGACAAAATCAAAGCACTCATTAACTCGGACCTACTGCTCACACATTTTGATCCAAATAAGAAAATTGTGGTAGCAGCAGATGCATCAAATCATGGCGTTTGAGCCGTAATCTCGCATATATTCACAGATGGGACTGAGAAAGCTATCATGCATGCAGTCAGATCCCTGACACCCGCTGAACGCAATTACAGTCAAGTGGAAAAAGAAGCACTGGCACTGATTTTTGCAGTGAAGAAATTCCATAAGAGGTTGTTGAGGCGTCACTTTACACTTCTGACAGACCATAACCCACTACTGTCAATATTTGGCTCAACAATGTATTCCTGTATATTCAGCCAGCCGATTACAACGGTAGGCAATCATTCTACTGGGGTACAATTTCGCTATACAGTACCGCCGGACAATAGAATTCGGCCAAGCTGATGCCTTGTCACGATTCATTAGTGCATAATCAGTTACAGATGACGACATTGTCATCGCTGCCATCAACATCGAGGACGATTTTCAACGCACGCTCACAGATTGTATCCGGACAATTCCAGTGACAAGGAATGATATAAAGCGAGAATCACAACAAGATCCAACGATAAAAAAGTGTGCAGATTTCTTCAACATACATGGCCTCCTAACCTCACGGAAGACCTCCAACAGTTAAAACGGCGCAGTGGCTCTTTTTCTGTCATTGATGGTTGTTTGATGTTTGCAGATCGTGTTGCTATTTCCACTAAACTCAGACAAGCAGTCTTAAGCAACTACATTCGGGCCATCCGGGCATTAACCGAATGAAATCACTCGCCCGCAGCGTGGTCTATTGGCCTAACATAGACACAGACATTGATCATACTGTTATACGTTGTATCCAGTGTATTGAAGCGCAGAAGAATCCACCTCTGATTCTTGATTCCCGTTGCACATACCCAGAGCGACCATGTTCCAGAATACACATAGACTTTGCTGGCCCTATTAATGGCCTTAGTTTTCTGGTGGTTGTGAATGCCCATTCCAAATGGCCAGAAGGTTTTCCAATGCAACAGACTGACATTCAATCTACACTAACAGTACTTAGGCGGCTATTTAGTCAACACGGCTTACCCGAGACTTTAGTCTCAGACAACGGAACACAATTTACGTCTGAGTCATTCCAACTATTCTGCAAATCGTGTTGCATAACACACGTTCGGTCGCCACCGTATCATCCTCAATCCAACGGACAGGCCGAAAGATTTGTAGACACATTCAAAAGGGCACTACTAAAAGCAAGAGGGGATGGAACAACAGAGGAGATACTACATGCTATCCTCATTTCATATTGAATAGCACCAAATGGAGCTGTGAAGAAAAGTCTATCACCAGCAGAGGCACTCATGGGACGAAAACTCCGTACCACACTGAACTCTTTACGTCCCCAGCTACAAAGGCAACAACCTAGCCCTAAAAAAACAAAAGCTTTTTCAGTTGGCACACTAATGTTTGCTCGGAATTACAGACCTGATCGGCTAAACTGGGTACCAGTAATCATCCGCAAAATAAATGGACAATTCCCGTATGATGTTCAAGTCGGGTGTCAATTCACGGCACAAAAACCAGTTGTGTCTCAGATACTTTGTAGAACACTAAGTGGACAACAGAACTACCATTCCGTTTGATTTGTTAATGGACACATTTGAACTGCCATCTCCATCACCTCTAGACAAATACAAATGAGCATTATAAAAGACCTCACAGGAGTTTACCAAAGCGCAGTGGCACTAGAGTAAAGCACCTCCAAGTTGACCCCAGGTGCGCTCGATACAGTTAAAGACTAAAACGGGGTGATGTTAGGACAACTAACGAAAACGAATTACTTCCCTTAAACCATTTCGGGAGTTAAGAGTTATCGCCCTTGGAAATGGTTTTCTGCCCAGAGAGAAAGTAAACACAGATCACGGCTTCGGACTGTTAATATGTAAATCGCGTTCAGTTTTAATAAATCTGTTAAACGTTGATCTTGATAGTTCATCCATTTTATTTACAAGTTATTATTTATTATAACCTAAATTACGAGGTCATAAAAGTTTGTTTCATAGGTTGTGGGCTGCGACGTTTTCTGACTGTGGAAATAATTATATATATCATCTCACATTAAAAAATCTAATATTTATTTGCTCGCTTCGTTTGCTTGTTGGATGACATCGTCCTAGCGAGTATAAAATCCTACTTGTGACTACACCCCGTGTTGAGAAAGGGTAGGTACATTCCACAGTCGGTCTTCGTCGCGGTTTGCTTCATCTGAGTAAATTAATAGACATTCTTGTATATGGCGAGGTAGCTCAGTGGCAGGGTTCTCGCTTAACATGAAAGTGACTCGGGTTTCGAATCCTGAGTTCCGATGTGTTCTACTGATGAACCCAAGGAGGGCTAAACTCGAGTCTAGGACTTCCGGTTTGTTTCTTTCAGAAGTGTTGGGATGCGGCGTTGTCTGATTGTGAAAATAAGTATATATATCATCTCACATTCAAAAATGTAATGTATACATATATATATATATATATATATATATATATATATATATTCATGTGAAAATTACAGCATTCGTCTGTTTAATTATATCGGTTTTTTTATTTGTTTTTTCTAATGGTCTTTTTGTAGTAAAATCATAAAAATTAATAAATATTCCATAGGTTTCGCAGGTGTTACGAACATTTTTGATTCTTCGTCGAATCATCCTCAGGTGTAAAAAGCAAATGAATAAAAAAGCTGGAGAAAGAAATGAATTTTAAAAAGACAGCAGAGAAACGCGCAGATTACGTTTTCCCATTTATCCACGAAGTCGTTGACGATTTAAATTCAGCAACGCTGGATGGCATCAACGCTGAATTCTGTAATTATTAAAAATGTTTGCATAAATGAGAAAATGCTGCCTAATTACACACAATTTATATATATATATATATATATATATATATATATATATATATATATATATATATGTTTACAGCATGAAACTTCTCCGCCTCCCGGGTAAGTATTTCTTAATTTTAATTAGTGTATGTGTCGATTTTTTGCGGCCGTGTTGTCCTGAGCGTTGGTCTCTTGATACTAACTTGACTCTACGAAGCGCGTTCGAGCCCATACGACCGTCTGAAACCACAACGCCTACACTGATGAGGGTGAGAAAGCCCGAAACGTGGTCTGTAGGTTAAAAAATCATAGAAGTTAATCTATATTCTGTATGTATCGCTAACCTTTTCGATTCTTCATTTAATAATCTTCAGGAGGACAAAAAAAATCAACAAAAAAGCTGCAGACAAATAGAGAGAATTTCAAAAAGAAGAGCAGATCGCGCATGCAAAGTCAGTTAAACGTTAAAATAACAAAACGGGGCAGTATTTCTGAATTGTAATCTTTAGCTCAATTTACCCACATTTACAAAAACATATCTACCTCTTATCTGATTTATGACCAATTTTATTTAGTGAAACAAAAATAATACATTCTGAAACAAACTTGAAAAATTAAAAATACTCGAAAATATCTTCATTAAAAAAAGTCAACCTTCAATAAATAACATTACGTATGAAACCTGTAACAATATTTTAAAGTGCTTAACGTAATACGATTAATCCTGTTACGCTAATTCAGGCGTCCCGACATTTTAATCGTTAACTTTTCGCCTGGACAGTTCTTTCTTTTGACGTCTTACTAACTTTGTTTATAAAGATTAAAAACATTATTTTCACGTCATATATGCACCATGTATCATTAAATATTGACTTCTATGTTTTTCTTAAAATCAGTCATGTTAGGAAAGTCTTGAAATAAGAAATGTTGATAAATATATAAACAATTTTCGTTTTTTTTTCATTTTCCATAGATAGATAGACCGATTAATAGATAGATAATTATTTATAAATGATATTTTTTCAAATTAACTCATATACACATGTATTTCATGACAAACCGGCAATCATCAGTAACACTGTTCGAACCCTATTACGAAAGTCATATTATACTCAGTAGTCAGAGCGCGCACCGATGTGCACACCATGCATTGTCTAGAAATTAGAAAGTAAGTAAACGTCTTAATGGCAAAGTCAGCGACCATATAAGCAGGCTGTCGAGAGCATTCAATAGGCAGGGCGTGGTGTGTTGCATTACGCTGTAAATTACGGCATGTTGTCAACTTCAAGTACTTCATCTAGCGAGAGCTTTGAATAATTATTTATGTATATTTTTTTTTCAAATTAACCCATATACACATGTCTTTCATGCCAAACCTGCAATCTACAGTATGGGAGGAAACAATCGCTGTCAGTCACACGGTTCGAACACAAATACGAAAGCCATATTTAACTCAGTAGCGATATGCCCACCACGCATTTTCTAGAAATGGGAGAATAAACTAACGTTTATATGGCGTATAAGCAGGCGGTCGAGAGCACTCAATAGGCGGGGCCTAGAGTGTTGCATTACGCTGTAAATGCCGGTCTGTTGTCTACTTACTTTAAGTGCTCCATCTAGTGAGAGCTCTGAATGATTATTTGTAAATAATATTTTTCGAATTAGCCCATATACACATGTGTTTCATGCCATATATTTATATATATATATATATATATATATATATATATATATATATATATATATATATATATATATGGGAAAATGAAAAAGGAAAACCCAAAAATGGATGTTTTTTATGTGTACATCAACGTTTCGTCTTTATTTATAAGACTTCATCTGGATGATAAAATAGAGAAAAAATGTCATGCAAGTGCAGATACATGTAGGGTAGATATATTGGGAGGAAAAATAGAATGAAATAGTGGCCACTGCTGGGTGGACGTCCGTATTTGTTGGAGAAATAGAAATGAATGTTGAAAAGAGTGAAAACGCTCTCTAAGACCACAACTTTCGCCCATCCACCAAAATCACAGCCCCCCCTCCCTCTCTACCCATCCTCCTTTCCCTGCATACACCCCCCATACACAAACATTCCAACTTACTTTTCCCCTTCAATCTTGAACCGCAGCCATCTGGTCAAACACCTCCCTCCCCCCCTCTTCCTCCACTCTCTCTCTCTGCCATCCACTTTACCCCTGCTCATCCCCCACCTCTTTCTCTTACCACCAGCCACAGTAGTCCTTGCTCACCCCATCCTTCCATTTTTTTCCCCACTCACTCTTTTCAACATTCATTTCTATTTCTCCAACAAATACGGACGTCCACCCAGCAGTGGCCACTATTTCATTCTATTTTTCCTTCCAATATATCTACCCTACATGTATCTGCACTTGCATGACGTTTTTTCTCTATTTTATCATCCTGATGAAGTCTTATAAATAAAGACGAAACGTTGGTGTACACATAAAAAACATCCATTTTTTGGTTTTCCTTTTTCATTTTCCCATCACGTCGGATTACTTTCATCCTTCTCTTCCCATATATATATATATATATATATATATATATATATATATATATATATATATATATATATATATATATATATATATATATATGGTGTCCATATAGTCCGTGTGTACTTTAAAAAAGTTATCACTGTATTTATATTTGTGATAGAAATAATCTGTAAAAACGATTACAAAGAAGTAAATCTATATTTTTATGTTTTAAATTTTATTCAAGTTTCCACATGTACTTTAAATCATTAGCAATACAAAGGGTAATACGAAAACATTTGCCAACTGATTTACAGTAATGCCTGAAATCATATTAGTTATTTTAGCTTTTATATCTGCTAAGGAACTAGGTTTGGTTACACACACGATTGTTTACACATGTCCTCATAAAAAACTAATGGATTCAAATCTGGCGAACGCGGAGGCCAATAAAATGGCCCACCCTTCCTATCCACCTCTTAAGAAATTCCCGATTTAGGAATTTTTTTTTACTTATCTAAAAATTGTTGCAAATTTTGTGGTGAAGAATTATTCAATAACTATACTTAAAACTAGGTGCATGAAACTTTATAATATATTTACAGATTATTTCTATCGCAAATCTAAATAAAGTTATATTTTTTAAAGTACACTTGGGCTTTATGAACAGCATGTATATATATATATATAAACTTCTGAAATTTCCTATAGCTTTTGTACATACGTAATAATGATAGCCCTCTCTAGTGCAACATCGTTGTTAATTTTCTAAATAATAACTTTGTGCATGTTAAGTGCGCATAGTAAACTTGAGTTTTATCTATTCGTTCTATCATAATTGTCAAAACAATAAATGAAAGTAAATAATTTTACGTTCGAAAACACAACTCACTTCAACCTCTTGTGTTTTTTCTTTCTTTCACTTCCAAAAAGTGTACAACGCAAAAATATGTTTTTAAATTATAATTCGTTTAATTGTTTATTGTATCGCTATTTATATAAAGTTAGGTATGTGGATATATTTATATATTTATATGTACAATATCGACCTCTAAACTAAATAGCCGGTCATTAAGATGTTTAGAACACCGCTGTTAATGGGTAATGTAGGCTATATGAAGTTTAAATACGTTTTATGCAAAAGGTGTGAAAGAGGGGGTGCAAATCCTTTGTGAAAATTCAAATACCTCCATTTTTGTGAAATTTTAACAATCAGTATTAGACATCACGAAACCATGTGATTTCCGGGTGAAGATTTTTGTCTCTTTGTCTGACAATATTTCAAGCAGAAAAGACATGTTTATGGTGCTGTCACGGATGTTGTCTGTGACCGTTCTTTTCATTCTAAATAAACCTATTTGAAAATCAACATCGGCGTACGAGTGGTTTTGCATCAACAAACACGCAAAACCCTGAGTTCACAATAACCACGATGGTTTATACACGCATCAGTAAGTGTAAATATAAGACTATTAATGAATATTGCCCCAAATTAGGTTATTTAAAAAGGTTTTAGGAGGCATTATATGGGCACAATCTCTTATTTGAAAATTCGCATATATATTTGCATTAAATTTGATTCATAGTCATCGCACACTAAGTAAACAAGAATTCCTGAAATTCAATTTATTTCTAAGACTCCTTAAGCTTAAGCCTTAAATCTTAGATATTTTCTGGAATCAAAATCATGTAATGTATTTTCATCAAAATTGGAACAACGATTCTAGACATAAGGTTTAGTAGCATTATATCTTGATTTTAATTATTGTAAGGAGACATAAAAGTTGTGCCAAACTGTTCTGTTCGGGCAATTAATTTTACCCCGTCCTGGGACGAGTATGCTTTTAATTTAATAATAAAATTACTAACAAAATAAACTGATTTAGAATTATTTCTAAGCAAAAATAGAGAAATAATGTGTATTCAGCAGTATTGGCACATCTGGTTTGATGCATCTTCACTATGCTTTGAGATTATACAATTCAAAGAAGAATTGTTGATGTTATCGGTCCTCAATTATCACACCAACTTCCATTGCTCTTGCATCATCGAAATGATGCTGATCTCTCTCCTCAAGAAATACTGCAGTCTTGGTTGTGACGTATTTATTTATTAAACATAATATTAGAAAACCTTCTTTTTTCTGATTAATTTCTTAACAGTAATCAATTTATATTCTGATAGTTTCTCGCCGAAGGAATTTCCTGCCAACATTTTCTTTTCCTGACAGTTACCTCAGCCAAGACGGATGTAATGTTTTCGGTCGAATTTGTCACTGTTTTGCTGTGTACAGCCTAGCGTCTGCATCGTTTGACCAATCATCACCAAACTTTGCCAAGATATCGGATATGGTCTAACGTATTTAATTCTAAGATATATACGTCAAACGGCAAGGTCATCGTAACGTAAAAGGTTACATGATTGGCGATAATTTCGGTTCTGTTAATCAAAGAGACTCGCTACTTGGCTCATATTGTAGCCAATGAAGTTCCGTTCTTATATGACGTCGCCCATTGTATTTTAAATGTTCTATCATGGTCAAAAATTGAACAATTCATTTTTTTTTAATTTGATTTATGTATCTGATATTCTTTGATAACCACTATGCAATATTTTATCTTCATCAGATAGATATTTCGTGAGTTATCAATGTTTCCATGGCATAACTTCGGGAATACTTCATACAATATGGAGAAGTAATGCCAGGCGGAAGTATTCAGTCTCACGGCTTACTTTTGTTCTTGTTATAAACTGCAAATCATCAATCGTCATCTCTATTCTCGAACTGTCCTCTCTGTCTTGTTCTTTTCTCCTTTTTGGTAACCCCATTGCATTGTATTGACGTGTTAGTTTATTTTCTTGGGGTCAAAATAGTGAAGTAAAAAACAGAAAGAGATACACAAATTAGCAAAACAAATATTATCAAAGGTCAAACAAATTGGAAAATCTTTTTTAGATAAATAAATCACAATTTTATTAAATATTGGTTTTAAGACTACACTATGTCGAATGTACATTAATTTATTTTCTATTGCAACCTTTTATCTTGTTAGTTGTAATAGCTGCTAATAACAACAGTACACATTCGTTTTAATAACCTTCTCTTTTATTTATTTTTTTTACATTGTAGATTATCATGAATAATACATAATTTAACCTTGGCTTCACCTATAATTATATTCCTGGCGAAGGACAATGTCGTTCTGTAATAAAAAAGCCGGTACAGACGCCGCCAACGTTGAATCGCATAGCTTTTTCAAACTGATTCTAAGCCATCTTAGACACCTGCTCAAAGGTCTTATCTAATACAGACTGACGCATTAGCTCTCTTTGCAATCCTTTGTCTCACTTAACTTCCGCTCAGTTATCGTCCCCATCCCAGTGGATTGCCACAAATTGTTTACCGACTGAAAACTGCTGCATTAGAATTCTATTTGCGGGATAACATTCTCTGTAAACCTAATTCCTTAATTATTACTAGCTGAGCAACCTACTAATATTTAACATAGATTGTTGAACGTTAGATAACTGGAGTGTAATGGATACGGGGAATGGTTCAGCTGAACGTATACTACCGTTCTCTCCTCGGGAGATGCATCGTTATCTTCGAATAGAATACTTAGAATTGTCCATTGTATGAGGAAAAGGAACGTGAGTACTTTCTCTACAACAGTTTTCAGGATGTGAAATCTGATTTTTGAAAGCACTATCAATAGCAATAGCTCATCGAAAGGTCCAACCTATTCTCACCGTGGTAGGAGTGGTGGCAACAATGTAATGTGACCGCTACGCGGATAACAATGCTCTGGTATAAATCCAGAAGGAGGCTGAATTAGAATCCATCGTTCTCGGGACGGTTCTGTATCTGCATGTGGCAATCTAAAATGTGTCTGAGGTTGAATGCATGAAAAGATAGTGGTAACGTGGCGTATGCACCATTCGTTCGTGTGTTGTCGGCCAAACCTTCCCAACTTCGCATGCTGTTCTCAATATCGGAGGTAAACACTGGTAACCCTTTCGGGGTAACAAATAGCTGCTTACAAAGAGGTGAACTTCATGCAAATACGACAATACTGAGGCACGATCTTAGTGAGCTCTATGCTAAAGTTCGACTCGCTTAAATAAACAAACAGATGCACTGCAATCTGATGCTATGGATACGTTTGGTATCTTGGGTCTTTAACCGAAATAAACACAATATCATTTGTTATTCATGTTGCCGTTGTTTTTTTTTGTTTTTTTTTAGGTTTCATCATTTTTTAGCATGGGCAGTCAGGTATTGTCAAACGGGCGCATGCTAGACGATTGACCCTAATGTTTAACTGCCTGACACCTGCTGGCCTCACATTCTGTTTACGAGATAAATTTCTCTTCGAGAATAATTCCTTAATGATTTCTGGTTGACGTACGTACAAATTTTTAACATATGTAGTTACAAGTTGCCTAACTGGATTGTAATGTATACGGGGAACGGCCCGACTGTACTTGAACTTCCATCGTCTCCTCGAGACTAGCATCGTAATCGTTCAATATCGTTTATCGTGTATTTTATAAGCCTAGAAATGTCAGTACTTTCTCTACAATTGTTTTCTTCTGCTATAGACAATTTTGGTACATTCTGTGTGGAATAAAAAAAATATACTCTTTGCTTTTCATGGTTTATTTCTCGGCCTTTCTGATTTATGTTGCTGTGTTTTTTTAGGAAAGTTTCTGCATCTTTTAGTATGAACAGTGATGCATTGTTGAATGAAAGCAAGCCCTTTCAAAAACTTTTTACAACCAAAGATATATTACATTTGAATACAGATTGATTTATTTATGTAAAACAATATAAACACATTTTTACTATGCGCAATGTGATACGATGCTTGAGGGAAACCAATAACAATGTGAACTTGACTATGATCGAAATGACATGAAGACAAAGAAATGTTTTACTATTTCCATATTTTTAATATCTAATATTTTTAATCCAAGAAAGAGCTTTTTTTTCTTGTTTATTCATAAAACAACAAAAATACAGAACCGAAACTTTATTTCTCAGACTAAATCAACAACATAACTTTTTTGTTTTATTTCTAGCTAAAAGCAAACGTTGCGCTTAGAGTTTGTCCACTAAAAAATGAAATAAAGAATGTATTTCGGATTTGTATTTCTTTATTGAAAAGCAAAACAAAACAAAAATTCCAGCCAAATGAAATCGTGACAGAAAACAGAGGAAGGGACATATGAATGAACATACTATAAATCATTAATATTAACTAGTGATACATGTGGAAAATTCACAGTAGTATTCTGCATCTCTTTATATTGCTGTCATGCTTAATAATATTTCCAGTATGTTGACGTCCAGCTCGAACGCAGACGCCATGATATTTTTGTATCAACTTTGTTCAAACCTAAGCATACTTATCTAAGTACTCTCATTGATGTAGTTTCAGAATCTATCTAGTTATGGGGGTCTATCTCCAAAAACATTATAGGAATTTGTGACATATTTCCATTCTATAGACGCAGCCCCCATGATATTATTGTACTATTTCTGGACAAAAAAGATACTACACTTTGTTCTTAAGAAACTGTATTTTACTTCAAGTTTTAATTTCGACAAAAAAGCGACATCAGATAGAAATGTAATACATTGTCTTTGTTTTCGTTGACTGCTATTAAATACCTGTTACTATTAGTGGGTGTAGTGTATAAAGATATGTTAATAAGCTTAGTGTATACATACCGCGATCACGGGATCCGACATTTCAAAACATATGTGAGGGTGATAACGTACGTACGGACATGAAACTGTTTTATCTTATTGTCATATAGATATTAATATATAGATTGTTAACTATATTTTGTTTTTATGGAAATCGGTCCAGACATAGCATGAAGCCACTTGATGTAATTAACTAAAAAAACACAGGTTCAAGGTAAAAAAAACTAGCCAAGTGTTAGATGGATAGATTCTGACCGAGAAAACATCAATTCCTGCTCCTTTGTCAGAAACATTGCCCATGGAATTTGAAGATTAAAGGACAAAAATAAGGGAAGTGAGAGTTACGAGGCTGTCGAAAGTAAACCCATGGTCCACTTTTTACTCTTCTTCTTATTTTATTGTCTAAAAGCGGTAGAAAGATCAATCGTAATTAGTAATACTAAGTACGCGCCTGGTTACGTTTGTTTCTTCTCAAGGTATAAAGTATTTTGTATAATATCCGTTTTTGTTTGTTCATACATCTGTGTTAGGTGAACCTTGATCCGTGTGGAATATTTATTCAGTTGCATACGTCCTCTTTCTCGATCTGCTTTACCACGTATCAACACTCGGCACTTACTTGGAACACAGAAAATAGTGAATACACTGCCTTCCGATATATATAAATCTTCTGATATTTTACGTAACTTCGATTAACGATCGGCTAAAAGAGTTTGTAGACTTTTTTTATGTTTTCCAGGACAACTGCCGAATTTGGGTAACCTTAAAGCTCATTATTATCTGTCTGTACAACCGCGTTTAAAGCCAGCAGACCACCTCTTAATCAATGTATTTGACAGAGCCGAGTCCGAATAACATTTATTTAGCTATTGCTTTTCTTGTACAATATTTTTCTCATCAAAAGGCAATGTTTTCCCCATATTTGAAAATTTGCAACATTAATTACACTAAAATAAATACCGAGCATCTATACTGCAATCACATTTAGACACTTTTATGCACAGCCCACTAATATAAACATATTTTTAGAGGTAATTAATAGAATGCAATACAATGCAGAGGTTTAACGGATAAATACGAACGTAAGCAAATTAAAACATATAACGGTGGGATGAGTTATGTAGTTTTCACGTTTTTATTAATACAACATATTTCTTCAATCGAACCGCACTAAGGCTAGTAAGGTTGTAATATAATATAAACAATATATTATATTGATAAAAAGGTGGAAACTTTAAAACTCATTTCAGCGTTATATGTCTTAATTTGCTTTAGTTCGTGTCTATCCGTTACACCTCTGCATTGTATTGCCGCTCGCTTTTTTGCTCACTTTAAAGTGGCTAGAGAATTGCCGCCCTCCTACTGACATGGGAATCCCTCCTTCTGGGGCCCTCCCTCCAGGTTTAGAAGCACCCTGCATCTAGTGCAAAACACTCAACCGCCTGAGAACGGGAACGGGGCAATCAAAAGTTAATGTGACTTTATATGGCTGCAAAACTGACAAAGTCATCTGCGAATGTGGAGAGGAGGACAATACGATGTAACAATGCCCTGTCTGCTCTCTACTTCCCAACCAGTGCAGCTTGAAAGATCTTGTAGAGTACAACAATAATGCTGAATTGATGCTGCATAAAAAAAAGTGGGAAAATGTTGGATGACTACATGCCTTAAAGACACTCAAAGAAGAAGGGCGTAATGCCTTCTACAAATTATCTTTACAAATATACTAAACAATTCTCTAAGCAAACTACAGTAACCGATTATATAATTAGAATTTAATAACAGTCATCCAATAAATTACAAGACATCAATTCTTCCCGGTTCTTTCTTACGCATCAAATGCATTTTAACTAGTACCACCAAATATGATACAACTGAACAGTTCGAATGCAAAACGCGATAAATCCACTTATTTTAAATTGCGACCATAAACCATCAAAGCACGAATATATTAAATTCAGACTTCGACTAAAAGCTTATTTTGATTTAAAGCAAAAAGTAATAGTGACGGTATTATATTCTGTAAAATATGACTTTCGGGCGTAGTGGAGTGTTGAAATGCAACACTTTTGGTAATGTTAGATTGTAACTTTGAAAATAGCGTTTATTGCGTTTTGCAGTCGAACTCTTCAGGGTCTAATAACATAAAATGTCCAAAACAATAACTATCTCTTTACTTTTATCAGCAACATATATTAAGAAAGACATCACTACTCAATAGAAATAAACATTTACACCCGACGGATTTCGACTTAGCCACAGCGAGCACAATGTCTCTCACGTGTTAGCAAATGATTTCCAACATCGAAAAGTCGAGCCTAAGTAAGTTTTTTGCTAACTCGCCAGGTTATATTCGCCTAATCGATCCCCTTCTCCTCCCATCATACAACATCAATTCAGCATCTTCTAACTACCGAGGTATTAATCGCACGTGTAAAAAGTCTGCATCTAAAGTTTGCAAACATTATGTCTCAGATCCCATAATAGCTTTTCCTAACTATTAAATCAAATTCGATAGCCTCGATTTGATTTGCTACATTTTTTTTAAAAATAATCGCCATAAAGAGGTGAATAAGCATAAGCAGACACTGAGTCCCATATGCGGTTTAACAACCACAAAAATGTGATCAGAAATCATTATGCTTATTTTTTCAGGGACTAAAAATTATAAAGTAGTCATAGATAACATAAAATGCATTTGATCACACGCAGTCTTGTCACATAGTGACGAAAAGTTCCTCCTTTTTTAAAATAAAACAGTTGAAAACCACGTCTGAATCGTCAGCGAATTGTTGTTTTCGATCGAACTAGAGCAAACGCGGCACCCAATTTAAACACAGCTTAATCATTGAAAAATGTCCATGCAAAATAGTGGATACACTGCTTTCCGATATAGTTCATTCTTCTGATAGTTTACGTAACTTCGATTTACAATCGGCCAAAAGAGTTTGTAGACTTTATTTAATGTTTTCCAGGACAACCGCCGAATTATGTTGACCTTAAAGATGATTATTATTTGTGTCTGTACGACCGCGGTTAAAGTCAGCAGACGATCTCTTAGTTGTTGTATTCGAGAGAGCCGAGTCCGAATATCATTTATTTAGCAATTGCTTTTCTTGAACAATATTTTTCCATCAAAAAGCAATGTTTTCTCAATATTTGAAAATTTGCAACGTTAACTACACTAAAATAAATGTAATTCGAAAACTAATAATCCGATGATGCGCATATTTTGACACGTTCTATTTTAAACTTGATACTTTATAAAAACCATATTGATACTTTGTATTAGTACCGTCATCTATATGTAAAGCCCGTGACTAATTTAGTGGTGTGTTATTAGTGCAAGGATACTCATAGGTTCCTAAAGAATATTAGTGCAAGGATATCCTTACACTTTTCAACGATATTGGTGCAAGCGTATTTATACGTTTCCAAAATATATTAGGGCAAGGATAATCTTACGATTCCAAAGGATATTTGTTCAAGGATATCTTTACGTGTTTCAACGATATTGGTGCAAGCGTATTCTTACGTTTCGAAAGAATATTAGTTCAAGGGTACTCATACGTTTCAAAAAGATATTAGTGCAAGAATAGTCTTACATTTTCTAATGATATTTGTGCAAGTATATTTTTACGTTTCAAGGAGATATTCGTGCTAATATTTCCTTACGTTTTCCAACTATATTGTTGCAAGCGTATTTATACATTTCCAAAAGAAATTAGTGTAAGGATAATCGTACGTTTCTATAGAATATTAGTGCAAAGATACTATGTTTCCCAAAGATATTACTGGAAGGATACTCATACGTCTCCAAAGGATATTAGTGCAAAATTATCCTTACGTTTTCCAACGATATTAGTGCAAGCGTATTCTTACGTTTCCATAGACTATCAATGCAAGGATACTACGTTTAGAAAATAATTTTAGTTCGAGTATACTACAAAGGATATTACAGCCACAATAGTCTTACGTTTCCAAATGATATTAGTGCAGGGATATCTTTACGTATATCAACGATTTTGGTGCAAGCGTATGTTTACGTTTAAAAAGAATATAAGTGCTAAGATAATATGCTTCCAAGAATGTAAGTGCAAGTATACTCATGCGTTTCCAAACGATATTAGTGCTATGATAGGCTTATGTTTCCGAACGATATTGGTGCAAGCGTATTGATACATTTCCAAAATATATTAGGGCAAGGATAGGCATACTTTTAACAACGATATTGGTGCACCTGTATTCTGACGTTTCCAAATAATATTTGTGCTGGGATATTATGCTTATAAATGATATTAGTGCAAGGATACTCATACGGAACACATATGCCTTTTGGCTAAGATCAAAGTGTAATATCTGTTCCGATGGATACTGCACCCCATAGACTGGTATTGTCTTGGCCTTCGGGGCTTGATTTACGCCGGTCTATGGGCCTGTCCTGTGCAATTCAAGGAGGTCCACCCTCTCAAGCTTTGCCTCCCCTCTTTGGGGAGGAGTAAGTTTATTGCTTACTGCCTGAGGCGCCCCTACCGGGGAATGCCGACGGGGCTACCCAGGCAATTTTTAATGGCCAGAGCGCTCACTTTCTCGGGCGCTGGCTTTTCAAACCCCACTTTCCAGCCACTACCTTGGGTCACATCTTACTTGTGGGAGTAAGATAAAACTGACCTTGTGCCTACTCCTGGAGAGGAGTAAATAAATACGGAACACATGTGCTTGGCCTTTTGGCTAAAATCAAAATGTAGTATCTGTTCCGATGGATACTGCACCCATAGAGTGGTATTGTCTTGGCCTTCGGGGCTTGATTTACGCCGGTCTATGGGTCTGTCCTGTGCGGTTCTATGAAGTCCACCCTCCAAGGCTTCGCCTCCCCTCTTTGGGGAGGAGTAAGTTTATTGCTTACTGCCTGAAGCGCCCCTACCGGGGAATGCCGACGTGGCTGCCCAAGCAATTTTTAATGGTCAGATTGCTCACCTCTCGGGCGCTGGCTTTTCAAACCCCACTTTCCCGACCCGACCTTGGGTCACATCTTACTTGTGGGAGTAAGATAAAAACTGGCCTTGTGCCTAACACCTGGAGAGGAGTAAATAAATACTCATACAGAACACATCTTTTCGAATGTGTTTTAATAAGTCACCAATATTGATCGAAGTCCTTAGGGATGTAATGGTTCAAGAATCTAATGACGTGTTTATCATTTTTAACGAGTCAATTATTTGTAAATACGTCACATAATCGAGTCGACATCTTTGTGAAACTTGCCGCTGATCTCCTCTTGTCACAAGAGACAACGGATATACCTTGGAATGGTACCTGCACCATGAAGAGTTTCTAGTAAAGCAATAATTTTGAAATCTCCAACCATGCTTCTCTTTACCCCCAATATTTTTTTTATGTTCAGTTTAAAGAGTAAACTCAATGCGATTGCAAGCATTGCTAGAATAATAAGGGAAAGCGTAGAAAGTGGACATTGTGTTTACTTGCAGCAGTGTCGTTACTTTCGCTCCATTTAGTGTGTCCTTTAGTCCTCACATTCTATGTGCAATATTACTAACAAAGAAAGAAAGAGTGTTGTTTTCTAGGTCGAAATCAATCTATATAACACATATATGGTTCGTTTTTTTTACCTTAAAGTAGTATATTTAAGCTCCTCACATCAAGTGGCTTCATGCCTTATCTGGAACGTGTTCTATAAAAAAAGACAAGTAGCTCTACCAAAGTTTGGTAGTATATTCTACCCTACTATTTAAGCAATAATTAAGCGATGTCGGCACATACTTTTTCGAAGGGTATTAAAAGGTTCCTATACACCCCAACTTTCAAACGTACAAAACCTGGGAATTTCAAACTGTCACCGATTTATGGACTTCTCAAGCTAGGTGTTACTTACCCTGGTGGGCTAAGGGAAATCTGTATTTAAACATTGTGAATATTTAGAAGTTAGCTGTAAATGTAGATAAATTCAAAATACAGTAATCACATGCATATCTTATTTTTAAAAAGTCAATTATTTTTCAGTGCTTAATAACTATTTAAACAACTTCCCTGTAAATACTAAATACTACAATTACATTCAAATCTTTTTCAACGAGTCAATTATTTTTCAATATCTGAAAAATATTTGAAGGAGATTCCTGTGAATATAGCTAAATACAAAATATTAAAATTACGTTCATATTTTTTCAACAAGACCATTATTTTTAATACGTTATAAGTATTGCGTCGAGGGCCTAATGAATATAACTAAATATGAAATACCGTAATCACATTTTTTAACGAGTCCATTAGTTTTCAATACATCATATATATTTAATCAAATTACTTATGCTGAATAGCGCAGTGGTGTCTTTATCTTTTTCAACAAAGCTACTGTTAGTAAATACATTGCAAGTATTGAGTCGAAGAGGTTACATCACCTTTGCTTATGACGTAAAGCACATCCATGTATATCAAAGCGTTTTTTGTGCGTAATATTCGCCAATAATGAATTTATGTCTGAGAAATTCATTATTTTAATAAATTCTTCAGTATTTATGACAACTGGTAGACACCAAGAATTCCAACACGTTTTGTATTTACAAAACTCATATAGCAGAAAGCTTGATACTTTTAGCTAGTTCTATCTTGCTTTAACGGTCGTAGTTTATAACGAATTGAACGCAGTGATAAAATAACAATAAAAAGATAGTATTCTACTACTACTACTACTACTACTACTACTACTACTAATAATAATAATAATCAAACACTTGGGCAGTATCACTAATAAGATACTCTGGACCATTCATAGGCTTGACGAAAGAAGAACAAAGGCACCTTCCCCAGAAGACTAGAAAATGAATGGTCATGCACAACTCACTACACTCAAAACCCATTAACGTAAATAATTCTGGGAAATAAAAACAAATGAAAAAATTCACGATTTTCGTTAAATAAATTGTTTTCAAAAAAAGAAAAGAAAGGTTTGTTAATCGACCATTCGAGTATCTCGGCCAAGATTAAGTACTGAAAGTAAAAATCTCTGTAAATACTGAAATTCGTGGTTGCACTATTCTGCACAAGTACCTCAAACTTCACGATCTGTACCAATAGTTTTATGCAAATTGTTGCTAAATACATTTGTAAAAGTACATATCAGTGAGGAAAGAAAATATATCAGTACTTCTCTCCATTCTTCTCTTCCATTTCTAGAATCGTCTTTGGCCTGTAACATGATCACTGCTATGAATGATAGAGACGATGGCCTTTTGTCTATGTTTATCATGACTCAGATTGAAAAGAAAAAATAAATTGGATGTTTGGTGCGTAAAGAGGTAAAACATGTTTAAGGAACACAATCACCATCAACAGTTTAACATCTGTTTTACATAATGGCATGTGTTGGACGGCCTTTAGAAATGTACTCCTAAGTTTACCTACCTCTGTCCAGGCCTTTATTTATCCCTCTTTCTCTAAAGTCCATTGTTATCAATTCCACCCATGTTTTCCTTTACCTACCCTACATAAAACGGAAACGAAGGGAGAAAGGTACTGGTAAGTATAGTAGGTTGTGTGGAAAACACAAAAAAAGAGCTGCAGAAATAAATAACTAAGAACACAGAACGACTAATCACCGCAGCAAGCGACATCGTTCCAACGAGGAACTCGTGAGAAACCGAAACCAGAAACAAAACAACTAGTAAAACAAAGTGTGAGGAAAAACAACTATATGGACGCTTCAGAAGACTGACAAGCTAGACATGGTGAAGAAAAGGGAAACTTGAACAGAGTAACTGATCGCTGCACAGAACAATGCGATTAGGACAAACTACATTAAAGCTAAAATAGATAAAACCCAGGAAAACCGTAAATGCAGAGTGTGTAGACAAAGAGACGAAACAGTAAATAATATAATAAGTTGATGCAGCAAACTAGCCCAAAAACGCTACAAGAACGAGCATGACTGCGTTGGGAAGCAGTACACTAGGAACTGTGCAGCCAATTGAATTTCGAATACGCAGACAAATATTACACACATAAACTAGAAACTGTACTGGAAAACGAAAATACAAAATCCTCTGGGATATGGATATACAAACAGAGAAACTCATACAAGCAAGGGTAGATGATCTTATTATAATCGACAAGAAGGAAAAATCTTGTAAAATCGTAGACTTCGCCGTTCCAGCAGCCCACTGAGTGAAGATCAAGGACACGGAAAAAAGAAGCAAGTACACAGAACTAGCCAGAGAACTGAGAGGAGTATGTAGCATGAAGAAAGTTAGTATAATAGCAATAATCGTAGGAGCACTAGGAACAATAAAAAAAAAACTGGAGAAAAGACTGGGAGAAAGTGATGCAAGCGTATTCTTACGTTTCCACAGACTATTAATACAAGGATACTACGTTTCAGAAGGATAGTAGTTCGAGTATATTCCAAAGGATATTACAGCAAAAATTGTCTTACAAAACCATACAAAAAACGGCAATGATCGAAACAGCTGCAATCTTAAAGAAAATCCTTGAATGTGGAAACCAATCCGCATAAGCTACAAAGGGTAACCAGTCACAAAGAAATTTAAAACAGGGATAAAACAAAACCACACGAATAACACCACAACACGAACTAAGGAACAGAAAATGCAAGAAACATCAAGTCATAATCTCCTCCACCAATAAATTACACCGGCCTCAGCTAACTACACAAAAATGAACCAAGGGTCAGAAATTATAAGAAACACCATAAAATGGTGCCGTCTTAGACTGACACCAAACAAAAAAACTCGTAGAGGGTCAGGGAGGATGAGAAGACCGAGGAGGGACAGACCAAACCAGACCCCTACTGGAAAAGTGCAGAGAATGCTGGGACCTTGGAGGGGCTTTTTGTCACCAGAGAAGACCAATGGTCTTTACTAGCGAGAAATCAATGGTATGGGGCTGTTGCGATACCGCAATGTTATTTCGAATAATTTATGCATTGCAAGAATAGTAGGAACGCGTTGTATTCATGTTTATATAAGTGTTACATTACTATCGTTCGAACTGGCGAAACCTCAAAGCCAACAGTTCTCGCAACATTTTAAACGAAAGTCGAACTAACACGAAAGTTCTCGGAAGCATACGAAAGTTTTTCGGTGGTTATCCAAAAGAGGTGAAGAATACTGAAAATCTGGGGAGGCTTGTTGTCACTCAGACTCCAAGATATACCACTGGTTGTTGTCGGTGAGCAATCACTGACGATGATCTGTGTGACAACTCCTAGTGAGTACAAATAATAATAATAATAATAATAATAATAATAATAATAATAATAATAATAATAATAATAATAACGACGATGATGATGATGATGATGATGATGATGATGATGATGATGATGATGATGATGATGATGATGATGATGATGATGATGATGATGATGATGATGTGGTGGTGGTGGTGGTGTCAAAATCAGTCTAAGACAAATTGAAATACAAAGGAGGATTAACACCATAGAAACAATGCTGGATTAAAATTTAGATGAACAAAAGCAAAAATAAAGGCTGTGTTAAGAAGGGGTAGATGTAATCTTGACCCAAACAGTATTGTTCAGTATAAATGATCCTGACTTTTCAAGACAAAACTATTGCAACAAACTTAACCTATACATGAAACATGAAACTGAAACAGATGTAATGGTTAAACAAAGTAAATCACATCTTTGATAATATGTATTTATTATAAGTCTTGTCCGCATACATATGTAATGTTTGTGGGAATACTTCATACAATATGGAGAAATAAGGCCCAGATAAGACTTTTCCCCGTCCTTACGTTGTCAGATGGGAGGGAGCAGTGCTGTCTTACGACTGACTTATGTTCTGGTTATTTTTATTATTATTTTTTAATTGCGCCTTTAAAACGGACAAAACTTTTCTTACAACCTGATATCTTCTCTATATATAAAACTCAATATGTGTATATGTGTGTTCCCTATAAAAAGATAGTTTAAGGAATCTACATAACATCTTAAAGCGTATTCTGATGTAAAATGTATTGGGAAAGACAATAGGAGTATTCCAGAAATCTCTAGAGCAAAACCCCCCTTAAAACTTAAAAGATATACTATTTTGATGGAATTTAAATCGCATGTATAAAATTATCCTGGGAAGAGAACGAAGTTTATCGTTAGCTTTTAATGTGGCGAATATCTGCGTGCACTCATCTCTAGAAATTGTGGCAGAACTCCCTTAAAACTTCAAATACGTATATGCGATTTAAATGAAGTTAAAAACATATGTGGAAGACACTAATTCAAAGAGTTGTCCAACTTTTCAGCTTCATCCGGCTAGGAGAGTTGGAAGTAGATCTTGGGTTTACTTTCGGCAGGCTCGTAACTCTCGCTTCTCTTATTTTGTCCTTTAGTCCTCACATTTACTGAGCGATATTTCTGAAAAAGAGGGAACAGTTATTTTTCCTAGGTCGAAAGGTGTCCATATAACACTTATTGTTGGCTAGTTTTTAAACTTAAAATGTTTTTCTTTTAGCTCCTTACATCAAGTGGCTTCATTTCTTGTCTGGAGCGATTTCCATAATAAAATTAGGGGACTAAACTGGAAAAACGGGGCAATAAAAACAAATACTGTAATCAGGTGTTATGAGCATAGTGAAAAAGTACATGGTAATGATGATTATTCAATCCCGAGTAACGTCGGGTCTTCCCACTAGTAATATATACTATCATGTTTTGTTCAGTTTGTTTTTTAGATTTTTCATCCTCAGTTTTATTTTGATTATGGTGAGAATGACATTGCATACATTTATGTAATTATTTAAAAGCTTATTCAATGTAAAAAGAAATTCCATTGCGAACTATACATTTGATTTTAATACATTTTTTTTTTTTAGACAAAATGTTCGTATTTTTAGAGCTAAAGTATTTGTAAAACTTTTATTCATCCCAAATAAGGTACATTGCTACTGAGACGTAAGACGCCATTGTGAATTAGGGGCCATATTTATAGGGGCATTTTAAGTGGGGAGTTGTGCAGCCAAATGTTTGCTCACATTACATTTAAATCCCTGCATGCTGGTACAGTCGGGGAAACAGGGAGCAAGGAGAGTATTCCATATGCAAACGGGTTGAGAAAAGCAGCTATTAAATTGGAAAGACTTCGGGCATGTGGGGAGCATTACAGTGAAGGAGTGGGATTTTGCTGATTGTCGGTTTGATCGAGGGTATTAACGTTCAGGGAACACAAATGCAGCAAATTTGTCAAAGCACATTCCGTTGAAGTATTTGTAAAACAAGCAAAGATATGCAACATTGCGGCGATGGGACTGGGTATGGAGTTTAGTATACAGCGTGGGACTTATTGTGTTAGAGGCTCTTTTATGGTTAGGGTTAGGGTTAGGGTTATGGTTAGGGGTAGGGTATGGGTAAGTGGCTTCAGTGTCAATGATCCTGATTTTCACGCAAAACTATTAAACCTAGTATAACCTTAACTGTAACAAACTATCTTTAATTCTAATCATAATTACTTACAACCGCAAATGTTACGTAATGAAATAAGCTTTTGTAATAAAGATTAAGAAAACATGAGAGCAGAGTGGCACTTAACATTCACAGAGATATAGGAAATGACATAAAAATCTCACTCACAGATAACATACTTGCAACCGGTGTTCTTATTGCAGATGATTCATTTGTTTTTCATGAAGAGTACATCAGTGCAAATAGCATCAAG
Organism: Sepiola atlantica; assembly: GCA_963556195.1. Taxonomy (NCBI): domain Eukaryota; kingdom Metazoa; phylum Mollusca; class Cephalopoda; order Sepiida; family Sepiolidae; genus Sepiola; species Sepiola atlantica. The sequence goes on from OY744523.1 coordinate 126,962,188, forward strand.
GCAGCAAGGGTGGACGATTTCAATACAAACACTGGTTGGGAAGCCGACTCTATTTGTACGATTCATATTTCTGAAAACAAATGTAGTGAACGGATGTTATTGAAAGTATCATATAGGATTTGAAAGTGTTTCAAATAATGATCTTTTTAACAGTATATAACAGGTACGAACTTGGTATTTCTAAAGCATCTTCACATTCGCAAACTATTGAATGAGCTGCCAAATAAAAAACTGAAGTGTCATTTTTTTTAAATTTTTACTATGGGAGACACAACTTATCAAGGTCAAGAGCCACTCGAGGATAAGGGTTAATAAGACGAGAATCAATGCAAGCCGACAGATAGGGAACACTATGGGAGTACACACATTGCTTTCAAGGCGGTACATGACAGTAATTTGTTGACATTTGTTTTGAATATGACAAAATTGTAGTGAGCGGGAAAACAGTCCTGCAGCAATGTGTTCCACAGGTGTGCGGTCTTTGCAACGAAGCTATGTTCATAAACATCCAACCTTACGCTCGGCAGATGTAGGGAGAAAGTTGTGGTAGCAATACGAGTTGTTGCTGTGAATGTCTTACAAAGATTAAACCAAAGACTGGGGCTCAGTCTGGCACATTCCATGGAAATAGCAATAGAGTAGAAGGAGGCAAGCAACTATCTTCTCTGAGAAAGGGGCTGCGGGGAACAGAATGAATCACCCCCACTAGATTTCTAAGTCGGTTTTGTATTGTTTCGAAGCAAGAGAGAGCGCTATATGCGGCACCCCCACCCCTGACAACAGCATTTTATCTTTGGGCTTATCTGACATTTATATATGTAGAAACTTGAATCTGGAGTCAGGTGATTTCTGGAGAGGTAGAATGATCGAAATTGTATTTAAAAAAGAAGCAGATTATAACCAAATGATGTGCTATAAAATAATATTGAAAATTGGCAGCGTGAGTTAGTGTCATGCTTTGATTGATTTGTTCAGTAGTTGTGGTTCTCCCGGTCAGCCATCTCATATTCAGACTCCGCGCGTGTGTCGATCTAGAACAAAATCTTATCAAATGACAACGACACCCTTTTGTACGATTCACAAGTTTGTTTATATTTTCGTGAACGAACGTAGTCAACCGTAGTTACTTAAGGTACCCCAAAACTTCACCACGGTCGGGCTGTCAAAAGGGGCGTTCTTTCCGAACATCGATACATCAGCCATTGAGACACCTCTATCTCCAGTAAGAGTTAGTAGAAAAGAGATGGAGGGAAATCTTATCAATAGACAACTACACCTTTTGTACGATTCACGGGTTTATTGATATTTCCGGGAAATAAAAGTAGTGAATCGTTGTTGTTTAAATGTCGCCAAATCTTTCTCATGATAGGGCTGCAAAAACGATGTGCTTTCTTACCGGCGAAGTACCGATGATAGAGACACGTCTTCCGTAAGTAAAACTAAACATAACAGAGGAAGAGGGAAACGAGGAGACTTTACCTTACAATTCGTCTGGTTCTGCCGTAATTTTCTACGATTCGGTCACCCACAGTGGCCGATGGAAGGTTAGACAGCTCGTTTCCCCACCAATTGAAGTAAAAACTGTGAAGAACAGATTACACAGTTTTAGGAGGAGAGAAAGTTGCTACCGCCCCTATTACGCAAAAATAATACCTCCATTTATTTCAAAGGGGATCTACAGTGAACAATTTAGTTTTATTATAACATGATTTTACATAATGGTGTAGATTATAATCGAAATTTAAAACATGTAGTACTCTAGTTTATCCCCCAAAGTATTATTGTGTAATGAGAATTTTGTGAAATGATGAGATATGTTACTGGTGCGATATTAGTTGATAAAGGAAATACAATTAATTAGAGAAATAATGTATTAAAAGAATGATAAGTGTAAACACGAATTATTTTTAGTTTTATCATTCGAACGAACAATTTGAGTTTCCAGCTTTATTGTTTACTGGAAATCGCCCTGGAAAAGGCATGAAGCCACTTGACGCAAGGAGCTTAAAAAATATATTACTTCGAGGTCAAAATCTAGCCAACGATAAGTGTTAGATAGATAGATTCCGACCCAGACATGTTTTAAAATGGGTACGTTCAGAGCACTTGCACAAGTATAAGAAAGGTTGCATCTGTGAAATATTAGTTAAAACTATCAAATCATTCTTTTCATATGAAGTGATTTAAAAGATTAACCAGACGTAAAACAATTATGTTTCGTATGCTAGCAAGCAGATGTGGCCAAAAATGCAAGTCTACAATTTGAAAATTTTCTGATCACCATGCCCTACATCTGATAACATGCTTGCTTATCAAAAGTAAAAGGCATCTTAGTACGCGTAATAGATCAATCCTATTGCTTGACTGGAGGTTGCTCGTACATGTGTAAAACGAAGGCTTTGATTGATTGTCCAAACGTAAAATAGTATAAAACGCGAAACGAGCTGTGATTCGTTAGACAATTTGAATAGTCGTCTTAACCTAAAATTCTCAATCGAAAACTCTATTAATATTTATTTATTTATTTATTTACTATTTATTAATATTATTAATATTATTTTGTTGATTTATATTTATTTCTTTATTTAAACTTTCGAAAAATGTATGCATTGCTAGAATAGTAGGAACGCGTTGTTTTCATTTTGATATATGTTCTTATCTTTTGTTCATGAGATTTTTTGTTCTGACTATATGATTATTGCTATTTTGTTTTCTAAGCAGAGTTGATAGTTTCTTGAATTATTGTTATATGCTAGAGCTATTTTTGTTCTGACTATATGGTTATTGCTATTTTTGTTCTGACTATATGGTTATTGCTATTTTGTTTTCTAAGCAGAGTTGATAGTTTCTTGAATTATTGTTATATGCTAGTGCTATTTTTGTTCTGACTATATGGTTATTGCTATTTTTGTTCTGACTATATGGTTATTGCTATTTTGTTTTCTAAGCAGAGTTGATAGTTTCTTGAATTATTGTTATATGCTAGTGCTATTTTTGTTCTGACTATATGGTTATTGCTATTTTTGTTCTGACTATATGGTTATTGCTATTTTGTTTTCTAAGCAGAGTTGATAGTTTCTTGAATTATTGTTATATGCTAGTGCTATTTTTGTTCTGACTATATGGTTATTGCTATTTTTGTTCTGACTATATGGTTATTGCTATTTTGTTTTCTAAGCGGAGTTGATAGTTTCTTAAATTATTGTTATATGCTAGTGCTATTTTTGTTCTGACTATATGGTTATTGCTATTTTTGTTCTGACTATATGATTATTGCTATTTTGTTTTCTAAGCAGAGTTGATAGTTTCAGTAATTATTGTTATATGCTAGTGCTATTTTTCATGTTAGTTTACTGTGCTTTGATCGAAATGTGTATTATTGTATATGTCCTGGACAATAGTGTGCTATCTTCGTAGTTTCCTTTATATATTAAATAAGGTTTTGCGGACGTATCACTCCAATGTTTAACTGTTCTGTACTACGTTGGTTCTTACGGTTGCATTGCATACTAGGTTCGTGTGTATGCATATTCCTGTTAAAAGACATTCAGATTATGTTTCACAATACCATGATTGCAATGTGATACATTGTTTAATCTTTTGATTTTTATTATTTCTCGCATGTTTTTGTACACCTCTAGCTAAGTTCGAGTGTGTTTTGTTAAATATTTTGGGTAATTCGTTACATGTTGGTCATTGTCTGTTTATTAGTTTAAAAAATATGTTTCGTACATTGTTTCGTTTTCGTTGTATCGTCGACTAAATAAACTTATATTTCTATTTCTATTTATTCTTTTTGTTTTCTGTGGGCTAGTGTCAATATTCTGTGAACTCGCTTTCCTTAAATAGGTGTTGTAATATTTGTAACTTTGTCAAATATAGTTTCATTCGATGAGTTATTGTTGTATAATTAGAGCCTTTGTTCGGATGGAGAGAATGAACGATAGAGCGGTTGGAATGATTGACGGATCAGACGTCGAGAGATGGCCACAGCTAGTAAGCGGATATAAAAAGTTTGATGTCTTTTCCGAAAAAGGAAAGTCCTTCTCTTTTCTACCAGCTCTTTGAATAATTCAGTCATAGATAAATTGCTAGTACCAAAATGTCCAATGGAAGTGGATCGGACGAGCACCAATCTTAATACAGTGAACAACGATATTAATGTATATGTCTGTCTGATATCTGTAATCATAGTGTCATTCTATCCTAAAGCTAATAAATAAGCCATTGAAAAGAAGCCTTATATGTCCGTGTGGATTAATTGCAGTGTGCATAATAATATCATAAACACCTCGGAAGAAATGATCATCCCATGTTATCAGATCATCTGAATCTGAAGCTGACGCAATCCTCTTCCTGCATAGAGTCAAATACGTCCAAAGATGGGGTACTGTGGCTGCATCTGAGGAGGTGCCGCCCAGATCAGCTTTTCTGCTTTTACAGAGTACAAAACCGACTCAAAAATCTAGTGGCGGTGTCCTCTTCTCTTCCTTACAGCCTCTGTCTCACAGAAGAGACGTTGCTAGCTTTTTTGTTCTCTATCGTTATTGTTATGGTAGGTGCTCGACTAAGCCTCAATCTATGGTTCCCACTTTATAAAACAATCACAAAAAACAACTAGTCTATTTACAACCACTGTTGATAATTCCCCTTACCCCCACTGTGTACGTAAAACTAAACTGAACTTTCATGAGAAAAGTTTAATTCCTAGTACTCTCCGAGCCGCTGACTACAAAATTAACGTTTTCAAGTCCAATGTAAATACATTGTTGAGCCGTTCTTTTAAATAGTCAATTTCTGACCAGTTACAACCATCGTTACAAACCCCTCGATGTTTCACCGTCTACCTGAAGAAACCTAATAACACTTCATCCTCGAGTAGGCATTGAGCATGATAGTAAAATTGTGCATATCTGCTTTAGTATAGTGTGGAGAGTTTTAGAAATGGGTATATAAAGGTTATCGTTTTGTGCTCAATGATGCGTATGTCACGTTTTATTGATTGAATGTTACGTCTCAGAAATCCACATCGTGCAAGTTGTTTACAGAACTTCATACTTTACTAGACATATGTGTTGTCGATTGGGTCACCCATTTTATCTTGAGTTAGATTGTTTGAATCAGAAAAAAGACAAGCCGCAATAAACCAACGCTCTCCCTTATGAGTACATAATGTGTAGACAAACAGTCTCCTAGGACAAAAACAAAATCATACTTAATTTGAACAATAGGATCGGGCAACGACCATCGTAATATAACCAGGTAATAGCACTAAACAATGGCGTCATGCTCTAAAGTAACAAACGAGATCTGCCGAACAGTCAGTTAATGGGCATTTGACCCCTAACTTCAATTAAAAATTCATCAAAATTGAGGAAATCAATAAATTCTAATTAATTTTTCAGTATTTAGTAATTAATGACGAAATATAATTAACTAAATACTATTAAAATTCTTACTGCAAATGTATTATTTGTGTTATTTGCGCAGGCTAGACAGCAAACATTAAATTCATATTTAATAATAACATGGCGTTGTAATAATTTTGTTTTGATTTTTAAAAGCTGAAAATGTTTATCTGAAAAATAATTTGTCTGATTGAATATCCATACTTTTAAAGTTCATTCTCTCCGCAGTATTTTTTATGTTTGAGTTGATTGTTCTGACAACCTGGTCTTAATTGAATGAACAGACTATCAGTTATGCTGCTTTATAAACACAAGGAGAAAAATCCCTTTTTTAGGGAGTGTTATTCTTTATATAAACATTTCATTATCATTATTAGTTTTAGCTGAATAATTTAATAAGAATTGCGCTCATTTCCTAAAAAAAATAAATGATGTTTCTTGAATTTTTAGCTTAACGATAAATCAAACATGAAAGATTACGAATTCAGTAACGCAAAATCAATAATTCAAAATAATTAATTAATAGAACATTTATTGAAATGAATTAAAAAATTTTTTGTAAAACGAACAGTTTATTTAAAATACCGTAAAACAGTTATGTTTTTTGGGCGGTATTTCCAAACAGATAGTTGATTTACAATATATTCTTATTTGAATATCTTTCTTACTTAGTCGGATTTTCGCACACATTTTGGATGAAATTTATTAACTTGTCTTGAATTGTATGTTTTTTATTTCGAAATAAAATTCCAATTTATTTTTTAAGCACTTAAAATTCAAACTTTAATACAATGTGGCCATGTTGCATTTTTTTTTTCTTTAGCGCTTGATATCTTTTAAAAATAGGAATAGGTTTACAATGATTTCCAAGTGAATGAATAATACTTAGGTAAAAAAAAACCCACGTTCTTTGCAACAGAATAAAGTCAAAATAACACGAACACGTAAACAATTATTTAAAATGAATGAATAATCATATGGTCGTGAGTCTGCTGACTCTGATTACTTGCTGAAAACAGATGGACGCATGCGCCTTAGCGCCTTCGACAATTCTGGTCACCATTGATAGTGGTTCTTACTACCGATCATCTATGACGTCACCAAAAAAAACTCGACTCAGTGAACTGCCATGAGTTATTACGATTGTCGTGGACGAGACCCTTGCTAACCAGATCCTAGAATCAAGATGTGCCAGGAATCTCCCGATTGATATGAAAATAGCCGAAAAAAGACAGCTTCTTATTTACGTGTTTCCCACGGCAGCAATATTTTGCACAGGTTCAGTTTTATGTGGTGCAAACCAGCTTCCCAAAAGGGCATACTCTTGGAGAGTACAGAAATTATCGTTAACAGACACATCGGCATTCTACGGTAGTTGCGTCTCAACCGTAAGACAATAAACAACCCCTTTTTACCTGAAGGAGGGGGTAATTCCTGGGAGGATGGCATTCTAAGAGCAAATCGAATAATACCTCATTCGGACAAAGAATAATCTGCCAAGAGACAAGGCAGTCTGTAGGTTGCCAGAATGGTGTCAAGAATTACCCCTGAATGTAATGAGATCGCGAGGGCAGTTAAATTTAAAAAAATAAATCCCAAATGAATATTTCTATTCGCTATATCCTTTTTCTCTCTTTCTCTTTTTCTTTCTCTTTTTTTTTTCTCCCACCATTCTCTCTCTATCCATCTTTATTTTTCTCCAGATACAGGTAAATTATTTCTAACAAATGTGGTAATATTCCCTCTTGTTAATAATTGACTTTTATAATCTTATTTTGTAATTAGTTTTATTACCTCTGACTGTTAATAAACAGAAATAGATAGATAGATAGATAGATAGATAGATAGATAGATAGATAGATAGATAGAGAGAGTAAGACCGAGAGAGAAACGATTACAGAAGCGAGAGTTGATAGATACAATATGAAATACGAACGGACAGTTGAAAAAGACATAGAATGAGAGAGGGTGAGAGTAACAGACATAAACTTAATAAGAAGTGGGTGAATTGGTGTATAAATTGCAAATTATTACTAATTAAATCAATTAAAATGGATGTTTTTAAAACATAACTCAATCCCAAAACTGATTAATATTTTATCATGTATTTTGCGTGATTAAATATAAGCCTTATGGATACCAATTCTGATTTACTCAGCTTTAGTGTAATAATAGGTGTTCTGGTTTCATCTGTTTTTGTTTCGTGAAACTGCTGCAACTGCTACAGATTCCTTATTTATAAACTCATCCCGTGTTGTTAATATTTGTATTCTTACTTACTTGAAGATTTTGGCACCATAGAAAATGCCAATCGTTACGTAAAACGTTTTTTTTTTACTTTCTTTATCCATGACATTTATTTGTCGAATTGTACGGATTTCTGGTAGTTCTTAATCCTCATTAGCTTATATGTTTTTTTTATTTTTAGGTGAGAGCCATGACCTTGTCTAGTGTGGTTTCTCTGATTGAGAGATAGAATTCGTTATTACTTTACTATGAATTCCTATTTACGTTTCTTTTCATGTTAAAACTAGCATGGGGACCCCGCGTTGCCTCTGGATATCTACAAGAAAATAGAAGACTTAAAAAGTATATATAACATCTTAATTTTAAAACTCCTCTCTTACTCTTTCTCTTTTTCTCTCGCTCTCTTCATCCCCGTCTCTAGCTACATCTTTTTACCCTGTCTATCTCTCTCGAACCCATCTTCCCTCTCTATCTTCTTGACCAATCCCCCCCTCTCTCCTATATTTCCTATTTCCACCCCTTATCTGCCCTCCCACTCTCTCAACCCTCTATCTCTGTCACCTCCTCTCTATATATAATTACCTCTCTCTATCACTCTCTTACTCTCATGCAGCCTGTTTTTCTAAATTGTATTTGGCAACTGGAAAAATCGTTGACTAATTACTACATAATACCATCCAACAGTTTGTCTAATTCTGTCCTGTTTTTTTTTTAACACGATTCACCCCAAACAAGGCAGGCCGCCACTGTAGATGTAAGGGGCTACTGAGAAAAAAGAAAAGGGGAGAAGGTTTAAGGGGGTCAGCCTAAATTGGGATCTGAGCAGCGAGATGTCTGTTTACATTAGTTTTAAATTTCTACATGTAAGTACTGTCGGGGAAACAGGGGGCAGGGAGGGAGTTCCAGAGGCCAGCAGCACGAGGAAAGAAGCTATTTGAGTAAAATTCTCTCCGGCATCTGGGGAGCTCCACAGTGAATGAATAAGATTTAGTAGATTGTCGAGTTAGTCTAGTGAATTTACGTCGAGGGGGCACCAGAGTAGCCAACTCATCGGAGCATAATCCATTGAAGTATTTGTAAAACAAACATAAGGATGCTACATTGCGGCGATGGGACAGGGGCTGGAGCTTAGCTGACAGTGAGGGACCTATTAGGTTGGCGACTCTTTTTTGAACCTTGTCTAGGAGGGAGAGACTAGTAGATGATGCACCAGCCCAGATGTGGCAACAATACTCCATGCATGGGCGAATGGTGGCTTTGTAGAGATACAGGATAATGTCAGGTGTAAGGATTTTACTAGCACGGTAGAAGGAGCCAACCTTCTTTTCGGCAGCCTTGGCAATGTCTTCAATGTATTTGTTCCAATTAATGTTACATGTGAAGGTTAGGCCGAGGAGTTTGAATGATGAACTCTTATGTAGGGTGTTATTTGTCATGACAATCGGTGGTTGGAGAGGCTTCTTGTAGTTATTGAAGGAAAGGAGCTTTGGCTTTGCGGCATTAAAAGTTACCAACCATTTATGACCCCAATCCACTACAGCCTGGAGGTTATTTCCTAAAGATTCAGCCATTGCCATGGATATGATCGCGTCTGTTTTGCCAACATGGCGAGAGTAAAACGTGGTGTCGCCAGCAAATAAACCAATCTCAGACTCTATGTCATCAGGGAGATCGTTTATATAGATCAGGAACAACAAAGGTCCAAGAATAGATCCCTGGGGTACACCAGCATTTATCTCATGTTGCTTAGATGAACGGCCATCGAGGACAACCTGGATTTCTCTTTTGTTTAGGAAGGATCTAATTATATTAAGTAGTTGCCCAGTAATACCGTATGAGCGTATTTTCAGGAGAAGCCCTTTATGCCTTGGATATATCAAGCGCTACTGCCCTAGCTTCACCTGCCTTGTCGAGTGTATGAGATGCGTTCAGAGATGACCGTTAGGATGTCTGCAGTAGATCGTGCTTGTCTAAATCCATACTGGCGGTCAGATAGAAGTTTAGCATGAACTAAGTGCGATAGTACGTAGCGCAAGATTAATTAAGGATTCAAAGATTTTGGCAAAGATCGGCAGTAGACTGATTGGGCGGTAGTTCTGAGGGTCGGTTCTATTCCCAGAACTCTTGTATACTGGTACCACAGAGGCAATTTTCCAGCTATCGGGGAAGCAAGATTCGGCTAGGCATTTATTGTAGAGTTTGGAGAGGACAGGGGCCAGTTCAGCAGAGCATTTCTTTATTACTATTACAGGTATAAGATCAGGCCCACAAGCTTTAGAGGTGTCAAGGTTTTTTATGATGTCTCTGACCTGGGATAGGGTGATGACCAGGTTATGAAGTGTGGCTTCGGTCCACAAAGGGAATTCAGGGAGAGGGTGGTTATCTGAGTCTGGTTAGGGTTAGAAGCGAAACGCTGTGCAAGTAGTTCAGCCTTATCAGTGGCCGTGCAAACGACATCATTGTGGTTTGAAAGTGGGGGAATCGTAGATTGACCATTATTCACTACACTATTGTAGATTTTCCAAAAATCGCGAGTACCTAGTTTCTGTGACTTTATGCGTTTTTTTGTTAACTCATTATACCTTCTCTTCGCTTCACCTATCACGACTTTACAATTATTTATTGACTTTAGTAGCTGACTTATGGCGGCCGAATTTACGGAATGCTTGTTGCCTCTCAGAAATGGCAGCTGCACATTCCGAAGTGAACCATTGAGGAGAGTGGGGCTTGCTAAAGAATTTTCGCATGGGGCCATAGGCTTCAATGCCAACTTTGACCCATTCAGTTAATTCGTTTGCACACTGGTTGGCAGGGAGTGAGAAGGTTTCTATCCATGGGCCGTCACTGATGTGATCTCTGATTGACTCAAAATCAGCCTGCTCATAGTATCTTGTTGTTTTGAGGAACGGTTCATCAGCTTTTGGACGACTTTTATGGGTGATATGTATCATTAGCACAATGTGATCAGCATTCCCGAGTCAGCAAGTATATCCCGGTAAGGTGAGATGCCATATAGTAAGTAAATTATAAAAAACTAAAATGAACGAATAAAAAAATAAAACAATAACTAGACAAAAACAGACAAATAAAAGAATAAATCCAGAAAATAATTGAAGCAATATAGTTGTAAAAACTATCCTGTCTAAACATACAACATGTGGGTAAACAAAAGTTTAAATTACATGTCCTTTGTCAGAAGGGTCTAGTGATAAATGCATACAATGATGATAACAACGTTGAGTCGAACATAATTGCATCAAGTGAAGAATGCAAGGAAAGAAACTGACACTCACTATTCGCTGTTAATTCTATATCGTGAAATTAACAAACATATATATATATATATATAAGCACCTCTTTCTTTGCAGTATTTTAAACGATTCTTGGAGGGCAAAATATAGGCGCACCCTTCCTATTTGAAAAATCAAATGTATCAGATTTGGATTCAATTTAGTCGCTAGTTATTAGACACTAATTAAGCAAGCTTCCCCGAATTTCAATTATTTTTTAGAACACTTAAGGTAAAGCATAAAGTTTAAGACTAAAGTTTGAGACATTTTCTAGAACTAAAATCATGTAGTCAGTTTTTATGAAAATTGGAGTAAAGATTCTAGATATATAGTTTAGTATCATCATATCTTCATTATATCTTGATATCAGCTTTCGTACAGTGACATAGACGTCGAGCAAAACTGTACTTTTAGGTATTAATTTTAATCGTCCTTGGATTTACAATTTTCTTGTATATATATATATATATATATATATATATATATATATGTGTGTGTGTGTGTGTGTGTGTGTGTGTGTGTGTGTACGTATTCGAACGATCTTCTTTCCGTGAGTATTGATTTACTCCTCTCCAGGAGTTAGGCACAAGGCCAGTTTTTATCTTACTCCCACAAGTAAGATGTGACCCAAAGTCGGGTTGGGAAAGTGGGGTTTAAAAATTGCCTGGGCAGCCCCGTCGGCATTCCCCGGTAGGGGCGCCTCAGACAGTAAGCAATAAGCAATAGACTTACTCCTCCCCAAAGAGGGGAGGCAAAGCCTGGGAAAGGTAGACCTCCTAGAACTGCACAGGACAGACTCATAGACCGGCGTAAATCAAACAGTAATGGTCTATCCGTGTCAATAAAAGCATTGTACATCTCTGGAATATGTAATTTATACTGTTTAAATAAATATTTTGTGTGTATGTATATATATGTATATATATACGTATATATAAATATATATATATGTATATATATACGTATATATAAATATATATATATATATATATATATATATATATATATATATATATATATATATATATATATATATTACTTAGTAAATCCGTGTTGGCTGTAGAGTGCTTTTCAGGGTGACTCTGATTAGAGACTCAATCTAATTACAAAGCACTATGTTAACAGATTGGTATAGACAATAACCACATGTCAGTCCTGTGCAATAATTTATTTCACCTGTCTCTCAATGGAATAAATTATTATATAAACGGGCTTGTCTGTTTAAGATCTTTCCATAAAATTATATTTATATATATATATATATATATAAATATATATATATATATATATATATATATATATGTGTGTGTATATATATCAACATGGGTGTGTGCTGATGCGTATGTTTATCGTTTGTATCCTTGATATATTACAGTGTGAATTGGGATATTCAGATTTTCAGACAAGTTACGAGGAATTATTACTTTCGGTTTTTTAACTGTGATCTTTTGACAGGCAACTAAATGTGGGAAGTCTATGGTTATATAAGATGAAATATATATTCGTCGAGTAGGTAGGATGTTATTCTAGACAGCACGCCTATATTCGAACAAAATGAAAACGAAACGAATGATCAAATAAACGAAAAGAAAATTCTCCGGTGGAAACGTTGGATGCGGCGTTCGTCTACATGGTTTATGGTTTAAATTACACATGAGTTAAGCAAGTACAAGGAGCGCTAGTCTTTGAATGGGTGAAGGCAAGTTCATTATTTCAAGACCATTTCCACCGTGTGTCTGTCAACAACCTATCTCTTTATTCTTGCCTTACTCGAAGTTTATAGATAAACCCAGATATAAATATGGCGAAATGATACAGGGTATCTACTCCACCAACAGCACGAATAGAACTATCTAATTTTAATAGAATTTTCAACATTGATTCAACGAAACATACAACCTATGACGAATACAAATCTCTACATTCAACATCATAGAGATTTTCAAAAGAGTAAAATTTTGAGGGAATATAAGTTTGTACTCTACGTAGCAGGAATTTTTTCAAACGTTCGTTTTAGTACTCGACGTAAATCAATAACAAATAAAGAACAAATAATAATAAGTAATTAATGTGGGAGCGAGTAACACAAAAACAGACATGGAAACGCTTTAACTCGCATAATTTAATTATTTTTTTTAGATATGTTTTAAAAATCAGGGGAAATAATTCAGTATAATTGACCACGATAACTTCACTTTTTATCCAGTCTGTTAAGTAAAGGATAAAGTCGCCAATATAACGGTTTTCTTCACCGGAATAAGTACTTTCAGAAAGAAACGTACGTAAAATAAAATATATTCATGCCAATACATAAATATACATATATATCTATATAAGTATATATATATATATATATATATATATATATATATATATATATATATATATATATATATGTGTGTGTGTATATATATGAGTACATAAGTATACGTGAGTATATATATATATCAGTACATATGTATCTATAAATATATATGTAAAATTAAAAATGGAATAAAGGATAAGCAATTCAACAACTAACAAAAATAAACTCAAAAACTCATGTTGTAAAGTTCTGCCGAGATATTTCGGTCGTTAAAATACAGGCATGTTCAGTCGGTTGGTAAACTTTATTTCAAAACGGAAAAGTTTTCAAATTTATACAAAGAATGCGATTGGAAGAAAATGTCACGTGCAGAGAACAACAAGAAGGGAGTAAGGACGCGAGGAATGTTATTAAAAGAGAAAGAAAAAGAAGATGAAGAAGAGGAAGAAGAAGAAAGAGAGACCAATCAACCAGTGTCTTTAGAACGTCAGTTGAAGAAAAAGAAAAAAAAAGAAGAAGAAGAAGAAGCGAAGGCAAAAGAAAGAAAGAGTAAAATCGACATTTGACTGTCGAAAGCTACTGAAGAAGAAAAGGAGAGAGAGAAAAAATCATCAGTGCTTGAATGTTGCCTGCTGATTGAAATCCGACGGCAGATTGAAAACGTCAAAAGTCTAATAAGATTAGTAGTAATTTGAAGCTATTAAGGGAGGAATTCAAAACAAGGGAGGAGGAGGAAGCATGTGTATTGAAGTGGTGGCCGGAAGAGATCATGTGAGTGCATAACGCATTTGAGGTATCACCGTTTTTTATGGCACGATTGTGTTCATATATTCGTTTCTTTAACGGACGTCGTGTCTCGCCGAAAAATATTTTTCCACAGTCGGCGCAAGGAATAGTATAAATTCCAGCTGTAGTGGGAGATGAAAGTACTTTATTTTTGTTTTTATGCATTTGTAAAATGTGTTTGATGGTGAGTGAGGTAGCTTGGATAATTCTAAAACTATGTTGGGAAAGTGAAGAAAAGAGATGTGTGTTACGAGAGTTAGTAGGAAGGAAAACATTCCTTAATATTGGTTGTGTAGTATTAGGAGATGTATTAGTAGTTTTGATCTTTTTTAGATGTATTTGAAACGCTTTCTTTTTAACGGAAAGAATGACATTTTTGTGATATTTTAAAGTAGTGAGGGAGGATTCTAGTTCATTATATTCCTGAGAGAGATGTTCAGGGCTGCAAATACGCAGAACCCAAAGATAAAAACCGATTATCATACTATTTCTTATATAGTTATTATGATCTCCTTATACTACACAACCCATGTTAAGGAATGTTTTCCTTGTTAGTTGTTGAAATGCTTATCCTTTATTCCATTTTTATTTTTACATATTGTCTGAAACATTGTTTCTTTTTTCTCATAAATATATATGTATATACACATATAAATAAATACATATGTATATGAGTATCATAAGTATACATGTATATATATATATATATATATATATATATATATATATATATATATATATACATGTACACATATCTATATACAAATAGATGTGTGTATATCTCTATTGATATAAATTTAGATGTGTGTATATGTGTATATATTTTTATGTGTAGGATTCATTCCTAAACTAATTAACCGATCATTATTAATGTTGAACAACAGTTGCTAAACACTAATAAAGCAAGATTCCCTGAATTTCAATTTCTACTTAAGTCCCTTTAAGCGTAAGCCTTAAATTTTACAAATATTCTAGAATCAAACTAGTGTAATGGATTTTGATCCACATTCGAATAGGTATTCTAGACATAATCTTTAGTAGCATTATATCTTGATTTTAATCTTCGTAAAAGGACATAAAAGAGGTGCAAATTCAATATGAAAAAAAAGAGTAACGTATCGATATGTCTAATGTTATGAAGACACCGGCATATACATAAGTAAAAGTGCGATGGGATAATCTTCACACAACCAATATAATTATTTTAATGGAATTTTCAGCATCCATTCAATAAATTATATATTCTATAACGAATTTAAATATTCATACTTAATATCATAGAAATTATCTAACCATTAAAAGTTTGAGGGAATTTCAGTTTGTACTATGCGCAGTAAATATTTTTATTAATATGCTGTTGTGTTTAAAAGGAACTGTACATATTTTTCGACAACATACTAAGTAAAAACATTTAAGATCACTGCTTACACCCTTACTTACGCCCGGGTGTACAGAGGTAAATACCGAACATCGCACATAGCGTGAACCCGTGGTAATGATCTATTATGTATCACGTAATTATTTTAAGTATATATATATATATATATATATATATATATATATATATATATATATATATATACTCCGCCACCCTATCTGTAAGAAAAATCCTCCTCAGCGTAACCAAAAACAACAGAGGGAATTGCAAAATTGATTCCATAGTGTATGAGGCGACTGTCAAAAGCCAGCCCACCGACATAACTGAAAAGTACATAAGTATGACGCAGGGGAGCTTTAAGCAGAGATTGTACAGACCGGTATAACTTTTAAATACAAAGGCAAGGCCAACACAACACTTGCAGCCTGGATATGGCGATTAAAAGTGGAGGGGCACCCTTCACCATCAATTGGAAAGTAATAGAGAGAAGACCATCATAATATCCAGCCACAAATAGGTGCCCTTATGTAACGCAAAAAAATATTACATATTAAGGGCAATCATTGACCCAAATACAAACCGTTTAGACATTAGGGACGACATTTTTAAATGAAGTATCCATAGGAGACAAGCACTTCTTATAAACTGGAATGACTGGTACACAAAGGATTTTCGATAATCACCACCCCTTGCCAAAAACCTCAAAAC
Source organism: Sepiola atlantica (assembly GCA_963556195.1). NCBI lineage: Eukaryota > Metazoa > Mollusca > Cephalopoda > Sepiida > Sepiolidae > Sepiola > Sepiola atlantica. Next base: position 126,978,310 of record OY744523.1, read on the forward strand.
CTCAAAATGGCCTTATTCAATACCAGATTTGCTCTTATATTTTCGGTTTTATTCCGCCGGATTTTTTTCCCCAATTATCACCTTCTCATTAATGTAGTCAACTTAATATGTTCCATCTCATTACCAAAACTTAACACCAGTAAATTATATCACTAAAATATAAACATTTTTCCGGCTGTTAAGAAGAGATAGCCTCCTTTTGTATCGTACTAAAATAGTAGACTTAATAACTGCTTAATTCCAAAACAGACTTAATTTGACTTCCTCAATCTTATTCGTAACTCTAAAATAGGCTTAATCACTGACATCATTAATTGTTAATTTCATCATTAATTTATAATTAATTATAAATTTATATTTTTCATTTTCATATGATACCTTCAATATTAATTTAGTAACAATTTGTAAAGTTGCTCCCCTTAGATTGGTTTTGTCGTTAGCAATAACTAATTTACGAGATTTTTTATGTATTTTTTAAAAGTAATAAAGCATTTTTTTATTTAAATGTAAAAAACAGGAAAAGATCATCAAAGAAAAACGAGAGATTTTACCGGTTTCGTTCGGATAAACTAACGTTTTCAGAAACGTTTCTGAAGACGTTCGTTGATCTGAACGAAACCGGTAAAATCTTTTGTTTTTCTTTGATGATTTTTTCCTATATTCCAACTTAGTTCTTTCTGTTTGTCTCTTTTCATACATTTATCGTGCATTTTACCTTCATATATATATATATATATATATATATATATATATATATATATATATATATATATATATATATATATATTAGATGCAGCCGTGACTTGTTGAGTAACAGACATTGCCATTGTTTATTTTACTTTTATTTCACCCGAAAGTACATAAACTGTTACATATCTATTAAGATGGTTTTCTTTGAAAATTAAACATAATACATCTGTTCACTTCTATGTTGTTGTTATTATTATGTTTACTCACTAGAAGTGCTCACACAGGCCGTCATCAGTGAATACTAATTGATAATCACTAGTCATGTTTCCTGGAGTGGAAAAAAGTCTCCAAAGATTTCCAGTGCTCTCTACCTCTTTCGATAACTATGGATGTGCGTTATCACAACAGACGCTTACCATCGATTTCTTGTTGGAAACTACCATTGGTCTTCTCTGGGATGTTGATAGCAATAAGCCTTCCCAACGTCTTAGTGCTCTCAGCATTCTTCCCGAAGAGTTCTGGTTAGTCTAGTTTCTCCTCAGTCTTTCCATCCTCCTTGATCCTTCATGACTGTTTTGTGTTGTATCAGCCGGATTTGGTGCTATCAATTTTATGGGGGCTTGTTTATGAAATTTTTTTTCAGTTTCTATTCCTACGGTTCTTGTTGTGATCTTTATGTCATGTTTGTTTTTTTCCTATTGCATGTTGCATGTGATTGGTTGGCTACTTATGTAGAAAGGTTTCCTTATTCATAGCTGTTCCTTAGATTACAGTTATTTTTTATCATTGCCGTCAGTTGTATGGTCTCAGGCTTCCCTTCTCTGTTTTCCATGTTCTTTGGAACTGTTCCTATTGTTGTTATTATTATTATTATTATCATTATTATTATTATTATTATTATTATTATTATTATTATTATTATTATTATTATTATTATATACAAGTTTGACATTATCACTATTTACGATTCTTATATAGAACTAAAAATATTTTTTTTATTTTGGCATCTAATTTATATAGGCGATTTTAGTGTGTCCAGACACACGCATGGAAATTAAATGACCCTACTGAGAAAAGAAGGTCACTCTTTCTCTAAATGTTCAAAGATATATTTAGAGATACAAGAGAGTGTTTGAATCAACATAGAATAAAAGACGGTGAAAAAATACATCGATAACTAAAAAAGAGATGGGTAACTTACAATAGATATCACGTTGAAATGGCTGTAAACAACTAGAATAATTGTCTGTATACTTTTTATTCGGAACAAGTTGAAAATCATTTAAATTGTCACAAATAAACACACATACGCCCACTCACACATATTATAATATTTCTCTATCTCTTTCTCTCTTTTTGTCTCTCTCCGTCTCTCTCCTTCTCTCTCTCTCTCTCTCTCTCTATATATATATATATATATATATATATATATATATATATATTTCTCTCTCTCTCTCTCCCTCTCTCTCTATCTATCTATATATTTCTCTCTCTCTCCCTCTCTCTCTCTATCTATCTATATATTTCTCTCTCTCTCTCTCTCTCTCTCTCTCTATATATATATATATATATATATATATATATATATATATATATATATATATATATATATATATATAAAGGTAGAAGAAATAAGAGTGATAAACATGTACGAATGTCCAGATGTATTTCAAACTTAGATTGTTCAATGCAAGGTATATTCTTTAATAAATTTACTTCCCCCTATACAGCCATTTACTACTTCAAAGCATTGGCATTACATTTAAGTTTACTTATACCAGCCTAACCCTACCCCATAATACTTATAATAGAAACCAATTGTTACAAGTAGTCTAAACTTATCCCCAAAATTGTCCCCCACCCTAAATTTTGATATGATTGAGTAGGACAAGCTAGAGGTATAACTATGCATTGAGCTTGTCTTACTTAATTATTTAATATTTTAATTGCTTTATCATTTAATTATTCATCTATTTATTCTTCCGGGCTTTATTTAATATTTTTTTTAATTATTTAATTAATTACTTACTTATTTTTAATTATACATTTAACATACTAGATAGCCCTTTGAAACTTTTAGAATATTTAATTAGTTAACGCTAGTCTCTGCCCGACCCTTACTTACTCAATATTTAAACTTCAGATCTCCATTCAGTGGAATTCCAATCTCCGCAACGGAAATCGTATTAACTTCGAAATTAGTTTGTTTCCGTCCAAAATCCGTTTTTAACTATGGCCAATTTGCTTTTCTTTTCAAATAATATTTACACTCAATCGACCTGTTTCTTCACCCATGGGCAATCCCTACCCATATTATACCCACCACTCCTATCATTTGAAACTTACCTCCCCCCTCCCTCCTTTCCTCCCAACAACAACCACGGCTCTTTCAACTAACCCTACTACCCTCCCCCCTCATGCCTCACCATTCCTTCTCTCCAGCCCACCTCCTAATTTAGCCTCGCTTTTTAACTTAGGGATCTTTTATCATAATCGCTTGAATATTTCACCACTAAAGTTATTTACTTTTCTACTGTTGGTCCAGGAATATTTTAGAATGGCCATATTTCTCATATCAACTCCGTTTAAGTGCGCTCCATCAACGATTTAAATTTGACTTCTCACCACTGGGGTTATTTCATTTTGAATACTTTTCCATACTGCCTATACGAAAAAAATTGTTTACCCCGTCTTCAAAATATCATTTTCATTGAACACTTTAGTAACGGACAATTACCATCTGGACAAATCCCATATCTTTTTCACACGAACTCTTTTTCACTCTATTTTTAATAATAATATTTTTTCAAATGTTTGAACTTTCGCTTTTCTACAGCCAACTTATCTATCTGTATATCTCCTCTGATGATAGGATTTCGATCTTTGAAAAGCCTTGGCTTAATGAAAGAACAATAAACATTAGTTTATTAAAGAATATACCTTGCATTGAACAATGTAAGTTTGAAATAAATCTGGACATTCGTACATGTTTATCACTCTTATTTCTTCTACCTTTATAATTGCCCTATCTCGTATATTGAGCTTAAACCATTTCACTATAGGTTATATCTACTAAAAGTTTACTTTTAGTTTATTTATATATATATATATATATATATATATATATATATATATATATATATATATATATATATATATATATATATATATATATATATAAGGATTCAATGAATTAGAACATTTCAATTGTTCAAAGAATTAGAAAATCAAGTCTAGTATGGCGTACGATAGTTTCCAAAACATTTTGGAAATACTTTATTTTATTTTATTTTTATAAATTAACAAAGCTACTCCAAAACGTCACTTCATCAGCGCCTTTAGCACCACGTCTTACAGACAATCAAAGAAAAAATAACAAGCTCGTCGTAGCCACAGAGACATACAGGGTGATTCATAAGTCACATAGCTATTTATCTTTGAAATTCTAAAGTTAAAAAATACGGTAATACAAAACAGAAAGTTTATCCAACAAATTCGTTTATGCGAGTTTAAAATTACAGCAAATTTTCAAAATGTTCAACTTCGTTCTGCATGCATAGCTCCATTCTTTTTTGCAAGGAATTTACGACTCTTTGTAGCATATTTGATTGACTAATTTTAACAAAGCAGTGATTTTTGATTTGAGGTTGTCATTGCCTTTCAACAAGTGTGGGAGATTCATCAAATTTGGCCATATGAATAACAATAAAGATTCGCTCTTCAATTGTAAATGACATACTGCCTGAAAAAAGCACATATGTTGATTTACACAAATTTAATTAAATAAAAATAAATATATATAGAAACAAATATATTAACGAACACATTTATAATAACAAATAGCAGTAATTAGAGAGTAAGTTAACAATCATCAAAAGTTCATAGTATGTTTGTGCTTCATATAGTAATCATTTTAAATAGCTAAGTTACTTATGAATCACCCTGTATGTTAGAAAAAAGAATAAGTTACAAATATAAAATAAAAAATAAAAAGATAAAATAACTTAATATTTGTGTGTCCCGAATAGAAAAATGTTAGACAATCAAAAACTGTATTCTTATGTAAAATTAACCGGGAACGATAATTGTGTGTGCCGAATAGAATAAAGTTAGACAATATACATAAAATCAAAAAGTATATTCTTATGTAAAATTAACCGGGAACGATAATTGAAGTATTTCTGAATCTCTACGTGCACCCGTAAGGGGGCTATAGAGCAGATTTTGTCTGCGTGGTCGAGTATTACTTCCGCTCAGTATTTTCTTAAGTTGCTCTTCTTACTAGGGAAGGGGGTTGTAAGAAACTCGGAAAGGGTGGTTTCAATAGTGCTCTTGAGGCATCTTTAATTTTATTTGGGCAGTTTCGATAGTGCTCTAAACGGGGGCAATAAATGTAAGATTAACATTTTTACATTTGGTAAGTGGTATATAGTAATCCAAATGGCCTCAACATCTGAAATAGAGCATGTGTGCTTAATCTCAGCGTTGCTAAGTAGAAAGAACTTGTGTTAACTCGGTGTTGCCTGAGCGATATGATAGTAATAATACACTATGATATTTATAAGTTGTATAAGTTAATCCAAACTGGTTAATATCATAGATAGAGCTAGTGTGTTAACTCCGCGTTGCCCGGGAGTCATTATATTTAAGATAGAGCAATCCTATATGGAGCAAGTATTTTTGAACGCCACGTTGCCCGGTAAAAAGATTTTCACTGTATTTTGTTATACTGTTGTATACTAGAAAATATACTCTGCGTTGCTCGGGGGTCAGTGCTCAATATCTTAGATAGAGCAGGTGTGTGCAACAATGCAGTAGTACATTTTTATGTCGTATATAGTTGATGGAGAAGTGAAAGACGAGAAAATCAACCTTGATCGGGAATACACTAAAATAAATATAGGTTTCATTATGTTATTAAGGAAGAGTGGAAGATAAAAAAAACTCGGCGTTGCCCCGGAACTTAATTCAAAGCAAATACAGATTTGATTATATTTTTGAGGAAGAGGGTGAAGAACGAACTCAGTGTTGTCCGGGAGCAATAGCTTTCAAACTGAAAGCTCAATTTAATAAGTTTCATTATTATTAGTTTAAATACTACATTAAAACAAGAGAGAGGAATAGGCTTGGAAGAGGTAGAAGAATGGTAGGGGACAGGGATGTGGGATGACAGAGAAGGGGGAAAAGGAGAAAGAGAGAGAGACGGATTAAGATGGGTAGAAAAGTAGAAGTTTTAATATAAAAATGTTACACACTTTTTAACCACTTTAATTGTGTTTTTATGGCCCCGGGCAACGCAGGGTAGATATGTTTTATGTTTACTAACAATCATCAGTGTGGCTTATATAACTGTAAAACGATTTGACTAACTCAAATGCAACAATCATAACCATCCGGCCACCTTGACAGTCGTATTCAAATGTGTGAGAAATAAGCCCTATATTTTATTTACGAACAGATAAAGTCTCAGAAAGTGTTCGATCTCCCAAAGGAGAGAAGAGAAGAGAGAGAGAGTGAGAGAGAGAGAAAAGAGTCAGAAAAACGGGGGTGGGAGATACAGAATGGCATATGAAGAACCCTATTAATAAAAATAAATTGAATTTCCTTTATTTTTTAAAATGTATTATTGTATTTTCTTATTTCATATATTTACCGCAAAACTCAAAGGAAATTTGTTTTGGCAAGCCAATAAAATTACAGAATTTTATTTTGAAAATTAAATGTATATTTTCTACCTTTGTATCAAATTATTTTATATATAAGTAATCAGATCTCACGATTTTACTTATTATATATATATATATAATATTTAATGGTAAACTGGTTTTGTTTGTTTCGCACGGCTTCCTGCGATACAATTTCTACTAATATCGTCAGTGCCAATAATAGTGTCAGTTTCTTCTATCTAACAAATAAACAGCCCCCACACATATATATATATATATATATATATATATATATATATATATATATATATATATATATATATATACAAACACATTGCATTCTTGCAATAGCCTCTAGAAGAAATGTCTCTGATTGGGAACAAGATGCGATTAGTCCGATAGATATAACCAATTGACTTTCAGGAAAATTAAACAATAAATGTCAGTTTTCAAGAATATATATATATATATATATATATATATATATATATATATATATATATATATATATATATATATATATAGTTATCCACAGACACGTGTTTCGTCGTCTCTACAACTGATCAGTATGGCTAGAGCTAGCGATATTTTTAACACAGTGACTGACGGCTTATATATATATATATATATATATATATATATATATATATATATATATGAAGAAGAATGGAAAGGAATTAGAGAAGCAAAAGCCAAATCAAAATTCAATTCAAATGCTCAGAGCAAGGTATATTCCGCAAAAAGGCAATTTATTCAAGTTAAATTATCCTTAAGCCAGGCTTTTCAAAGATCAAAATCTTATCATCATAGGAAGTCGCTGGGATAGATAAGTTGGCAATGGCTAAGATTTAAAATTTGAAAAAAAGAAATAAAAGTTGTAGGGAAAGAAAACGCTGGGCAAAACTCTGCCCGAATGCAAGCAAATGTCCGATGGCTAAAAAGTCCGGTCTCGAAAAGTCCAGCGGAGAGAATAAGATGTAGATAGGTGGGTCCTTAATGGCACGAGATGTAATAAGAGAGGATTCAAAGTTAAAATCCATATATATATATATATATATATATATATATATATTTAGGCCCTAAAACATTATTAATGCAGACTTGACGTGTCGAGCGAGTTTTCTATTTTCCAGTGCTAAGTTGAATATTGTGCCCCAAGCGTTGTTGTATCGGGCGCTTTCGATCTCTTGATCGTCATCAGGAGGTTGCATTTTATCGTTAGTTTTGGGCTGTCAGACTTTTAATAGTTTCGTTTTTAATTTGTGAATATTGATAGGCCGTTAAATGCTATTTCATTAATGTTGGGTTGCAGTTTTTTAATGTATAGGGCTTAGGGGATTTTAAGTCTGTGTGTGTAATTATTTTCATGTTTGAGTTTGGTATTAGTTATTTGTATTCTTTCAGTTCTGCTGATTGTATATTATACAACAAACTATACAATCAGCAGACCTCTTCAGTTATATTTTATCTATTAAAAAGTTGGTGGCCTTTTGGGAGAAGTTTGCTGTTTATTAAATATAATTTTATTTTATTTTCCGATAGCTAATCGGCAAGGGGCCTCTCGAAATTCCTCAAAGAAGTGCTTTGGAAAAAATAAAAGTTAAGAAAATATTTGAAAAATAAATATATAGGTCGCTTCCTGAATAAAGTTAGCACAGGCTGTCCAATGCATTAATTGAAATAAGTCAGGCTCGGAGCAGATAATTATTTGAGTTACTTTCTCTCGAGAAACGCTGTAACGGAAAGTAAGCCTATTGGTTAATTTTGTTCACTGTATCTTTCGTTCTATAAAATCTATGTTTGATCCTGGTTCTTTTATTGTTGTATAGTATAATCTGCTAACTTTGTTAAAAAAATAACGTAATTGCGCCAAAGTAGGTTCGTAACACAGGCAGTCGCGCTAATGGTCTGAGAAGGGAAAGCACACCCCAGATTTCCGTTGAAAAGCTACCGATAATACTTTAATCTTAAGGAGGCTAATATTTCCTAAAATTTTAGAAAAAGCCAACGGCTATTATCCAATAAAACACGTTGACAAACGGCTGGTGCAAGAACATCTAGTTTATTTCAACGTTGATGGAATGAAGTTGAAAGTATTAAAAATCTCAGAGACACGTTTTTACCAGAGAGATAACTGGTAATGACTCGGATGAGAATTTCGAGTTAGCAAATACTACTACGACTACTACTACTACTACTTATAATAATAATAATAATAATAATAATAATAATAATAATAATAATAATAATAATAATAATAATAATAATAATAATAATAATACTCATCATGATTATAATAATCGAGTGCGGGAACCAATTCACATAACAAGATAACGTCGGCTAACCACAAATAAATTGAAATAGAATAACACAGCGTAAATACAATTAGAACTATGGGAGGAACATTACACGAAACCAAGGGAAATGATACCACTAGAGTAGATAAGAACAAATAAATAAGCTGACAGCCCCTCACCAAACAAAATAAGCGATGGCTCAAGAATCTGTTGGTGCCACAAAAACGGTTAGAATGTGTCAGGGAGGATAGTAAAACTACGTGATGAGAGCACTATGTAGACCTGCATTGGAAGAGCACAAAGAGTGCTGGAATCGAGAAGAGGAGTTTTATCACTCATGTCTAAGAAAAGACAAGTGTATCAGTGATAAATCACTGAAAAATAGCTGTTGTGAGAAGGCAAAATGATGTGTAATGATTCCCCGAAGTATTTGAGAGTGTGAGAAATCTGTGAGAACTTGTAATCACTCAGACCTCCAAGGGGCACAACCTGTCGTGTGAGAACCGCTTGTAAGCAAAATAATAGTTAACGCCTAACTTATATGAGAGCTAAACTTCACTAAATCAAAACTATTCTTCGCTCATAACTTTATATGTGCAATCTCTTTTTTCAGAGGTGATCGACCATAACAACATGTGTGTGATTGATTTTGAAATTTTCGAAGTTTAATATTTTTTATTTATTAAAGGATCTAAGCGTGTACTTTTATCGACCTGTCTTTAGACGTCTATTTCAGCTAGTACTTTAATCTAACATATAAAATTATATGGTGAGATTTTAAAAGTTAAACTTAAGAAGCATTAAGGAATACCTATTAAACTTTGATTTTGAGTAGCAAGTTTGTATTTGTTGGTAATGTGCCATGTTATTGGCATTTTAAACAAATGATGTAGCTCCGTGTGTACAACGGGTAAGATTGAAACATTTTTCAATCATGGCAAACGAAATCAAACTCAGCAAGGGGAATTACTCATATTTAAAATTGAAGAATGTAACGAGAACTGCTTTTTTCATTTTTTCTCTATGAGATGTACAAATGGGTAAATAAATACAAAGAACTGAAAAAACTTTATTGTAACTCTAGTGTGATGTGTTTGTGGTTATATAAAAAAAACGCTGTCTAACTGGACCGAAAAAGAAATGAGGATGAGTGCAACTTCTGTTCTTATGTGCTGACGAAGACATTATTTTTATAAAGGTTTCAGAAACATGTGTTCACAAAATACTTTGTTGATGTTGAATTTAGGGAACATGTTTACATAACAACGAATATTTCATAATGTTGTTCTTCTTCCAAGTTTTTGCAGGATATATACATATATATATATATATATACATATATACACACACACATATATATATATATATATATATATATATATATATATATATATATATATATATAATCTATTATTTCATGTATCCACGTATAGTATTATAAGTTTATATAATATACTGTGTATATATTTTCAGTATTTTCTTCAACAGTGCTCAATACGTCAATAGTGCTTAGTAGTAAAGTCTGAAATTATAGTTATGGCAACATCTGTATATATATATATATATATATATATATATATATATATATATATATATATATATATAGTACATGTATTGTATAAGTTTCTGTAGATGTAAATCCATTGAAGTTCAAGTGTTTATAAAAAGTGCTCAATAACAAGTAGAGCTGTTCTTAAGTATACATTGTATTTTATACAAACATTATTTGTTACATATGTGCATACATGTTTCGGTTGTACTCTTCACAGAGAGTCAACCTCTTCAGACCAATGAAAACAGAGAAGAGGTCGACTCTCTGTGAAGAGTACAACCGAAACATGTACGCACATATGTAACACATAATGTTTGCATAAATAAAAATGTATATATATATATATATATATATATATATATATATATATATATATATACATATATATATATATATCAAATTATCTTGATTACAATTCTACTATTTATTAATTTATTCAAGGATATTTTATTGCTAAATAATATAGTAGCGCAATGGATATCGGGAAGTATTATGAGATGATCTTGCAAATATCAGATTCGATTGAATTCGATATGTCAGCGTACTGTGGTTAAACTTTAAATAACGCCAATAGTTGATCTGCCATAAAACGGGCCACATTAAAAAAGCTAGAAAATGTATTTTTTGTTTTTTGGCATCAGTCTTCAGTTCCTTGCGATTTTCCATTTCAGAATCTGTCATCATGCCGTTTCAGTTTATGACGATTTTCTCTTGTTTACCCCAGTTTTTATTGCTCACATTTCGCAGAGATTTGTTTCCAATTTTCGTCTGTTTTACTTCGTATTCTACTTTTTTGTTTATTTCTTTTATTTTGTGCATGTGTGTATGCATGTGTAGATGTATTTACGCATGCACGTATCTACTTATGTATCTAGGTGTCTGCGTATGTGTTTATGTATCTGAAATTGACAGCGTTTAGATCGCGAATAGTTTGCTCGATTCACCGAGTTCGGAACAAGTCGAGTTATTATTACATTTTGTCTAATAACATAGGTATAACCCGCCCCCTTTTCATATATATATCTCTTTCCCTCTCTCTCTTCCCCCTATCTCTCTCTCTCTCTCTCTCTCTCTCTCTCTCCCTCTCTCTTTCTTAGTTATGGTATTAGTAAATCATAAATAATAGATTTTGGAGCAGGAAATTCGAACACAAGTGGGAAACAGATTTTAAAGTTAAGCTACATTCAATACACTTACACACACATACATATATATATATATATATATATATATATATATATATATATATATATATATATATATATATATATATATATATGAAATACATAAACTAAAGGGATATATATATATATATATATATATATATATATATATATATATATATATATATATATGTAGGTTTATTGGCGGGAACAACGGAACAGCACATTCTTTATACATGGGGGTTAATATATGTTGAATGGCGAAATAATTATTTCCTGGAGTTTGTAGATTATCTGCCATCAGCATGGTAGAGAATCAAATCATTTCACTTCTTCTCTTTGGGAGAAAGTCACGAACTTGTTAATCACGCTGATCACATAATTTAGGTTTGCGCCAAATCATGATTTATCGCGCGAATCTCGTGCAGTGAAGAGTGCACTTCCGGTCGTCCATGTGACTGCTACAATACCCTCTGCTTAGGATTTTATCCGTAGAAAGAAAGTGTATTAATAGTAGCAGATCATGAGAATACAATTCAAATAGTATGAAAATGAAAAAATAGATTATATGATTGATAAATGTGAACAAGAATGTATTTATGTTATCAAATGCGAAATTTCTATTTTGCTGAAAAAGATGCAAACATGTAATAATCAGAAGTGAAAAGCAAAACAAATGTGAAAAGGATAAAAATGTTTTGTTATAGTCCAAGAAGATGTCGCAATTGAGGTAGTGAAATATGATGATGTAGATCGATGAGAGCATTGACTTACTCAGGAACGGATGAAAAAAAAGGGTAATACTTTTTGAAAATAGTGTTTTACAGTAAAAGTCTCTGGCATATATTTATAACAAATGATTTTACTCATTTAATAAATAATCTTTTTGTAAATTCTATTAATATCCTTCATAAAATGTTTTCTTACAGATGTGCCACTAATCTTATATTAAAATTAGCGCCAAACCATGCTTACACACATCGGATAAAAAAGCAAATATTCTTTGAAAATGTTGTTTTGCAGCGACAGTCTAAGACACATATTTATAAAATAGTGATTTTACTTATGTAATAAATATATCAAAGAGAAAATAATGTTTCTTGTTTTTTTCTAAATTCTATAAATAACCCTCACAAAAGTTTTTCTTAAAGATGTGCAAGTTTAATTTTCACAAGGGTTACTTAAATATTCGAGTGACAACTTTCCCCATTCTTCTTTATTAGTATCTTTAAGAGCGTCGAGATTCCTGTATAGTGTTCTATAGTTAGCACGTTCTAAAGCACCCAAAATAGAGGGGGTTTGGACTGAGCAAGAAGGCGGCCATAAACTGGATTCCCCGAAATTGCTAAAGTTTGATTTGCAAAAATCTTATATTTTTCTAACTTTATGGGCTGGAGGATCATCATGTGTCCATACATAATTACAATCTTAGTAGTTTCCTTTAAGATATGGTACACCTGATATATTCTATAAATATTTTCTTTTTATCGGAAGCGACAACACCAAAAGCCATCACTTGAGTAGGATGTTTGTTCTGAATGTATCCTCAACCGCGGCTATTGATTTTGTGATCAATCTGTCATTTCACTAGTCCAGAACAGCATCAACAATGAATATCTTTTCCTCTAAAAAAGTCGTTATTATGAATGAATTTTTTTCTTGAACCATCTAATAATTTTATTGCACTTTTCCAATCAATTTTCTTTCATAACTGTTGTCAACAAGTGTTTAAGTCTTCTTGTGTAAAATGTTGACTAACATTCAAATTTTACTGCATGTCTAACGGTCTTGGATTCTACCTCAAGTTCAATTAACATTTTTCTCATGGATTAAGTTAAGAGTTTTGATTTGAGAGCTTTCATAATAACTTTAATACATTTTTCGTATGTTCCTCAACTTCTAAACTTCGTGGTAATAGTTTTGCTCATATTCATTCTATTCTTTACATTATAAACAGTCTTTATGCACACTCCAACTATTCTTGGAATCTTCCTTGGTGTGACGAGTGTATTCAGCAAATCACACACTCTTTGAAGATTGGTTTTCTGATTACTCATATTGGTAAAAGTTTCTGAAAATGTAAGAATAACAGTGTTAGGTATCATGACATCGATTTATGCTTGGTTTGAAAACAATTGACCTAGTGTCAGCTGAGAAAAAACAAATTAATGTTCATTGTGAAATTTGCTATCTCACCCTGTATATATATATATATATATATATATATATATATATATATATATATATATATGTATATATATATATATATATGTATATATATATATACATATATATATATATATATATATATATATATACATATATATATATATAGAGAGAAAGAGTGAGAAAGAGGGAGAGATATATAGATATAGATATATATGTGTATATATATATATGAATATATATATATATTCATATATATATATGTGCATATATATATATATGTGTGCATATATATAATCGAAAAATTTAACATCAATACACTTTTAGTGTATAGTCGTTTCCCACAAATTTTTTTCTTATTATTAATAATCTTCATCAACCCAAAAATAGAAAAATATCATAAATTGTCTTGTCAGATATTAGTCAACAACAATTATTAATAAATAAAAGTAATCCATATTATTCCATTACTGTTTATAACAGAGCTAAAAGAATATATATATATATATATATATATATATATATATATATATTATATAAATATATACATATATTATAAATATATATATATATATATATATATATATTATATATATGTTATATATATATATATTATATATATATATATATATATATATATATATATATATATTCCATAATAAATGCCAGTATACTGAAATCATATGCCCTTAATAGGGTTAAGATGAAAATTCATATACACTAAATGTACAAAAGCAAGGAAATCCCCAAATTCTTAAACTTTTATTGTCATTAATTAAGGCTATGACTACATATTAACCAAACCATTTCATTATCACATCACTACAGTATAAATATCTATGCATGAGTGCATGAAGTGTGTTAGGTGCGCTGAAGAAAAATTCCTACCAGTAAAATACATAGCCCTGTTGTGCTCGCATACCCTTAATGACAATAAAAGTGTAAAAATTTGGGAATTTCCTTGCTTTTGTACATTTAGTGTATATGAATTTTCATCTATCAACAATCGTGCAATTTAAATGAATAATTCATTTTTTTGCAAGCTTTCGTTGTAAAACAACTTTGTCAGGCGAGACTGTCTCATCGTTTTTTTTACTTCTTTTCTCCATCCTCATTCTGATGGTATTAACCCCGAGGGGTCGAATCACGATATGAGCAGAAAGAGACGACAAGTTCTAAAAGACGTTCGGATAAGTGTAGTCCTGGCGATGTTATGCGCAGATTAACCCTTTTTAAGTAATGGAATTTGACATCTTGTAAGCACGCATGAGAATGTATTTAAGTGAAATATTTTGAAAATCAAGAATCGTGCAATTTAAATGAAAAATTCATTTTTTTTTCTTTGCAAGCTTTCGTTGTAGAACAACTTTGTCAGGCGAGACTGTCTTATAGTTTTTTCTTCTTTTCTTCCTCCTTATTTTGATGGTATTAACCCCGAGGTGTCGAATCACGATATGAGCAGAAATAGACGTCATGTTCTAAAAGACGTTAAGATAAGTGTAGTCCTGGCGCTGTTATGTGCAGAAGGAGTAATCGCCTCACCTAACAACGGGATCATTATGAACTTTGCAATATATATTCTAAAAGATACGGTAAGTAACATGGTAACATTATTATTTGTAAATGTTAACAGGTATATAAAGTTACATACACTAATTTTTGTATAGTTTACCTTTCAGAGCTTGCGCACACCAAA
The DNA here is from genome assembly GCA_963556195.1 of Sepiola atlantica. Classification (NCBI taxonomy): domain Eukaryota; kingdom Metazoa; phylum Mollusca; class Cephalopoda; order Sepiida; family Sepiolidae; genus Sepiola; species Sepiola atlantica. The sequence goes on from OY744523.1 coordinate 126,993,540, forward strand.
CCCGCACCCCAAAATACTTTTAACATAAGTTACATACAAAATAAGTAAAGAAAAGTATTTATCTACGTCTAACTTTGAGTTATGTTACGTAATACATTCTTAAAAGGACGGGAGTGTTAATAATATGTGTTCGCTTGCTAACATCATAATCTATTGAACTTATCATTATGAATTATAAAATATGTATTCTATTTACGGGGTCACATTATATATTATTTTGTAAACTTTAACATCTAGGGGATGCCACCAAAGCCGTGCTATACTCTCCAAAGAAAGCGGAAGCATTAAATTTCAAACTAATCCTATATTTATTGCTTATACCTGTCTTTGAATGGATATTTTCTAGCATATATATATATATATATATATATATATATATATATATATATATATATATATAACACTAACGAAATAATCTCCCTTGCTAAAACTTACTTTGTTATCTCCCCTGACTGTGATATACATGCGACTGGAGACCACTAGTTAATTTAATATTCCCTATGAAGCTCTCTCCACTGAAGACAGCCTGCCCAACGCACCCAATATGAACACCGCACAAGGTAACATGTGCAGAGAGTGTCATATATAAGATGACAAAAAGTTCAGGATTGTAAAGATGACTATTCGCCTGTGTAAATGCTTTGTTTGTTTGGGTTTTTTTAATTAATGATGAATTGGAACCCTGTTTCTTTCATAAAATTAAATAAGTACGAGTGACACCATTTGCAAATTTTCGTAAGAAAGCAGTAAGCAAATATAGCAAACAATTACATTTTACAATGCGTGACGTCAGTGAATTTTGAAAGCTTCAAGTTATTCAACGGTTTTTCGCAAGTCGATTTAGTAAGAAAATACAATATAATATAATGTAAGTATGAGATTTTTACAATAGCACAAGCTAACTGGCGGGAGATATTTAATTGCCTATACTGGCCACTCAATACGACTATAAAACAAACGAATGCGGGAAAATATGAATATGGCTACGCAAGAACACTTAGAAAGAGAAATCGTTACGCTAATGACAGCTGTACAAAACAATACAATCAGAACAAACTACATAACTCAACAAGAACAGGAGACTGCATAGCTCCGCTTGACATCGTAAGGATAGGCTTAAGTCTTATATGGGCCTTGCTTCTCCATTTTGTATGAAGTATTCCCTAAGTTATGCCATGAAAACGTTGATAACTCAAAACTATTGATCTGATCGGGATAGAATTTTCATGATAGTTACCGCTGTTAAAACGCATCAGATTCATACATCAAATCTAGACAAATCGAGACTATGATAAAGCACCGAAGTTGTCGCCAAAAGTGAGACCTTTTTCATGACCTTGAGATTTGACCTATAAATCTCAAAATTTAATCAGTTCTAATCTAAACTATTACATATATTTTGACCAAGTGTAATGACAATTGGTCAAGCGATGGTAAAGCTAGGCTGTATACAAACAAAGTGACAAATTTAGCGGAGGAAATAAAACAATAAGTTTACTGTATCTTCAACTCATCTAGTTATGTTCACCTGTCTTGACGCAATCAAAATCTTATTTCATTTTATTCGTGTATAGTCGATCTAGTGTTTATAAAGGATATCACCAGGATAGTTCTATCTGACTTTTAAAATCTTTGCCAGGGTGTGTTATATGATCATGTACATATGAAATTTTATTTTTACTTGATTTTACGTAATGCTGTATTTTGAGCAAATTATGAACCTTTTTCATTTTCTATACTTCTGTTCTAAATAAAAGTCCCCTCCCCTTCTCGCCCCTTCTGTACGAACAAAAAGCCACGAATAAAAGTAAAGACGTTCTTGTCCGACATTTATACTGTAAAATAAATAAATAAATAAAAACTACTCACAAATCGACAAAATCTCCCATTTTTATCTTTTTGGGGTAACGCGTTGATGTGCGTTTATCACGCTATAATTAAGATATAAAAAATGTACGAATACACGGGCGCATGAAGCGAAGAAGCAGAAATAAAAAGAAAAAAGCTCTCCGCGAATGTTCTCTAATGCAATTATTTATGCATGTCTCCGATTTGGTACACTTGCGAATTCTTTCTAAAGCCGCAATGGGCAAAGTCGCAGCGTGTCCTCTATCAGCTACCTCCGCCGTTCCATAATGGTACTGAATGGAAAGCAGAATTTTCGGTAATTTGGCAGGCAGAGTCATAACTGCAAGTTGTGCAATCCTATACAAAGAACCGCATAGGAGGGCGTGGGATGTTTGGCATGCCTTGTTTGTTATTTTTATAATCTTTACTCGTAAAGAACAAAAAAGGCATTAACATTTGCATGCGAAACGACGCTCAATGCGATAACCGTACTACTTCAGTAACTCAGAGAGATTAGCAGATGAAAAATATAAATCCACTGCTATAAAATGGTGCATGCGTGCATATAATACATACACCCTTTTCATATTAACAACATAATATCATACCTACTGTTACTAACGCCTTACTCCGCTTAAAAGGACTAAGCTGATCTCTATTCATATAAAGTTAGGTATGTGGATACTACATCACTCAAAAAGTTCCGGGTCTGACATACTGATAGCGATGGGTAAGATAAGGAAAGAGAAAATAAATAAACTGAAGAGCATAGCGTAGTATAAGCAGCCAACGCGAAATTGATTTCTGATGAACTACTAGGGACGATACACGTACTCTATATATTATTCTCTTTTTCATCGTTCATATCTATCATTATAACACATTATTCAATAAATCTCGGGTCTGACATATAAATGAAAAAGTATATTATTTTTACAAAGTACTAAGCTTCAAATGGACCGTGTCAAAATCCCAGCTCGATCGGAATATTAGTTTATAAATTAAAGTTATTTAAGTGACGCTATCGCTGCAAATTTTCAAAACAAGAGAAAAATCTGAATTTTGTGTGTTGATAAAGCATTACTTTCTGATGAGAAAATATATTGTTAAAGCAAATCAATTGACCGATATGTGATATTCGGACTCTGCTTCGTCAATAACAACGGTTAAGTGATTTTAAACGCGGTCGTATAGACAGACATGATAATGAACGCTCAGGTCTCCCACATTCGGCATGTGTCCTGGAAAACATAAAAAAGTCCAACTGTAAATTGAATTTGTATGAGACAGTGAAGAAAATGAAGATATCAAAATGCAATGTATTAACCATTTTGCATGAACAATGTCAACGAGAAAGCAGTGTTCAAAGTGAATGCCGCGTTTACTCAGAGTCGATCAAAAACAACAATGCATCGAAATTCAGAGCGTTGTTATCGACTGTTTCAACGTGACGAAAAATACATTTTTGCGTAAATATGTGACAATATGTGACAATAGATGATGGGTGGATCCACCGTCAGATGAGTGGGCAGCAACAGGTCAAGTTATCCAAAACGATTAAAGAAACAACCATCAGCATGAAATGGGTTTGGGATGCGCAGGTTATTTTGTTCATCGACTACGTTGCGAAAGGAAGAACCATCAATAGCGAATATTATATAGCATTATTAGTGGTGCGTTTGAAGAAATAATTCGCCTCAAAACGGTCAAAAATGAAGAAGAAAATTATGCTCTCTATTCAAGACAAGTTGATCGCAATGATGGCAAAACTGCATTTCGATTTTTTTCAGCACCCACCCTATTCTTCAGAACCCCTAAACAAATGTACCAATTAAAGACCTTTGGCATCATTGAAGAAGTGATATCGAAAACTGATGCATTCTACATAAACGATAACGAGTTGTTAGAGAAACGTTAAAATCCGTGTACCAGCCTAAAAGTAGACTATGTTGATGAATAAAGGTGAATTTTGCCTGAATGTTGTTGTTTTATGTGAAGGCCTGGAACTTATTGAGTGACTGTAAGATCACCTCTAACAGCTCCGAATTGATGTATTAACATTTAAACGCTGTTTAACTCTAATGTTTATATACGTTTTTTTATTAAAGTTCTACATTGTATTGAGAACTTTCAAAAAGTTCAATTTATTAATTTATTTGAACTTTATTAATATAATGATACATACATATATATATATATATATATATATATATATATATATATTAGATTTATTTTTTAAAATGTGAGATTATATATATAACTATTTCCTTAATCAAACAACGCCGCAGCCTACAAACTATGAAAGCCACAAGCCGGAAGTCATAGACTCGAGTTTCGCTATCCTTTGTGCTCATCAGTAGAACATATGCGAACTCAAAATTCGAAACCCAGTCACTTGCATGCGAAGCTAGTACTTTGCAACAGTCTATTTACTTACATAGACTAAGCAAAACTGCGACGAAGGTTGAGTGTGGAATGAACCTACTTTTCTCAACAAGGGGTGAAGTTATCCAACTACTGAGAACTAAGGCCGATGTCTCACAAGTAAGATTTATACTCGCTAGGATGATGTCATCCAACAAGCTAACTTAGCGAGCAAATAAATATTAGATTTTCGAATGTGAGATGGACTTCCGGTTTGTGGCTTTCCTGGTTTATATATATATATATATATATATATATATATATATATAGTTTCGGAAGTTTCTCAACCATTAAAACTATATTTAAAAAAAAATTATAGTCCCAAGTCTTCCAGTGGAAAATCACTAATGTAAGTCAATTTATTTTTTACAGTTATTATATTAGTTTGTTTCTAACACTATTTTAAGGGGTCATCAGTTGTTTACCATGAAAAACTGTTTCGGGAATTTAAAAACAAGACAGTATTTAATTTTATGGCTTCCCAGCAGAGTTGATCAGACCCCATTTCCCTTAAAAGACAAAAACATTAACGTTCCTTATACTAAATCTACGTTTTGTTCCATATAAATGTTTTGCTAACTTATATTAGTTATTTAAGACAATAAAAAAAAAATGTCTTTACCTGTGCTGTTGGTCTGTCTAATAAAATTTATCCGTTACTTACAAAAATGTTGCTGCATTTTAAAGTGTTTGGACGAATCCATGACACTATTATTTAAGTGATTAATGTATTATTTTTAGTTTTATATTATAAATATAAAAAACATCAACACATCAAAAAATAAAAAAAAATAAATAAATATGTATATATATATATATATATATATATATATATATATATATATATATACATACATACATATATATACCTTTAGTTCCTCCTTCTCTCCCTCGTTGTCCATCTCCCCGTTGTCGTCAACCTCAAATAAATATTAATCTTCCTTGTTCACTTACAGTTTTTCTAATCTGCGTTCACAACTGTCGATTTTTTTCTTTTCTCAGTGTTTCAAATCGGTGTCTATAAGTTAACCGTTAATTTGTTCTCTTTTTCTTTCTTTTTTTTCTTTTTCTTTGCCAACTCGCGGTGTTTAAAATCGGCGTTCATAACTGTCGATTTTTTCTTCTTCTTCTTCTTCTTTTTTAACATTTCTTTCTTTCTTTCTACTGTATTTTTATTGTTTTTCTTATTATAATTAGTAGATGTGTTATATATACGTTTATACATATTCTACATTATTTCTATTTATATATCCTATGATTTGTTCTATCAGTTTATTTTGATTAATTTGATAAGATTTAAAAGCATCAGGATGGCGAGTAATTGCCTTATTTAATTGTCCAAATATTTTATTTTGATCGCCACCTTGGTTAATCATTCTTATTATTAGATCAGAAATTGGGGGCATGAAATCTACTAATTTTAAGGTAACACGAGCAATCCTCAGAAATTCAGACATAATACTCCCGTAAAATATATACACAGGGCTAGTACTATTTTTATATGGCATTCGCACGATACGAAATGGGAATGAATTTCTTTTATCAAGCAGTTTATAGATAATATTTTTTCTTCAATTTTTATATTCAAATCAAGAAAAGTAGCTTGTGTTCCCTTATGTTCACTGTTTAATTTTAACTCTTTAGGATATATTAAATGTTTATATATATATATATATATATATATATATATATATATATATATATAAAGTTTAAATAAATAGAATATATTAAAAATATAATTCAATATTATTAGATGGTTCTTTAAGTGAAATTGGAAAGATTAAAAAATAGGCATTCACCTAAAAGCGCCAGTGCTAGACACCAGCTCTGCCATTGAATCCTATTGAATGTCTCTATAGTTATACTCTCTGCTTTCAGTATGAATTTAACATAGTTTCTCCGTTATCACGCTGGTGATACCAGATCAGGCTGCCCTGTGGCTCCCTGAGACGAAATTCACCTACATTGACGTTTTTTTTTTTTTTTTTTTTTTTTTGTAAAACTTAATTATGTTCTACAAAACCAAAAACAAAAACAACAGCCCCTCTCCCTTTCTCCCTCCCCTTTTTTATTTTATTTTTAGAACTTGAAGCATAAAAACTTTTACTATAATGACCAGATTCGGCATTAAATAACCCAAAAAGGGTTGATATGCCGTAAAACAAAACTACCATACCGTTATCACGTGACAATCCCCTGTGGCATATGGGACTACAGCGTCTTATGATGGTCCAAAATAGTTATTTCCATGCGCCGATGTGAGCCGTAAGCTTGAAACGACGTCGTACGTAAGTAAAATATAAAAAATATACAGTTTAATATTATATATACATATATATATATATATATATATATATATATATATATATATATATATATATATATATATATATATATATATAATGTTGATACTTACCTGTAAACGCTTATACTTGAGAATTAATCTTCCCATTTATCTCCATACATTTTTCAAATGAATAGCATGTGTATGTGGGTGCGTGTGTTTTTATTGAAAGGAGCCAAGAAAATTACATATTTTTAGATTATTTTCTTCTTATTAAGCATTTTGGGGGATTTTGAGTACCACTTGAGTTAATATTCTTAAAATTAACTTTTATTAACAATTATAACCAACAAATAAAGAAGAAAAAATGATCAGCAAAATTCCGGGCATTTTTAACGCGCGAAAGTAATATTATAACCGAAACACGTTCCCACTCCCCCCCCCCCCCTGTAAAAATACAACATTATATAATAAAACTTGCTGTTTCTATTCGGCGTTTCCCGGGATGCTTTAGAGTTATTTTAAGTTTGGATTTTGATTTGTTTACACTTTTTTTTTTAGTTATACAGAATAGAAAATTTTAGTATTTAGCTCTTATTAGATATTTTGCAATTAGAATCATGAGTTACTGCTCTTGTTTATTTGTATTTTTTGGTGATTATTTAAAGATATTTCATAGCATCAGTTATCTGGGCCGGACTAAAGAACTTTTGAAATAAAGTGTATCCAAGTACGTTATTACATAGTATAATATAACAATAACAAATTAATTTTGGATAGTCAGAAGCAAAATTTTCATTTGTAATCTTAAATGCTATCTGGGTCTGACTTTGTATATCTTACCTGAAAACTTTATATTATATTATATATATATCAATATGTTTGTAGACTTTTGCTTTTAAATATCCAATTCCTTTTTCCTGTCATTTGTATTTATTCGGCCTCCATCCAGCCACGAGAAACAATGGGCACTGTGTGTAGGCTGCATACGCACGAAATTTTCAGTAAAGCAAGAGGTACGCAATCTATAACCGTAATTATTCTGAGCCGACATTGTTTGAATCCAATGGAACAGGGAAGTTCAGGATGACCGGAAACAATGCCGGAATAAGCAGAGAAATAGTAGTATTGCTTTAGATGTTTACACTCTGCTAGATCTGTTGCCCGGTGAATGTTATAAAGTATAGTCTACCCTACTGTTGAATATACAGCTAGAGGATATAAAAATTGATATCTATCTAAAGTATATTACTGAAAGTGATGCTAAAGCCCAAACTACACTGGAACTTGACTTTAACAACTACACAACTAAAATTACAAACAGTTCCTTTCACTGTCTATCTCTTTCCCTCTCACTTTCACTCTGTGTGTGTTGGTATGTATGTATGTATGTATTTATGTATGTATGTATGTGTGTATATCTCTCTATCTATCTATATCTCTATATATACAGGGTCGGGCAGATGAATTGGAACTAATTTAAAATGCTAATATCTTTTTTATTTTTGATCATATGATTACGGTTTTTTTTACTAAGGATCCTTAGACACTTTATTGCAATATAGCATAATTATATTTACTCAAATTTGTTTTAATATGGCGGAATTAGCACGAAGAATAACTATATGCGAAATAAAACGCGCCGGGAGTTCTCCTTCGGACATTGTTAAGAGCACTGGCTATGCAAAAACGACTGTCTATCGGGGTGTTGCTAATTTCGATGCCGAGTGTAAAGTCGGCACAGTACTCGTAGTGATCGAAAGCGCACAAAAACTTTCCTGCTGAGACTAAAAAGGTTGATAAAGGCAGACCCCAGTCAGTCGATGTCGAAACTGGCAAAAAAGCGCAATGTGAGTCGCAGAGCTATCAGCAGTGCAATCAACGAAGGCCTTAGGATTAAGTCCTAGGTTAGGAAACGCCGTAATCTCGTCACTGCCCGTTTAAAAGCTATCAGAGTTGAAAGATGCCCCAAGCTGATCAGCCATCTGAAACACAAAGGAGCACATGTACGCATTTTTGTTGATGAGAAAAAGTTCATCGTAGATGGGGTTCCAAATCGTCAGAACACTCGAGTTATTGCCTGTGATCCTTCGGAAGTTCCTCCTGTGATGCAGAGCAAAAATCCTGCTCCTGTGATGCTTTTTGCAGCCGCGTTAAGTGATGCCTCCTCATTTCATCGATGCGGGTCTTAAAATCAACACAGCGGATTATTTGGACATTCTTAATAATGTTTTACTGCCTTGGATCCGTAGAAACTACGACCCTACGAAAATAATGCTCATCCAAGACTCGGCACCAGCGCATGGATAAAAGAAAGTACAAGATTTCATGAAGGAGAATCTTCCCTTGTTTGTTCCGTAGGATATTTGCCCCAGCAGCTCTCCAGATCTAAATGTTTGCGACTATTATCTTTTCAGCGCCGTCGAGGGACAGACTAATGTCAATCCACACCCAAATACAAACTCATTGAAGACAGCCATTCAACGAGCATTTCGCAATCTCGATCCCAATCAAATAAAGAGGAGCTGTTCACGGTTTCGTCAAAGAATCTCCAAAATAATTGATGCAAAGGGTGCTCATATTGAATAATTTCGTTCAACACTAGACTGTAATAATTAAATAAATAAATGTTAAAATTATATCTTTTCAATATTTAATCCTTTAAATTATGAATTTTGTAAAAATAAAAAAGTACCAATTTAGCTACCCGACCCTATATATATATATGTGTAGCAATTTAGATACGGTTGTGTAAGAATAGAATTTATATGATAAATGTTAACGTAGGATTAAAATTAAGGTAGAGTAGAATTTTCAAAGATTTAAAGAAGACTGCGTGTGTGTCTCTCCCTCTCTCTCTCTCTCTCTCTCTCTCGCTCGCTCTCTTTCTCATATATATATATATATATATATATATATATATATATATATATATATATATATATATATATGTATATATATATATATATCCTTCGATATGTCTGTCTGTCTGTATGTCTGTATGTATCTCTCTATAGAGATCAATATCGAAGGTTCGACCCGTGTCTAAGTTAGTCATGCTGATTACGGCTGTGAGCAAGAAACACGTGTCCATTTATTATTTTATGTACGTATAAAATTAATATATATATATATATATATATATATATATATATATATATATATATATATATTTAGGTCTAAGTAGTACCGACTGAATTTATATAGAGATAGATAGATAGATAGATAGATAGATAGATAGATAGATAGATAGATAGATAGATGTAGAGACACAGGATATATATATATATATATATATATATATATATATATATATATATATATATATATATATATATATATATATATATATATATATATATTAACGAAAAATACGTCCTATAAAGTTAAGGGCGATTTATAATGCAATTTTCTGCATCTTAATCACTTAGGAAGTGAGACAATCGAAATAATAGTAAGGTAAAAACAACGAACGCTGCAATCACCAATAAAAATTATTACATAAGAAATACATTATATATATATATATATATATATATATATATGCATATATATATATATATATATATATATATATATATGTGTGTGGGGGGGCGTGTGTGTGTGCAAACAAAAGAAAAAAATGAATACAGGATAAATCATCAAAAAATAAGAGATTTTCCGATTACGTTCGGATTAATGAACGGACGTCTTCCGAAAAAGTGAACATTTTTACGAAGCAAAACTGGTAAATCGCTAGTGTTATTATGACTTATTCCTGTATTTAATTTGTTTTTAATTTCTCTTTTTCACACATCATGTCTCTGCGGCATTTCATTTGATGATATATTGTGCATGTTATCCTTTTTTAGCAAGTGAAATAAGCCTTACTTATCAAGTACTCTGTTCATTTTAATAGTTTGTCGAAAGCGAAACATAATAGGCAATACATTCCAAGAGTATCTTTGCTACGATGACGTCTGTTTTCGTTTTAGAAGGATATAAACAAAATGAAAAAGTTAGATAAACACATGTCAGACTCTGATCATAAGAAGATGTAAAAGATGTCAGTTATTTTATGAATTGCATTTATTAAAGCAATCCTTTCACTTTCAGATTGAATTGTTTATTGGTTTTATGAAATCTTAAATGAAAGATGTGTATTTATTTTCTGTCTTCTCCCTATCTTGTCCGATGAATTCGAATAAAAGTTGAATTAATATACGTCGGTTTATTAGTATACGATGTAAAAATTACATATGTGTTTTCCAGTAGTCACCGATACCAGAAAAGCAGTTTCGCACCTTTTTTTTTGTTACTTCAGAACTTAAAAATATATAAAACATAAAAAATAGCCCCTAAACACGAACAGATTTTTATGCTGAAAATATAAACATAAGAAAATCGCGTATAGCAACGTAATGTAAGTGATTGACATCTGGTGTGTTTTCGAAAATGTCACCGAGTTATTTTCAGAAACTGCATTTATTGATGAAAATCATTTAACTTTCAAATTAATTTGTCTATCTATTTTATGATATTTTGAATAAAATACATGTATTTATGTTTTGTTTTGTCTCCAACTCGTCCGATAATTTCGAATGATTGTGCGGAGAAATATTCATCACAAATGTAAAAATGCTCTATTTGTGTGTGTGTAACGTAAGATTTATTTTTACTTTCGCTCCAAACCGTAGAATAAAAGTTCAATACCCAGAAGATAACAAGAAAAACAAAAAGTGAAATATAAGACGAGGTAATTAACTCACGTTCCTTTGCTTATTATCTAAATTGAAATGAGTTTTGGCATTACTACAGAAGACAACGTACACATTCAGAACGCTATTCTGATTTTAAAAACATAACAAACAGTAATTTTAAATAATTTTAATGGAAAATAAATCTCGTTCAGTGTATGTTAGTGAAATAAATACGGGTAGGATAGAATATGTAATCGATGAAAGAGATTGGAATTTTACTTTTTATTTTAATTAATCGCACTCAAAGTTGCGGTATTTCACTGTCTAGTTAGAATCAAGTATCAATTTGTCAGATGCATTGCTATTTAGGTCTAAGTAGTACCGACTTAATTCATATACAGATAGATAGATAGATAGATAGATAGATAGATAGATAGATAGATAGATAGATAGATAGATAGATAGATAGATAGATAGATGTAGAGACACAGGATAAGGTTACGATGAAATTAGATATAATAATGTAATTGTATGTAATTAGAAAAAAAATGTAATATTTAAATACTAGCGTGATCCGTGGAAATTCCACAGTTCTACATTTCATATATCGTATATTACTGGCGTGCTTAAAAATGTGTTCAGTTTATGGATGTTCGACGTGTTTTTTTATTCTATGGGCCACACGATATTATTGTACCCCCGTTTGTTCAAACTGAAACATATTTATCTTCGTACTCTGGTTCATATTGTTTCAGAATTTATTTGGCTACAGGGGCGTATCTCTCAAACTATTGTAGAAGTTTGTGACATCTTCTCATTCTATAGACGTAAGGCACTGACGCAACCCCCATTATATTATTTCATCATCTTTGGACAGAATAGAAATAAAACTTTTTATCCTAATACGGTAATCGAGAGGATCCCATAGTTTTATAAGTATATAAGGTGATAACGTACGTAGAGCTTGAAAGTGACTAAGCTTATTATTATATACATTCTCCGAATTATTATTACATCATTTTCCACTTGCCTGAATCTAAGTCGGGTTAGCTTATATGAAGTCTCGTCGAATATAAATCTCAAGTTGAATAGTTCAAGAATATAGTTTGGTGTGTAAAAGTAGCTTATTGAAATACAGCGCCTTGAAATGTCTCCCTCCTTTATTTCGTTATATTTCATTCATTGTTTGTTTGTCCAGTGCAGAGTGTGATGCCAGTGTTTAAAACAAATGCAATATGACACTTCAATTAACTGTCTGGAAACATTGCAGATAAAAAGACATTTAATATGACATTATTTCGTTTTTACTTGATCTGAATAGTTGCTACTCTAGGTCGTCACGATAAAAATCAACCAGAATTTACATGGGAAAATAAAAAGTAAAACATGTTACAATTATGCCTCTTCGGGGATTATCTTTTATCTGAACGAACAATTTCGAATTTTAATGTAAATAAAATTAAACTTATATATATATATATATATATATATATATATATATATATATATATATATATATAGAGAGAGAGAGAGAGAGAGAGAGAGAGAGGGGGAGAGAGATTTTAAAAAAAATTAATTTATTAATTAATTTTTGTATACAGATTGATTTAATTAATTTATAAATTAATTAAATAAATCTGTATACAAAAATTAATTCATAAGGTAAGTAAAAAAAAATATATATATATAAAAAATTATGATTCGACAGATTAGGGGCGTATTAAATATCGGTCCTCTGCGTATTCTTGAAATAACAAACCGCTGAGGGTAGCGATAAATAATAGAAACGCACCGGTAAACAGCGGTCGACTATCGCCTTAAAAAACAATAACAAAAAATAAGCTGAATGTAGTATGATTAGGTTTAAAACCACGGGGCAACTCTTGCAGTCATTACCTTCTCCTTCGGAAAAGGGGGTTATTTATTGTCAATCGCTTGAAATACCCATTACCGGAGAGTTTTGATCAGCTCGTTTTCGGCTATGTTGTACCCTTCCAGAGTGGAATCCGGATTATAGAATATAGACATATATATATATATATATATATATATATATATATATATATATACATATAAATATGTATATATATATATATATATGTATTTATATATGTATATATGTATATATATGTACATATATGTATATGTATATATATTTATATGTATATATATACGTATATATGTATATATATGTATATATATGTATATATACGTATATAAATATATATATACGTATATATACGTGTATATTTATGTATATATATGAATATATGTATACATATATGTATATATGTATGTGTATATATATAGATAGTGTGGTGGAGTTGTTATCCACAGGTCTGTGTGATGCGTCTAGTGCTACAGCGGAGCGTACTTGTAGTTGCATGTGCTTCCTACTCTTGCTATTCGCTTAGCCGCCAGATAGCCCACTAGTTGTGCGAAAAGGGAGCCGAGTGAGTAAGTCTCCCCTGCTGGTATATAGCTTATCCCTAGACAAGACTCTAGTCTGACCTCCTCGTGGTACACTATGGTAACCGGGATCTTTGCGGCCCCAGGCTAATAGACTAGAGATCTCGGAGTAGGTTAGAACCCCAGAGGTGCAGTGTGCAGGGCCTGCTGGCATGCAGATATGTCCCGGCACTCACCAATCTAACCCCCTGCCACTGGGTAGTGGTCTGTCTCAACCCCCCCCCTCTCTCTCTCTCTCTCTCTCTCTCTCTCTCTCTCTCTCTCTCTGTATATGTACATGTGTGTATATATGTATATGGCGCCGGATCAGGGAAATTTCCAGTTTGGTATCTGGGGGCGCGTTTATCCCACTAGGAGAGATGCCCCCTAAGCCTTTGTTAAGGCAGGTGTCTAGGAGATGGAAAACTCTGATGTATAACCTGAGGGTTGTTGCTTACTTTTTCTGTGGCACTCATTTGCACCGATCTTGTGCAATCAACAATTCCAAAAAGTGTGGATGGTCCTACACAAGCCTTCACCACTCAAATCAAATCATTCGTGTGGGTTTTCTAGCAGCTTTTCTAAAATCGACATGAGTAGTTCTGGGTCCACTGGCGAGAGAGTAAAGGCGACGGGGACAGGCAAAGGATATTGCTGGAAGTCTCTAGCTGGCGCTCTACACAGTGGCGGCTGGTGGGTGATGGCCGTTAGACACAAACCTTTGGGCAATTGTGCCGTTCGTGTCCTCCACCAGTGACAAAGCAGGCCTATCTAGGATCAGCACTGCTTTCCCTATTTCAGGGAGGGGGCGATAAAAGGAGCCCTAAACATTGCATGCCCTTCTTTGACTTGTCAGCCTACTGCAGCTGTCTAGTTATCCAATACAGCAGTCAGAAAACAAAGAAATTTATGAAGCTAAACATTGGATCTTGGAATGTGCGCACATTGCAGGATAGTGATGCGTCACTAGAAAGGAAAACGGCCCTCGTATCAATGGAATTAAGGAAACATGATGTAGATATTGCTGCCCTTAGTGAGACGCGTCTGCCTGGTCACTCACAGCTGTGTGAGGTAAAAGGTGGATACACGTTTTTCTGGGCTGGTAAACTAGAAAACGAACCACGTCAATCTGGCGTAGGGTTTGCAGTGAAGACGGAAATTGCTAGATCACTTCCAACACTCCCAGTAAGTCATTCAGATCGTATTATGACCCTAAGACTTCCACTAAAAAACAACACATTCGCAACACTTATCAGCTGTTATGCCCCTACTATGAATAGTTCAGATCAATGCAAAGCTGATCTTTACAATGATTTGCGTAGCTTAATCTAAAAAATTCAGCATAAGGATGAGGTTGCTTTGATGGGAGACTTCAATGCTCGAGTGGGGCTCAACTTTCAAACATGGGCTGGTGTTCTGGGTCACCATGGTGTTGGAAAAATGAATTCAAATGGATTGCGACTCCTGACGTTATGCAAAGAATTTAACTTCAGTGTGACAAACACGTACTTCCAACAAAAGCATTGTCGAAAAACATCATGGATGCACCCCCGATCAAAAGATTGGCATCTCATTGACTACATAATTACCAGAAAGCGCGACCTCAGAGATTTTAAGATAACACGCTCTTTCCATAGTAGCTGTTGTTTATCAGATCATGCGCTTATAGTCGGCAAGACCATCTTCCATTTAGAAAAGAGGAGAGTGAAAAAGTCTTCTGTTCCAAAACGCCTAAATGTGCTGCCTCTTAAACAGGCAGATACACAAAATGAGCTGAAGGAAAAAGTTACGACCGCTATAGCTTCTGTAGAGGTAAATAGTGACGTTTCAAGTTCTTGGGATTCATTGCGCAATGCTGTTTATGACTCGTCTGCTGAGGTTTTGGGCTTCCCTTTACGGAAACATCAAGACTGGTTTTATGAAAACAACATTGAAGTGCAGAAGCTTATCGACCAAATGCATGTTTGCCACAAAACATGGCTCGAGGACAAAAATTCCACAGTGAAAAAGAAGGCGTATAGAGCTCACAAAGCACCAGTTCAGAAGGCACTTAGGTCATTGAGAGAGGCTTGGTGGTCATCCAAGGCTGCGGAACTTCAGGACGCAGCCGACAGGAAGGATTCTAAGTCATTTTACTCTGGCCTGAAAGAGGTGTTTGGTCCTCAAATGAATGGTTCTGCCCCAGTTTTTGCTGAGGATGGAGAAACACTGCTAACTGACAAATCTGCTATCCTTAAGCGCTGGAAGCAGCACTTTGAAACTGTCCTTAACTCTGCATCGGTGACTGACGAAAACATCATTTCCTCTCTTCCGCAGCATCCCGAAATTCCGGAACTGTCTTTTCCACCTACAGTTCAGGAAGTATCTCAAGCTAAAAAACAGCTATCGTCAGGCGCACCGGGCAGAGATTGCATCCCCATTGAGGTGTACAAACATGGCGGAAGAGCACTCGAGGAATAACTGACCATCTTGTTTGTGGAGATATGGAAAGTTGGTGGAGTCCCACAGGACTTTAAGGATAGTAATGTCAAGCATCTTTATAAGAGCAAGGGAAGCAGGAATTCTTGCGATAATCATCGCGGGATATCTCTGCTTTCTCTTGCCGGTAAAATTCTTGCAAGGTTGATTCTGAACAGGATCATCAGACATCTTATTGATGAGATTTACCCAGAGTCCCAATGTGGTTTTCGCTCTGGTCGAGGTACAATCGACATGGTATTTGCCCTTCGTCAAGTTGCTGAAAAAGTTCGTGAAAAAATCGGGAACTGTACATGGTTTTTATTGATTTGACAAAAGCATTCGATACGGTCAGTCGCGTAGCACTTTGGAAAGTTGTTCATAAGCTTTGAATCCCCAACAACATGCTTGATGTCATAATCTCCTTTCATGAAGGGATGGAAGCACAGGTCGTTTCCAATGGGGAAACCTCAGAGCCTTTTGAAGTTACCAACGGTACGAAACAGGGTTGTGTGATGGCACCTGTGCTGTTTGCATTGTTCTTCTCGGTGATGCTTCGGCACGCATTCGCTGATGAAAGCACAGGTGTTAAGTTTCAATTCCGAACCACAGGTGGGCTCTTTAACCATCAGCGTTTAAAAGCCAAAACCTTGGTTCGAGAAGCCATCATTCGGGACCTTCTCTTTGCAGATGATGCTGCCCTGGTTCCGACTTCTTTTGAAGAAGCTTAGAATCTTTTGACAAAATTTTCAGGTGCATGTAGGGCCTTTGGTTTAACAATCAGTTTAAAGAAGACTGAGGTGGTCCATCAACCATGCCCTACCCCTAAACAAGTTCAAGGAGTGAAACAAAATTAGCCTGTCCATGAATTTCCATTAGAAAAACTCAAAGTGGATGGCAGACCAATGAACTATGTCAAAAACTTTACCTACCTAGGTAGCAAAGTTAATTCTGCTGCTTCACTTGATGATGAAATCATAAACCGAATTGCAAAAGCGGCAAATGCCTTCGGAAAGCTGAAACATCGTCTTTGGAGTAGCAGAGGCATTAAGTTGAAGACAAAAATCAATGTGTATAGGGCTGTAATATTGACAGGTCTTCTCTATGGATGTGAGGCGTGGACGCCTTACCGGCATCACATTCGCCAATTGGATGTGTTCCACAGGAGCTGCCTTAGGACCATATGTGGACTTAGTTTGAAGGACAAAGTCGCTAACATCGATCTTTACAACAGATGCCATATTGGTGGAATTGAAAGTTTCCTGTTGCAGTCTCAATTGCGATGGGCTGGTCATGTAGCAAGAATGGACGAAGGGAGGATACCTAAAGCACTGATGTACAGTCAGTTAGCTTGTGGTAACAGGAATGTTGGTCGGCCCTTGCTGAGGTACAAGGAAAAATTGAAAGATGCGCTGACGGCAATTGGAGTACCCCCAAAAAACTTTGAAGACTGTACAAAAGACAGGAAGACATGGCGAGCAGCTTGTTGCATTGGACTGGAGAGATTCAACGAGACCTGTGTGGATAATATGAGAACTGCCAGAGTAAGGCGAAAAGCTAGAGAGAGTGCTCCACACCTGGCATCCGATTACTCACACTCTTGCGCTGTCTGCGGCTTTCTTTGCAGGTCTCTTGCCGGACTCGGGTGTCATGAACGATCTAAACACAAATGAAAGTTGTTGGAACCTCATACGTCGCAATCGACGGGAGAGTCCATCATATATGTATATGTATATGTATTTATGTATATATGTATTTTTATATATATTTGTATATATATATATATATATATATATATATATATGTATATACATGTATATATATGTGTGTGCATTTATGTTTATATGTATATATATATGTATATTTATATACATGTATATATATGTATATGCATGTATATATATATATATGTATATACATATATATGTAAGTATATGTATATATATATGTTTATATATATATATATATATATGTACATATATGTATATACATGTTTATATATATGCACATATATGTGTACATTTATGTGCATATATATGTATGTGTATATATATATATATATGTTTATATATATGTATAAATATATATATATATGTATATATATATGTATATATATATGTTTATATATATGTATATATATATGTATATATAGAAATATGTAAATATATATGTATGTATATATATATGTATATATAGGTATGTATATATGTATGTATATATATATGTATATATAGGTATGTATATATGTATATATATGTGTATATATATATGTATATATATATGTATGTATATATATATGTATATATATATAACTATTTTTATATATAAATATTTATTTTCATCTAAAGACATATATTTTATTTTTACTAACAATCATCAGTGTGGCTATATATAATTGTATCGCCAGTTGAACGATTTAAAACCTGAACCCGATTCACTATTAACTCCAATCAAGCATCTGTAATTATTCGGTCACAGTGACAACTATATTAAATGTAGGTGAAAATACCCCTTATATTTATTTAAGAATAAGTCTGAGATTATATCGTAAGTCTGACAGAATATAGTTAGTTATAGAAAACTTTCGGAACATTGTTAAATTATAAACTCTTCATATTTATTACACAGTGTTCGACTTTAATGGAGCTTTAATAATTATCTTGTATAAATAAATATTTATTATCAACAAACATATCTTTCAGGTTCAGCAACCTCATTAGTGTGGCTATAGGTAACCGAGTTACTATAACCTCTAATATGTCAACCCTTTTGGGTTGAACACTGTGGTAAGTGAAATCGCCAACTCTTATTAATGAACATGCAAAGGTTAATCTTTGAACAAAGGGAGCATTGTTCAGCAGTTTGCAATGTGAATACAAACGGTTCAGTGTGGCTAGAAAAGCAAATACCTCAGGTCAAGCTCAAAATTCGGCCGTATTCTAGACAATCGTTGCATGGTTATAAAATAAAGACACATATCTATATCTACCTTTGTAAAGTTCAGAATATGTTTAAGTTTACATTGATGAATGTGCAGGATTCACTGTTAACCAGCAAACTAACTCACTAACTAACAAACTCACTGATCATTATTTATTTTGAAACACAGCATGCAAAAACGTTAAAAGCGGTGTTTAACCCGTTCGTGAAAGTCCAGATACCTCCGATTTTTATGCAATTTTTACAATAGGTATTCGATCTCTATTAATAAATATTCCCCACATTTCAGGGTTTTTAAAGTATTTTAGTGAGTTTACTATGAGAACAATTTACATTTAAAGATTCCAATATTTTAGATTGTTATTAGATTTGATCCCGAGATATAACAAACTTATTAATTACGATTTCTCGAATTTCAAATCCTTCTTAAGACACCATGAGCTTTTAGATATTTTGTAGAATCAAAAGTACGTAATCGATTTTGATCAAGATTTGAATATTTCGATTCTAGAAAAACATTTAGTCGAATTATGTATTGATTTTAATCTTTGTAATAAGACAAAAGAGTGGTGCAAAACTTCTCTGTTTACGGAATTAATTTTATTGTTTTCATATATATATATATATATATATATATATATATATATATATATATATATGTATATATATATATTTCTAATGTTATCATCCTTATTGTGTTATTGCCACTAAAATTAGCAATAAAATATTAAGTTTAAAATAGGATAAAGAATGGTAACATCTAAAACAAATAATTAATTTTTAAACAGATAAACAATTAAAGATCTACACGTTTAGATCTAAATTACTTAACACCGTTTATACGCCAGCTAGAATCACAGCCAAGCTTTTTCTTCCCACTTTCATATCGCACATAGTATTAACGCATAGAAGTAAATCTTAACACACATCCATACATTAGCTTGTCGTTAAAATGTTCCAATTTGACCCTTTTTTTTCTCCTCGTCATTCTCAACATGAGGTTACATTATACTTATTTTCGACGGTTTCAAATCTGACAACGTGACTTTCCAATCTTAAAATGTGATTTGTATTTTCTTTTTCTTTCTTTCCTTTTCTTCCAAGTTCATTTTTTTCAAATATGACCTAAAGGAAAGGATAAGATGTTTATTCTGTCTGATGAGATCTCAGCTTTTAACAGCTGTTGATCGATAATATCGACATGGCAGTATTGCAAATTATGTACATGTACATGTATAAAAAATAATCATATATATATATATATATATATATATATATATATATATATATATATAAGTCCCCGAGAGTAACTTGCAGAGCTTCAGTAGGTATTTGTTTCGTATCAGTAGATTATACGTCATTGCCAATCAGTCAGACAGTTGCTTTGTAGCTATCGGGCTGACGTATGCCTTTTTTAATCCTACAACGTCCACTTTCCGAGGTTCTAACCTTCTCTCTGAGAATTGTTTTGTTTTTTGCTAATCTCCTGAGGCGTTCCTACCGAGAAATGCCAACGGGGCTGCTCAGCCATTTTTCGTCGGACGGACAGAGTCCTCTTAACTTAGTGCGCTGGCTTTTAAAAAAAAATGACCTTACGTCTAACCTCATGCAGACGTGGGAAATAATACTCTTTGAAAATAATTACTGTCATTTTAAGTTAATTTGTCAACTTAAGAAAAACATCATATGTAAGTCGCGATCAGATGGCAAAAAGCTTAAATGTAAGAGAGATAACTCATATTCTCACCTGTAAGTAGAATGGAATTATCTCTCTTACACATTGAGCTTTTTATGATTTATTAGAAATAACCTGCACTTTAAGACTTTTCTTTGTCGGAATAATTATTTCGGAAAGAAACTGAAGCGAATTACATTTGTTTAGTGTAAAGAGCATCCTGCAAAGATGAAAATGTAAGAATCGACAGTCAGAATCAAATATCGTTATTTAGGGATAACATGGAAAATCCGACAGGAAAACTTGATATATAAGTACAAATTAAAAAAGATTTCATTCTTCCTTTTATTTTAATGGTTCAAGTAGACTACGTTTAGAGCATTACCTTTAAATAACTGTGTCTTTAGCAATGAACTTGAAACGCTGACTTATTTGTTTCTAGCCTTAATGATACTCCAACCATAAGTAAAAGACACAAAATTATATCGTTCTAAAAACTTAAGCAACTTTTTTTAACTCTAAAAATCCTCAAAAGAGATGTGACTGCGAATTAAAAATGTTTACATCCTATCGCTTTAGTTATTATTTCTATATCCACACGCGTTTTAGACTGGCAAAATTAATCATTGTATCGTGTTACTGTCTATATAATAACGTAATTAGCTACTATTAGTAAAATAATTAAGTACTAATAAAATCAGCAAGGGCGATAACTCATATATTTATATGAATAATATAACAAGTGTAGTCTACCTTATAACTAATTTTTCTTTTGTTCTGTATAATTTCCAAAATTTGCAAATAAATAAAAATTAAAAACTAAAATAACTTCGAGGCATCCGGGCAACGTCGGGTAGGTTGGGATAGTAAATAATAAAAGTAAAACTGTCATGTTTCTTTTCAATGGTATATCAGAATGGCTACTTGACGTTGCCCGGGGTCATAAAATTCAAAATAGAATAAATTTAATCGTGTTTATAACATATTTACATTAAAATATCTATCTACTATCTCTCTCTTTCTCTCTTTCTCTCTCTCTCTCTCTCTCACCGTCTCTCTAACTTTCTCTCTTTCTTTCTTTCCTAATTATTTCCTTCCCTCTCCGCAATCCTCGTTTTCTCCTCCACCCAGTTCATTCCTCAATCTTATTTAAATGTGTTGAAAAAGATAATAATAATCTAATTTTTTACCGTGGCGTTCTGTTTTAAATGTAAAACTGTAATCTTACATATATTGCTCTTGGGCAACGGTGAGTATAACTAACAAATATAACATTCTTGACCCCGGGTAATTACGTCTCACTAACACGCACCCGCTTTCCCAATAATATGAAGAGAAATCATGCTAATAATTAAAATAGTCCAAATAGATTTAAATGTGATACTGTAATTGACATTTATTGCTTCCGGACAACGCTAAGAAGAACAAAAGATACTGTTACCCTCTCCAAACACACTCTTAAAAAATAAAATACGGTAATGTTATATTACTTAATTAGCAAGCTGCGGTTTTGAGCGTAAATCTGTCTTTTTTTATGTGCCGCGCCAAGAATATCGATTTGTAAATTTAAAAAAAACACCGCTTTTAAAAGACAAGCAAAAAACTACCCGCTATTCGGTGGTTAGCAATCTAGCTCTAAGTATATTTTTAATGCATGACTTACATTACATATCTTTGATTTAAATATGTTGTAACTTCAAAAACGAATAGTTTTCTATTAAAGTACTTGTACTGAAAATAAATGAACAAAATCTTTTAAGAGATGCTATGCTAATGTTTCATTTTATTTATTAAATCGCTTCAATTACTGTAAATATCGACAAACCTACAGTATATATCCAGGAAATAGAGCGAAAGCGTGCAGAAGTCTAAGTTTACTTTATGAACCGGGTTCGGACCTTATGACCGTCTGAAATTATCGCTTCTATACACTGATGAGAGCATAAGCTAGAAACGACGTCGTATGTAGTTATACATAATTTTATTTTATATATATATATATATATATATATACATATATACAATAAAAGATGGAGCATTTGGGTCACACTCGGCTACAGTCGATTCATTTATTTTTATTTGTTTTAGTTGACTTACCTTTCATCGAGTGGTCGCTGGCTCTGATTGGGGCCCAGATGTCTCTAAACTATTTTTAAGAGAAAGTTTGTCCTCGGTCAGATTTAAAGCAGCCTCGCCGCATCTTCTGTTGCGGATCCGTTCTCGACAATCAGTCTGGCAGAAACTCGGCCATTTCCGTGGCGTTTTTTTTTCTGTCGGGCTGAAGTATTGGTTCGGGTAGTCCTAGAAATAGAAATATGCGATGTGTTGATAAAAAGGAATAGTCAGAGTACACATTACTAAGACACTATATTTCTACGATGTTATACTTGGGTTCAAATCTCACAGAAGTCTAAAGGATTATTTTTTTAAATTGTAAACTTGTTTCATAAATTTAAAGAAATAAACATGACATAATAAAATTACATAAATATTCTTAAAAACTAAGTGGCATTTCGTTTTTGATAATTCGCAAAAAATAATGACATAAATGGTAATCGGCATTAGTTCAAAGTAAATTATATTTGCTTAAAATTATAATTTCTAATGCTTTCAGCCAATAAAAAAATATGTAAATATATTCATCGTAGTTTCTTACTCTCTCAGGCAAATACTAAGGAGCGTATTATTTTCACGAAATTTCACAAATATTTTACTTTGAACTAGAAAGAAAGGGGTAGAAGCTAGATTAAGATGGAAACTGATATATCCGGATACTCTATTAAAAATGCACACGATGGCATAAACTTATATAACAATATGTACGTACCATTTTTGTAACTATAACCAGATAAGCCGGACACTACCACGTTGTCACCGCTCCTTAAAACAGGAAGGGTTAGATATACGTTAGTCTGCCTTTGCTGCCACCAGTGGCAATCAGAAAAATAAGCTCCCAGTTGTTAGTATTTTAAGTGTTACAACGAGGAAATGATCATAACCATATGGCACAAGACATACTTTTATGAAAATGCTAATTTAAATATTAATATGCTTGTACGTTCGTTACATTCATGCGTTTTTTATCGCGCTTTAATTGGTCGCATGTTAAATGTATTCGTATAAAGAAATAAATGTGGAAAGAACATCCTTCATGCGTTTGATACTGCTTACCGTCGCGCTGTGTGTACCCAGGTTTCGTCGCTGTTGGTTTGTGTATCTCGACCGTTGAAACAATAACACGTGGATGACGGACTTGGGTTTAAAAGTATTTTATTAAAAAAAGACAACGACAGAAATTTAAAATATTTTGCACAAAAGAGAGAGAGAGAGGGAGAGAGAGAGAGAGAGAGAGATCCAGAAATACTTACTTGATGAGATATTTACCATAGCATCAGTCAGACCATTTTGGGCGACACTACGCCGAACCTCTTCCGGCCAAGTTGGCTTGTTGGTGCAGGCTCAAGAGAGAGGATCAGCAAACAGGAGTGATGTCATTTCCGATTTCCGCTGTTATCTCTACCCCCACCTTTTCGAGCCCTCTGCCCCTCACTATCTAATACAGGTTGAGGAGTTAGTAGGAGAAGTAAAAGTCGAGGTACGAATGAAAGGGTGTTAAACTGAAACATATCAGCTTATATTTCAACAATTTATAAACAAACACATATGTCCCTTCGTTTAAATCTATCAAACATGCAACATAATCTCATCAACAGTTTTCTAAATTATGTTAAGAAACTTCTCATATATTGTGTAGATAATTCATAGTGCACATTTATATTAGGAATTGATGAAAAATAAGGCTACCTTCATACTAACATAAGATTTAAAAAGTGAAGTAGAAAAGAAATATATGCACAGAAAATAAGGATCCAACTACTGTTTAAAAGTGACATGTGCTTGAAGATTGTTGAACAATTCTGTTAATGTTATATACACGCACAGAAAATGGCAATGTAACGAGAGTTGCAAAATTGTGTGTCAATACTGATTTTGGAAATTGCTGAAAAATTATGTTACTTTTATGTCAATAATCCAATAACTGCAAAGTAGATTAGTAAAAAGGAAATGCATAAAATGAAAATGACAATACAACTAGTGTCACAGAAGATAACAATGCACCTACGTGCTATGTAAATACTGTTTGGTTTAAATTGCCGAGTAATACAGTTATCGTTATATTAATATAAAGGTTCAAATATGTGGTGAAAAGAAATATTACTATAGCAAATGACTCTTCAGCAATCATTTCAATGTGGTATGTAAATAAGTTGCTTTGAAAATTGCTCCACAGTACCATTACTCCGGTACTAATATAAAATCTAATTATTGTAAGGAAAGTATATTCACGCACAGCAAATGGCAATCAATCAATGGTTTATATCAGCTTTAAAAAGTGAGGTGAAGAGATGCACGCACAGAAAATAACAATGCAATGAGACTGTAAACGTAGTATATAAATACTGGCTTTGAAAATGACTGAGAAAATATTGTTACACTTATATACAGATATCAGCTTTAAAAAGTGAAGTGGAAAAATACACGCACATAAAACGACAATGCAAACGTGGTATATAAATACTAGTTTTGAAAATAGCTGAAGATTATTGAGGGACGTATACAGATATCAGCTTTTAAAAGGTAAAATGAACAAAAAACACGAACATAAAATAACAGTGCAATCGGACTAAAACGTGGTATTTAAATACTAGTTGTTAAAATGTTTGAAAATTATAGTTAGACCTATACAGATAAAAGCTTAAAGAAAACTGAAGTAAAAAATGTTAAAACACGCACATGGAATGACAATACAAACGGGAGGTAAAATGTGGTCTATAAATACTAGCTGTTAAAATGTTTGAAAATTACTGTTAGATTTATACAGATATCAGCTTTAAGAAAACTGAAGTGAAATAAAAAATTTAAAAAAACACGCACATAGAATGACAATACAATCGGAAGGTAAAATGTGGTCTATAAATACTAGCTGTTAAAATGTTTGAAAAGTATTGTTAGACTTCTACAGATATCAGTTTTAAGAAAACTGAAGTGAAAAAAAAAACACGAACATTGAATGACAATACAAACGGGAGGTAAAACGTGGTCTATAAATATTAGCTGTTAAAATGTTTGAAAATTATTGTTAGACTTATACAGATATCAGCTTTAAGAAAAGTGAAGTGAAATTTTAAAAAAAACACGCACATTGAATGACAATACAAACGGGAGGTAAACTGTGGTCTATAAATACTAGCTGTTTAAATGTTTAAAAATTATTGTTAGACTTCTACAGATATCAGCTTTAAGAAAACTGAAGTGAAATTTAAAAAAAACACGCACATTGAATGACAATACAATAGGGAGGTAAAACGTGGTCTATAAATACTAGCTGTTAAAATGTTTGAAAATTATTGTTAGATTTATACAGATATCAGCTTTAAGAAAACTGAAGTGAAATAAAAAAAAAATTAAAAACACGCATATGGAATTACAATACAATCGGGAGGTAAAACGTGGTCTATAAATACTAGATTTGAAAATGGCTGAGCCATAGAGTTACTCTAATGCTTATATAAATTCTAATAGAGAAATGTGTAGACAAATAATGTGCATGCACAGAAAAAGACAATGAAATTATCGTTGAAATGTTGTATGTAGATACTAGCTTTGTAAAATTGCTGACTATTACTTATATAAGATTTTGTAAAATGAAGTAAAAAGAAATACACGCACAAAATGAAAATACAATTGGGCGTTCAACGTCTATGTAATTAGTAGTTTCTAAAATTGCTGGTCAATACCGTTACTTACTTATTAATATTACTATAAAAAACTAGCGTTACTTAAAATACCTTTAGGAATAACTGATCTAACACATTAGACCTGGTTATTTCTTATCTTTATTGGAAGAAGTCAGTATTTCTCTTAACAATATTACTTGATTTGGACCATTTATTTCTATCTGTCAGTTTGAGCTAGATTTGTTAAATCTTATTATGCATAAAAAAATAGGGCTGATTTATTACGGGTGAAAAATATTTTTTTAATTGACTTTTATTGTCTCAAATACGGATTGTTTGTTGTACTTTCTGTCCTGATTTTCCATTCTTTATAATTACTTTTCCAGTCATTTTTAGACTTCTGTATACAAGGCACATATGTATCTATGTGTGTATATGTCGATGCATTATAGCTTAACGGTTGATTTAAAAGTCAAACTTACCACCGATTTGGAACCAGCACTTTTGATCCGATGTTAAAATCGCTGTAAGAAATTTATTATTCAACATTAACAGTATGAAAAAATATAAGTAAAAAAGAATGCTCCGCCATTTTAGCGTTCACTTTCTATTTTTAAATTTTCTATTATTAGTCGACCGAACAACATACTTATTTATAATAATCTGAAACTGTTAACGACTAGTAAGAAACATAAATCAATAGATATGTAAAAATAAGTCAATATTTTTTTCAAATCATAGTACGTTTCTTTAGTTTTCTTTAGTTTTTACTATTGAAACTCTCTTCATTTTTCTTTATTTATGTTAGACATTCGAACTATTTTACATCTACACAGAGAGATTCCTACGCTTTAAGTGTAGATGTGTGGATAAAGCGTTTTACTTCATTTAAAACAATGTATGCAATCTTTAAGGTTCAATTTCACACCAGACAATTGTGTGTGGGTTGTTTTGCTATAGTGTTAGTTATTTACTAGCAGATATCAATCATCACTATGAACCTAGATAATTTACTTGTTTATTTTAAAATTATTTTATTACGATTTCAAGTAAAAAAATGTTCATTTGAACTGACGTGCAGAAGAAGAAATGTTTGAGAAAACCGCCGTTGATGTGTACTTCGGCTAGTTATAATTATAATTAAGTAGTGAGACTTGTGGAAATTCATTGTTGTTGATCTTGTTGTTAGGCGAGTCAGACTTTTGCAAAGAGATCACGTAGATCGTGCCTCAGGAGTATCTTGTGTGCAGGAAGTCATCATTTTTGGTAACAGCTATTCATTAACCTTCTAGATTCCAGGCTTTTACAGCCGACACCGAAAGCGTTATGGTTAAGCGGTTGCATGCAAAGTTGAAGAAAGTTTGACTAAAACACACAGAGGAATAGCGCAGAAGCAACGTTTCGACCCTCAGTCGATTAATTTGGGGTTTCGTGCATGACACGTCTTTGCATGCCCCATGCTGAGACAGAGACCATCAGAAGATAACGGATCTTTATGCTGACCCCTCCTTGATTTTCACCAGAGCCTTGTTAGCCTGGTAGTGGCCGTAATATTGATTTGTGCCAAAGTTGTTTGCCATGAAATGCCGTACAAGGGACAGAGGTTCCAGACCATATAGCTTTGACACTACCACATTGTCACATCCTCTACCCCAGTAATACATGGTTGGACTCTAAAGGGGAATACGGTGCATTCCATGGACGTCAGTGACGAATAATGTAGTTTCTAGAATATATCTTGTTATTAGAGTCAATCTCCAAAAACCTGTACGATTTTTAGACATCTTTCCTTTCTATGGATTTCCGGCGACACTCAGACCCAACGATATAATTGTACAATCTTTAGACAGAACAGATACTGCAATTTGATCCTAGAATAATGGCCACGAAAGTGTATATTGCTTCAGGTTTCACGTTCGGCACAACAGCGCCATCAAGTAAACATTTTAAAATTTATTTTTTTTGCATTGCATTTTGGGAGATCGTGCGATGCCATCATTTAAAAAAAAGATTTGGTGTGTGAGAAAGTAACATGAAATTTCTTTAAAAAATAATTACATTGACTAGGGGAACTCTGTCGAAATTCTACGCTTGCTGTCTTCATCTATCTGACTCATTTACTCTTAATGAGATTTCCTTTGAAATGATACATTTATGTGCGACTTAATCATATTAAACAAAACTTGTATTTTCGTTAAAAATTATTGAAATCAATAAAACGAACATATCTATTTTTTGAAAATTGTAACAATTTACATATTTTTTTAACAATAAATATTCGTTTTTTTCGTACCTTAAGATATAATTGTCAGCTATATATCTTCTTTTACATGAATTAAACGGAAGTACTGTTACTTGTAAAAAGTGTTATTTTAAAGTAATTGATTGTGGCATCTCGTTACCTAAGTAACTGTGGTTAATTCTAAATAACACACAATATAATACTTAAGTAGAATAGTAAAAAGAAATACACGCGGGGAAATTCGGAATGCGAAAATGCTTGACAAGCGTTATTTTAATACTAACTTTTAAAATTGATTAACACTACAGTTACACTCAAACTAACACAAGTTTTTATGTTGGTGTAAAACAATGCACAAAGAGGAAATGACAATCAAGGGAGGCGCGAGAGCGCTCTATCCTTTAATAGACTTCAAAAATGGCCTATGCTGGAAATCTCATTTCTTTGATCAATCATAACTCAAAAGGCAATAAACCAAATTAGTTAAAACTTTGCACAACATTTTTATTTGATAGGTTCTATAAGTGTGTAGAATTTCAGCATCATTAGTCAAGGCAACCCAGAGATCCAGAAAGGTAAGGCATGATTTTGTGTTATCCGTGTGTACGTACGTACGTACGTACGTACGTGTGTGCCACCCTATATGTCATCAACTATTTGATGGATTCAGATGATTTTTGGCCGGGATAGAGGTTCTAGGGTCTAGTTGATGGTATTTTAATTTCAGTTTACCATATACCTTAGTTTTCCAGAATATTCCAAAAAGCCTTAAAAATGACCAGGCACAAAAGTAGTGACATTCCATGAGAAATGCTAGTATACTGAAATCATATGCCCTTAATAGGGTTAAGATGAAAATTCATATACACTAAATGTACAAAAGCAAGGAAATTCCCAAATTTTTACACTTTTATTTTCATTAAGGGTATGCGAGCACAACAGGGCTATGTATTTTACTGGTAGGAATTTTTCTTCAGCGCACCTCACACACTTCATCCACTCATGCATAGAGATTTATACTGTAGTTATGTGATAATGAAATGGTTTGGTTGATATGTAGTCATACCCTTAATGACAATAAAAGTGAAACAATTTGGGAATTTCCTTGCTTTTGTACATTTAGTGTATATGAATTTTCATTTTAAACCTATTAAGGGCATATGATTTCAGTATACTGGCATTTATCATGGAATAGAACTAGGGTTCCAATTTCTATGTAAATACTGGCTTGGAATATTGCTGAACAATAGCATTACTTTCATATCAATAGAAGATACTAACGGGACCCACGCACATCCGCTGCCCGAGAAAATCCAAGAATCCAATAAACCCGTGTCCTCTAACCCCATATAAACATTTTAATTGATTGTTTACTTAACTATGCATATTAATTTAACTGTTTTGAAGTATTGAATTCATAAATAATGATTACCATATAAATGTTCTTATTATTTCATAACTACGAAAGGGGATACTGACAGCCATGTATTGGGTTAGCTAAAAAGTGCGTTCGTTTTTTTAATGGATATAAAAACCGAGTTTATCCAATTCATTTTCCACGCTCGAGTTGGAAATCTTGAGAATGTCTGCGATTTTTCTGGCTATAAAAATGCCAATCTTGTTCAATCCTGTCTTTCATTTGGTCACGGTCGATCATCTTTGGCCGGCCAAAGCGAGAAGCATTTCTCGCTGAAAAAATTAGTTTTCGAAATCGAGCAAACCATTTCTGGCACATATCTTCTGTAACAGTCTTTTCTTGATACACATGGCATATCTTTATGCAGGTTTTCTTTTCGTTTTCTGTAGAAAAAAAAAGCATTAGAAGTCGATAGTGCTCTGCTGGATCTTTCATGTCAAGGCGTGAAATACAAGAATAAATATAACAAACTCTTCTGTTCGGAGGCTTATTGCACACTGACGTCAACATACTCTTTAAAAGTGTTAGCAGTAGTTTCTTCTGTTTTTAAGAAAAAAAGCATAACTACATGAACATGAAATTTGTTGCAATCTATGTTGTTGCAATGGAGTGGAAGTGAACATCCGTGAATATGAACAATTTTGTCAAAAATTGAAAAAAGAAATGCATAACACATGCTATGTTTCATCTGTGATTTAAATAAACAGTTTATAGGCTTCTTAAGAGCCTTAAGAAACCTTTACTTTTATAACGCTAATGACTTTCCGTACAACCATATATATATATATATATATATATATATATATATATATATATATATATATATATATATATATATATATATCGTACATGTATTGGTTTCTGTAAATGTAAATCCGTAGAAACTCAAGTGTTTATAAAAAGTGCTCAATACCAAGTAGAGCTGTTTATAAGTATAAATTTTTATTTATACAAACATTATTGGTTACATATGTGCATACATGTTTCGGTTGAACTTTCCCAAGAAAGTCAACCTCATCAGACCGAGACCGATGTCAAGATAGGAAAATTAGTAATCCGACACTAGTTCATAAGAGGTAGAAGATGCTAGAAATAGAAGATGCTAGATCCCCAAAACGAGTTATTTAAGATAGAAAATTCTTCAAATCCATCCATTCCTGAAAGATTCTCGGTCTGATGAGGTTGACTTTCTTGGGAAAGTGCAACCGAAACATGTATGCACATATGTAACCAATAATGTTTGTATAAATAAAAATTTATACTTATATATATATATATATATATATATATATATATATATATATATATATATATATATATATATATATATATATATACCGTAGGTATAAATAATTAAATATCTCTTTGTAAATATGTGTTATGAAGCCCCTTCAAGAGGTTGAAGTTCAGAACTAAGTTATTAAAACCAGACTTTCACTTAACTATAAGCAAGGTTCCGATAACGTCGTTGAACCCGCTAGATTGTCTGATGTTTACTATCCGCTCGATTTAGGCATCAATATAACTTAGTTTCTCCTGTATCACATCATAATGTCCGATCGCCGCGAGGATAGAGGTAAAGCGTATAGTCTTTATATACTCTGTGAATCGGGTTCGCGCCTTGTTACCGTCTTAAATTGTCACTTCCTACATTTGATAAGAGCGTAATGTGTAAACGCCGGCGTATGTAGGCATATATAATTTAATATTTCTTTGTAAATATATATATATATATATATATATATATATATATATATATATATATATATATATTTATATATATATACGAATAAATAAATGTTGCTCTTTATTATAATAGATGGTGAATTCTTTAAACTGTTTTGTACTCGATAAATATTATGTGACGAGACGGATATATTTCCCCCTTTCTCAAAATATGTATTAAATAAGTTGTCGCTCTGTCTATATGTATATTGAAATGGTGAGTGTTACTTTGTCTTTTTTCATTTTCAAAAATGTAATCACCTCGCTTGGATGCTTGACAAGAACATAGGGTCGAAATGCATTATTGCACCGGTGATTATGTGATCCCGTGATTTTTTTATTTTTATTTTATTCTTGTTTGGTCTATTACAATCAGCTCTCATACCCGGATTTCCTTCTGGAATTTATTTCACTCTGAAACACACACAATATATATATATATATATATATATATATATATATATATATATATATATATATTGCTTATTATTATAGAGTGGAGGTTTTCTTTTAAAAAAACTCATAATATCAAATATTATTTGTTATAAGTATGTGTGTGTGTTGCGTTCGCTTCCTTTCTACTTTCTCTTCAGCCGGATACGATAACGATATCTGCAAAAACAGGAAATGGTAACAAATTGTCTATTTCAAAAGGAGGATTTGTTTTCGTTGAAAAAAATGTTTATTGTTACTGTATGGACTAAATGAACTTTATCTTTTTGTCAGTTTTTTTTTCTCCACAGAATTCTGATGAATTACTTAAACATTACTCTAGGTATAAACACAGGTGCACATTTTTCATGAATGTATTCAATGTTTGCAAGTAGACCACAATATATATATATATATATATATATATATATATATATATATATATATATATATATATATATATATATATATGAAACAGAAATTAGGATCGGCAATACGCACAGACAATTAACAAGCGACTACTAAAAAAAATAAGCTGAAAACTGATAAAATCGTGATTGTATATATCCATAGTAAATAACCTCCACCAAAGAAGTTATGTTTTCGGTCGAGTTTGTAATTATGTTAATTGGTTTGTGTATAGCCTAGCATCGAAATCCTTTGAGCCATTGTCCTTACACTTGGTCAAAATATCGGTCATGGTCTAACTTAGAACTGATTTAATATTTAAGCGATCTATGGCAAAAGTACAGGTCAAGGTCACGATGAATTTTAAGTTACACTTTTGTCGATAAATGTGCTTCTGTTCATCGTAGTTACCCGCTACGTGGCCCATATTGTAGCCGATAGAGTCCTGCATCTTATATGATTGAAAAGTTCGATGATGGTTGAAATTTAAACGGAATTGTAATTATGGATCTG
Source organism: Sepiola atlantica (assembly GCA_963556195.1). Taxonomy (NCBI): domain Eukaryota; kingdom Metazoa; phylum Mollusca; class Cephalopoda; order Sepiida; family Sepiolidae; genus Sepiola; species Sepiola atlantica. Next base: position 127,026,770 of record OY744523.1, read on the forward strand.
ATTTATTGGGATAATAGTAACCATTATGCAAAATCTCAGTATGATTAGAAAAATAATTTTGCGGTTTTCAAAATTTCCATGGATTGACTTCGGGAATACTTCGTACAATATGGAGAAGTATCGCGCAGATACGATTTTGGCCCATCTATACGTTGTAAGATGGAGTTATGAGATCCTACGACTAGCTTAGGTTCTTGTTCAGTAATGTATTTAATATTTGCAAATATGCACATGAAATAAAAAATTAACATACGAAAAATATACAGATCTTTAAAATATAAGCAAACAAAAAATAAATAAACTAAAAACTTCTAGACGAGTTGGCTTAGTATTAATACTCCTGTTTATCCTTCGATTTAAACAAACTAGTCTATTTTTTTCGTTTCCATGACTAGTTGGCATTCTCAGAATCGGTACTCCAGTCTACCCTACTATTTAAAAGGACTTGTCATTTTTTTTAGTTTTCTTCCTCCTATAATAGTAGGCCTTCCAAATATTGATACTCCAGTCTACTCAACTATTTAAATAGACTGCTGTTATTTTGAAGGTTTTTCTTTTTCTTAGATTTGTCTAACTTCAGAGTTTTACTCCTAGACTAGTTTGCATTCTCAAAACTGATACTCCAGTCTACCCTAGTATGTTTTTACTTATATTCACCACAAAAAAGGTATATTGCAACTGAGACGAAATAATTTATACTAAGCGGAAGAGTTGTCAAGCGAGATGTTTGTTCACATTTCTGCATTTCAGTACAGTAAGGGAATAGGGAGCAGGGAGGAGATTCTAAAGGATGTTGCTTAGAGTATTTACGTTGAGGGGGAACAAGTGAAGTAAGTTCGTCGAAAGACATACCATTGAGCTACTTGTAGAACAAGCACAGAGATGCCACATTGCAGCGATGGGACAGGGGTTTGAGCTTTGTTGACAGTGTTTGACCTATTAAATTTGAGGCTCTCTTGGGACCCTGTCTAAGAGGTAGAGACTAGTGGTGGGTGCACCAGTCCAGATCTGGTAACAATATTCCATGCATGGGCGTATTGTGGCTGTGCAGAAATTGATGATACTGGCATGTAAGAGACTTTTTTTAGCCCGGTAAAGGGAGCCCACATTATTTGCAGCAAACTTGGCAGTATTTTCTATGTATGTGTTTCAATTCATGTTACCGGCGAATGTTAGTTCAAATAGTTTGAATGTTGGAGACTCAGATAAGGTACTATAAACCATGGCAATTGGCAGTTAGAAAGGTTTCTTTTTATTGCTAAAAAGAAATGAGTTTTGTCTCAGTAGCATTAAATGTTTAGCTTCATCCTACTACGGACTGAAGGTCATTTTCTAAGGATTAAGCCATTGCCTTGGATATGTGTGTGATAGTTTTGCACCCATGTCGCGAATAGAGCGTCATCAACAAATATAGCCATCTCGAACGCAATTGTATAAGGAAGCTCGTTTATGAAAATGAGGAATAATAAAGGTCCAAGGATTGACCCCTGTCGAACGCGGGCATTAATGTCATGTTGTTTAGATGTACAGTAATCAGGGACAACCTAAGGGACTTTAGCTAAGAAGGATCAGATTATATTAGATATTCGTCTGGTAATACCGTATGAATTAATTTTCATGGGTAGACTTTAATGGCAGACCTTGCCAGGGGCTTTGGATATATCAAGCGCTACCGCCCGAGCTCACTTGCCTTAGCTAGTGTATGGTATATGCGTTCAGAAATCACCGTTAGGATATCCGCAGTAAAACAGGCTTGCCTAAATTAATACTTTTGATTAGAACTAAGGTTAGCAATTACGAGATGGTGGACTATCGCTAGATTTATTAATGATTCAAAGAGCGGAGAAACTAATGGAGCGATAATTTTTAGGGTCAGTTCTTTTACCAGAATTCTTGAACACTGGTACCACAGAGGCAATACTCTAACAAAGAAGACAGCAAGATCCGACAAAACATTTGTTATAGAATTTAGAGAGAGCATGGGCTAGCTCAGTAGAGCATTTTTTATTGCTACAGCAAGGATATGATCAGGCCCACATGCTTTGGATTTGCCAAGATTTTTTATGATATCCAGGGCATATGAAAGGGTGATGATCAGATCATCAAGTATGGCTTTTCTCCGTAGTAAAAAAATTGGTTGGGAGTGATTTATTGTGTCCAAGATAGAGTTGAAGGGTAGACAGTCTATTCTTTTACGTTGCCGGCAAGCGATATCATGGTGGTTAGAGAGTAAGTGAATTCTTCATTGCCTATTATTGGCACACTATTGCAGATTTTCCAGAAATTGCAAGTTCCTAAATTCTGCGACTGACTGTGTTTTCTGGTCATCTCAGTATATATATATATATATATATATATATATATATATATATATATATATATATATATATATATAGCATTGAAGAGACAATATTTATTATTCATAATGAATTTAAGAAATTAAAAAGATGAAAGGGCAGCTGACCGGCTTCGTACCTCGCTCAACAGAGCCAAATATCGAGGTAATGTATAAAAAATATAAAAAGATGCTATGAGAATTATAGCGAGGGAAAGGGGTAAAAAAAAAAAAAAAAAAAGTTCAGTCAAATAAAAACAACATTAAGCCCGAGGAGATTTTCTCTTTGTTTGCAAAGAGAAGGTCTCCTATTCCTGAAAATGTTTTCGTGGAGTTGATGAAATTTGCTACGATGTCCGTTGAATTCAGTTTTGACGACATTATGTACAGGCAAATTGATGGTGTATCTATGGGCTCTCCCTTAGGACCAGCATTGGCCAATATTTTTGTTGGTTTCCATGAAGAAGGTCTCCTATCTGGTCCAAATAGACCAGATATCTACTTTCGTTATGTTGACGACACCTTTTGCCTGTTCAACAATGAAACGGAAGCGGACGTTTTTTTTACGTCCCTTAACAATATTCATCCAGCTCTTAAATTCACTATTGATAAGGAAACTAATTCTTCACTGCCATTCCTTGATGTATTAGTTAATAAAGCTTCCTGTGGTTTCTTAACATCAGTATATCGGAAACCTACCTTCACTGGTCTTTATACTCGTTGGGACTCATTTTGTCCCACAAAACAAAAATTTAATCTTATTAAGACCCTTACCCATAGGGCCTTAAAGATTTGTTCGAAGACCGAGCTGGATGAAGAAATTAAATTTATTACTAAGACCCTCTGTAACAATGGCTACCCTTTAGACATTGTACAATCTACGATTAAAACAAAAATATTACATTTTTACAAAAGCAAACCAGCTTCTGTAGACAGATGCCCTATTTACCTTCGCCTACCTTGGCTTGGTAATATTAGTGATAGATTCGCCAAACAAATCTCTTTGTCTGTACAACAATGTTATTTTGCTGCGAATACGCGTGTTGTTTTTTCCTCTCGTCCAATCTTAACTTCTATTCGAAAAGATGTCCTTCCCCCACATCATAATAATTCCATTATTTATTTATTTAAATGTAGTTGCTGTATGCACTACGTCGGGATGACGTCACAGAGATTGGACATCCGGGTCAAACAACACGTGCCCACAAAAAATTCGCAATGGAAATTATTTACCAACTGATGATTTGAATAATACTTATGGCTCGTCGATAGGTCAACATCTCATAAATAATCGCACCTGTGCCTCTAAATTCAGTGTCGACTTATTCTCCATTCTTAGTAAGTCACACTCCCCTTATCATCTCAAGATCTTAGAAACAATTTATATTAAGTCCTTGAGACCTTCTCTTTGCAAACAAAGAGAAAATCTCCTCGGGCTTAATGTTGTTTCTATTTGACTGAACTTTTTTTTTTTTTTTTTTTTTTACCCCTTTCCCTCGCTATAATTCTCATAGCATCTTTTTATATTTTTCATACATTACCTCGATATTTGGCTCTGTTGAGCGAGGTACGAAACCGGTCAGCTGCCCTTTCATCTTTTTAATTTCTTAAATTCATTATGAATAATAAATATTGTCTCTTCAATGCTATTTTAAAGTTTTGTACGACAAAGAAAATATTTAAATATATATATATATATACGGTTAGCTGCGATTTTTAAACTCTTGCAATGGTGTATTGATGATATAAATTGTTGTCTGTTTGTAGTTGACTTATGGCGGTTGAATCGGCGGAATGCGTGTTACCTATGCGCAGTAGTAATTGCACACCTAAAAGTGAGGGATTGAGGACAGTGGGGCTTACTATAGAATTTTCGCGTGGGGACATATGCTTCTATGTCTGCTTTGACCCGTTCTGTTACCTCATTTGCGTACTAATCAGTGGGGATAGAAAAGTTTTGACTCTTTTGAGCGTCTCTGACGTGATCTCTGATAAATTTCCAAGAAGGCAGCTTGTAGTATCTCGTCGTTTTGAATAACGGAGCATCAGTTTGGGGTCAGAAGTTTCGGGTGATATCAACCATTATTTCAAGTTGATCAGCGTTACCGAACAGGTTATGGTCATACATCACACAAGCCTCAGGCAGTTTAGCCACGAATACGTTGACTAATCCTCACGATCTGGAAAGCGGATCATGTAAGTGACTGTTTCTTAAACGGATTGTGTAATATGGAATGTATCTGTGATTTTACCAGCTGGACAAACCAAGCCAATCTTTGTGGAGGACATAAAAATCACTAAATAAATGGTTGTGAGCGCTCAAATGTAAATAGTTCTGCGTCTACATTATCAGAGACATAGTCGAGCCGTGTACAGTCCTGGGTCGAAGAAGATCGGTAGATTAAATATAAGTAACTAACGATGTGTTGTAAGGTAAATATAAAACACATGTAGCCCTGATCATATGATTCTTGACTATGTTCATGTGGAGGGTGTTACGGGTATAGATTCCAAAACAGTTGACCGAAGATACTGGTTTTCAACTCGAAGACATTCACGGAGCCATGACAGGGAACTATGGAGGAGTTGGGTCAATATGGTCCGGGCAACCAGCTCGATCTGATAGATAGATAGATAGATAGATAGATAGATAGATAGATAGATAGATAGATAGATAGATAGATAGATAGATAGTATTCTTAGAATCGATACTCCTTACTATTTAAAATAACTTGTCTAATTTCGGAGTGTTTCTTTTCCTAGACTAGTTGGCTCACCAAATGTTGATACTCGAGTATTTAAATGGACTGCTATTTCGGAGTTGTATTTTCCTAGACCTGTTGATACCTCACATGATTGATAGTCTCATTTACTCTATTTTAAAAGGCTGATCTTTTTTAGGAGTTTTGTTTCCCCTAGACTCGTTGTGCCATCCACGGATAGATACTCTAATCTACTCTACTATATAAAAGGACGAGTCTAATCTCGGAGTTTTTCTTCTCATAGAATAGTTGACGTACCAAAGATGCATTGGCATTGTATTGGTATTATTTCAGACTGTTCCATTCTCTTAAACTAGTTGGTCCACCAATACATGAACATTTTCTGTAGCTATGATGTAACCCTTGGTCAGTGGGAGTATATATGATTTTTCTTTGCTGAAGAGTTTTAAGGAAAATGTATTTACGGTAACATCACCTCCTAAACATATAGAACCTTGTTTCTCCAATTAGTTAATTTGCTTTATTCGGTAATGCAGTGGGAACCGGTATTTCAACAAGATATAAAAGTAAACTATAAAACCTTTTGATGACGGGGTTTATGCAGAGGAGTAGTAACTTAAAGAGATGGCTTTCCGTTGGGTCCTCGACTTGTCTCCATTTTATTCACAAATAATGCTATGTGATGCACCCCAAAACAGTGTTGTTCAATTAAGATCATTTGTTATCCTCACTATAGTAAATGTTCCTCCGTTCGTGGCGAGGAATCTCACTCTTCACGGGGTGGTCTTATTAATATGCATGGACATAATGAGAACCAGGCGGATCTAAAGGAGTCTAACCTCGATTTTAAAAGTCCCCTCTATCCTGAATGGGTAGTTGTAGTTCCTGCGACGATCATTGAAAACTGGATGCTTCGACAGAGAAAACGTGGCAGCATCAGTTAAGGTCATCCTGCGTAACAATGTGAACGTGCATTCGCCGAAGTTTGCGAAATACATTAATGCATCTATAGTAGAGCATATAAGTATATACGACATAATCACGTTGACACACCAGTTCTCGTTAGATTAGTGAAGTTAAGCAACGTTGAACCTGGTCAGTACAAGATGGGTGACCATTTGGAAATACCAGGCGCTGTATGTAGGAGGACGTCAACACCTCCCTGCAAGAACTGCAAAAAACTAACAACGGCATCTCCTCTAACCGGATATACATGAGACTGGGGATCCCTTGTGAATTTGATACTCCCATGGAACTTCTTCTTTCGAAAGAAGCCGGTTCAACTGGTAAAGGTACAGGGGTATAGTAGAGCCTCATAGTTGACATGTGCCATCGAAAGATTTAAATGACAATTCTTTGAAAGAAACTAGTTAGAAGGATTTGGGGTGACTTATAGAGCTAATTGATTGGTTGATAAAATATACATGCTTCGACTTACTCAAAATCGAAGTTAATTAAGCTTTAATGCAATATATATTCAGGCTTTTATTGACAGTTACTCATATATAACAGATAACTATTACTTTTCTATTGGTGACTGTATTATAATCTCTGTCTCGATAAAATCATTGAAACACTAATAATGTTGCAAAAAATCATTTGTACGTATGTTATCACCTTTTATGTACGTTTTTAAATGTCAGATCGTCTGATTGCCAAAGATGAGAAGTAATTAATAATTATATGTTTCCACTGATTGCCGAATATTTTAGTTTTACCTATTTAAAAATGAATTGTTCTCAAATCGAATATAACGTTATAAATAGAATTATGGCGTTGCTGTTGGCTTAACGAGTTGTATCTTATGTCATTTTATTTAGATTTTTTTACAGATCTAATTGTTATAATTTTAGAAATAGATTTTTTAATCACATTTGTTTTATCTATTTAAAGAATATTAGTCTTCACCTGCTCCGTGAGCAATGTTGGTACAATACCTGTGTGTCAATTTCTATATTTAACTAGATGTTTATACGTTATAGCAAGTACGAAGAAATACGTTACTTAATATTTGCACGAACGAGTAAGTAACTACGATGAATGTATTTATGTATTGTTTTATTGGCAAAAAAACATTAGAAATTATGTTTTTAAACAAAAATAATGAACTTTGATCTAATGCTGAAGAACCATTATATCTACAGTTTGTGCATTAGAAAAGGATCACTTAGTTTAAAGAAAATATATTTCTATAACATTTCTATATTATTATCGTATGTTAATTTTTTTAAATTTATAAAACCTGTATTCAGTTAAAGACCATTTAGACTTACGTAAGATTTGAACTCGAGTCTTGACATCGTAAAGCTACTACTTCAGTGTATTATTTGGATTATTCAGACCACTGTTCTCATCTTTGATGTTATTCTCTGTTGTGGACCTGGGTAAGCTGAATGAATGACACAAGAACACATGGTTTAAATGAACAAAGGTATATATTATATAATAGAAAGAAAGATATTACAAGGAGATGTTGCTCTCAACCGCCATTGCTGGTTTGCCTGGGAAGAAGAGAACAAGTGTCACGTGCTTCCCGTATTTATAAGGTGGACGAGTCCATTAGTTCTTTGTAGGTAGGTACAGCACCATAACATTCTCACAATGTTTCGGTCAATGTAACCTTCAACCTATCTACTGTGCGTTTCCTCGAACTCGGGAATCTACATATCGAACTCGGAAATCCGTGCGATATTTCGAACATTATTTAATCCACGAAGTAGCGGAATCGTGGCGCAACCGACGTGTGTACTAAGTAATAATCATTTTAAAGTGACAGTCTTCTTGGGGGTGAAGTTTCAATCCTTAGTACGGGCGATACTGAGAATACAATGACAAATTACTTAAGACTTCCCCGGTCATAGCTGACGGCACGAGAGCAAGATACACCCATGGATTAAATAAAAAGTACCGTTCGAAATTGCGTACAGATTCATGATTTCAACATACAGATTTCCGAGTTCAACGAGACGCACCTGAAGAAGGTCGGAGGTTAGATCGGTCGAAACGTTATGAGAATAACATCCCAGATGAGTACAGTAGTCCGACTAATCAAAGAAATACAGATTACAAATTCTCATCTCAAAAAATTCGATTCATATTATTGCCTTTTTAACAACTAATCTACTATTTATATTTGCGTACGAACAAAAAAAAAACTCCCAAAACACCATAACGTTTTAATGGTATATAGATTTAGCTGACAATTATTTGGAGTCAAAAGTATGCGATTATTTATTTAAAACAATGTTTAATTGTTATATAAATAAGTAAAATCGTAACTTATTTTCAATGATCATCATAATAAGCAGCAGCAGCAACAGCAGCAGCAAGGAGTGTTATCACTTTCACTGGTTTGCTTCCATCTTGTTTTGTCCCTGGTTTGGTGTGGCCACGTATAACCCAGCTCGCTATAGAGGTTGTCTTTTCACCGTTTCTTTCACTCTTAGTCTTTTTCATTGCCTTTGGGTTATTTCTGTTGCTCTAGATGTGCATATGTTCTCTGTAAATCTCGAACGGTGGTCTGTGTTTCTATGTTTGGCTTTTCGCGTGTTGGTGATGATGTCGTTTACTCCAGTTGTCTGTCTGATACAGGTGTTTTTTTTTACTTTCACGTAGACTGATGCCGAGCATAATGCGTTTCATTTTGCATAGTGTAATTCTTAGTTTTTGCTGCATTATTGAGTGTCCATAGTTCTCTAACATATGCCATAACAGGCATGAAGTATGTGTTGAACATTTTCAATAACAGTTACGTATTTAAAGTAAGTATAGTGTTTCGACATCCAATAATCTATAAATGGTTGATATGCCGTAAAAGATAAACACAGGTTTAAGCTAAAACACTATTTCGGCTATTCACAGTAGGGTATCTTCCACCAGAATATCAATTAGACTTCCGTTAATAAAAAGAATATGTAATAATAAAAACTATTGTGATAGTTTTAACAAACCCGTAAAATCTTAGAGTAAAAATAATTAGGAATCGGACGAATTTAATGGAAAATCAAGATTACGTACAGCTTGGCTTTCGGCAATTAAATGAGCGAAACATTAGTGCAAAGAAAACAAATATTTATAATACAGTGGAAAATCCTTATCTGCAATTAAATACTATAGAAAAAAGCAACACGTTTGTAATTGTAGTGTAAATTGAACTGAGAAAATCTTTATAACAATACTAGATGAAGTAGTTGACTATACAGGGTTAGTGTGTAAGAATACGCTTGTACATCTGTTTTCACGTATATTATCACCTTTCAAACCGATTTTTTAAACGTGAGATCGCCCGATCGAACAATACAAAACCTGAAAAAGTAATGACTCATGTTAATTGTACTTTTTTAAATTGTATTTTTTTTTTAATAAATTGTTCCAAAATCGAATATAACTGCAGTCGTTACTGACTTAAAGATCGATGTTTGTCTTTTTATTCTAATGCTAATGCGCATCTTATTGTAAGTATCAAAAACTTACATTCGATCTATTTATTTATTTAAAGAATACTTATGTTGCATATATGGGGATAGCGAATTGGGAGTCGGTTTCATTGTTAGTTCGACTCTCGTCTGATTGTGACAATGATGATAATCGATCTCTGGTCGTCAAGTAGGGCTGTTCTTCGGTCAGCCATCTATAATTGAAACCGCACAGATGTTGACCAGAAATGAAAGCTTATCAGGGAACAACGACACCTTTTTGCGTTCAAAATCTTATTCATATCTCCATCAAACGAAAATACTTAACTGTTGTCGTTTAAAGTACTCCAACTCCTCGAATCTAAATGGGTCCGGATAAGGAGGCTGCCTTCCAATCGTTAAAATACGTTTGTCTCGGAAAGGTCAAGCAGGAAGAGAGACCAGGAGATACAGCGGAAGTGGCCTCGCTGCTATTCTAATTCTGACGTCACTTCCTACGACTGGGTCGCCAATAGTCCTGACGAGCAGGATACTTACAGAGGAAAAGAAAAGGGCTGACCGTTCCCATTATACACAATTTAGCTGACACTTATTTTAGTGTCAGAAGAACCAGACGATTTATATTTCTGAATATTTTAGATGAGGATTTATTATTTGGTTTATTTGGATTATTCCGACTACTATCTCTCTTGAGTGTTATTCCTACAACGTTTCGGCCGGTGTAACCGCCGACCTTCTTCAGGTGTATCTTGCCGAACTCGGGAATATTTTTGTCAAACTAGGTAATCTGTACAGTATTTTGAACGGAACTCTTTATATGTTTATGTCAATAAAAAATTTCCAAGTTCGACAAGATACACCTGTTGTTGTAGCTAGTCGAGTTTTTGCTGTTGATGTTTTCTGGGGAGTGGTAGGTATTGAAGCCCCCTCGAATGCCTGCCATGAACAAAACGATACAGTATAGGGTAGCTAGAAACATCGATTCTGTGCGAAATAGGCTGCAGAGAAGATAAGTGGTCATCCATCACTAGATTGCGAAGTCGGTTTAGTACTCTGTAAAGGCAAGAAAGCGTACTCCGAGTGGCACTTCGTAACATTGATCTGGCTCTCATACAGGTAGATGATTGCACCAGAAGTGAGGTACTTTCTGAAGCGGTAGCATGATCCAATCTTTTTTCCAGCGAACTTAGCAACAGATTTGATGTAAGTTATCTATTTCAAATCGAGAGTACAAGTTAGTACTAGGAGCTTATAAAAAAGGGATATTCCTAAAGGAAAGATTCATTCATTTCAACTGGTGAAAAATGAATATCGGAGCGTTGGTGTGAAAGGAGAGAATATTGGTTTGGAGATGTTAAAAGTAAGTAGCCACTTCTCCACGTAAGAAGAAGTAAGAAGAGAGACAGAGAGAACCAGAAAGATATATATGTGTATTGTATAATATTGAACTACTTTTCATTTTATTTTATTTTTTACTATTAGCAATATTAAAAATATAGTAAAAATGAATATTCTACTTACATGATTTTGGGAACTTTCAAAAGTAATAATTTCAATAAATAAAGCTACTGTGGAATTTTCGGCGATACCGCAAAAAAAAAAAAATAAATAAATAAATAAATAAATAATAATAATAATAATAATAATAATAATAATAATAATAATAATATATTCAATGTTTACAAAAATCCACGAATGCGGAAACTAAACCACATAACCAGGAAACGCCGACACAAAACAGGTAAGTTAAAATAGAAATAGAACAAAAATATAGAAAGAACATAACACAAATCAAAATGAACTTAAATTGCCAAAAAATTAACATATAATCGGTAACCGCTTATCAAAGTCCGAAGGATAAGGGTAAATGAGATTGTTACTTTCCAACGAACAACACTTCATTTGAGAGCATTCAAAACGATTTATTGAATCGTCAGAATTTGATTATTTAAGTTGGCGGATCGACAAAAAGTTGTTAACATTCTGATCCCCCACCCTAAAAGAAAAAATGGATGGGTATTCTTCAGTTTGAAACACAACAAGGTTACCAATGATCAAAGAGGATTGAAAAGCCGAATTGAGATAGAACTATCTCAACCAAAATGAAATAACGCTGATATTACTGGAATCTATAATGCTCGAATTACATAAATAAATAACGTTCATTGTCAATACGAAATACATGGTATACGGCTGTTGCGATAAAGTAAAGTGATTTGCAACGATTATCGAAAGAATAAAACAATACTTGAAATCTAGGGGAGATTTTTGTCAATCAGACCTAGAAAATACCACTAATAATAATAATAATAATAATAATAATAATAATAATAATAATAATAATAATAATAATAATAATAATAATAATAAAAATAATTATAATTATGAGGCCATAAAGACAATAATGAAACTGTTAGATAATGAAAGCAATCAATCGAATTAAAGGAAGAGCAGTTAGACAAGCTAGGGATGGTTGACAGTTGACGGGTTAGAAGGTTACCTCGGCGAATAGAACGGAAGTTGGGAATCAGAAACCAATTACCGACAAGGGGGGTTGGCTTCTGTTTCATGGCAGATATCACAAGGCGAACAGGCGCAGAAATCAGCGATCGCCCCAAAAATACCGATTGTTGTAGGCGAGCAAACAACAGATATCCTTAACCTAAGGTCGGCAAATCTCTCTGCTCTCTCTCATTTTCTTTCTGTTTCCCTCTCTCTCTCTCTTAGTCAAATGAATACTTTTATATACGATTATGTTTCTTGGATAAATATAACTGCCATAAAACGTGGTTTTCATGTTAATAGACCCTTCAACAAAAATAAGACTTCTGTCTCATGTGTATTAATCAATTAGGGGTCACAGCTGCAGAAGTGTATAAATTTGTACACATATCAAAAGCGAGCTGTCATGTAGCGCATGTATTATGCGCAATGCTTGACTATGTCTCCACTGAAAAAATTCAAATCAGAAGATTGATTTATTTATTTTTAAATATCCTTATTTTATGAACATTATTGTTTCTATACGTCAACAATTATCCGGGAGATTCTCTTTTTATGGTATGTGTAAAATTATAAAGGCCCTTATTTGAGAACCGAGAGAATAGTTGTTAGACTAACTAATAGTGATTGACGGAAAGTGACCACATTGAGCAAATGGAAGTTATTTCCTTACAAAGTTATTATGGTCTGTTTCCTGGTATATATCGTGGAGATTTGACGCAGAAATCCGTGCTCGCCCTAAAACCACAATGGTTGCAAACCCCAGCAAATGCAGGAAATACATTTTCGTAAATTCATCAAAAAGATATTATTTGCATACAACTGTGGTGGCTTGTCCTATTCACGTACATTTTCCTGATATATAGAATATTCAATATATACAAAATAATCTGTTTCTTGGGGAGGGCTTCATCAGTGCCTATAAAACGTTCACCCATCAGGTTGTACAAATCTGAAGTGCATTCAGTACTATGTATGATAAACTTTCATGCGAACGGGATGTGCTCACGTAGTACAATGTAGACATTCAGATGAAAAATAAGCGTTAAAAAATATGTTCTCCTTGAATAATATAATGATCAAGTAAAATATACGAATAATATTTAAAATATAAGATATTAAAATAATATAAAAACAAATTAAAAAATGAATTTTTTGGGGGCCTGGTGTTTGATTTTTTTATAGGCCCTGATAAAAACCTTCATAAATAATTTATATTGTGTATATTTTGAATATTCTATAATTATTATCAATTTTTTTAATGAATTCATGTAAATTTGTTCCCTCCGTTTTTTGTATGTTATATGACATTACATTGAATTAGAGCTGTGGTTTTACACTATTGGGTTATTACTAAAACCTTTGTGTTATGAAAAATATATTTAAAAGGTTTATATATATATATATATATATATATATATATATATATATATATATATTAATCCTGTGAATAACTTTATGTATGCTTCTCTCCCTTTCGGATTATTGTAATGTGTTTCTTATGCTAATAAATCCTCCATCAGAAAGAAGTCTTGTGTACCCTATGAATGAGTCGAGAACGGAGGTTAAACGCCACGTGGGTCATAACAACAAATATGCATAATGAATTATACACGCATCAAGAGACAATCAGTATGTAACAATTTCAACATCGATTGGAACCACGGCAACTGGTCGTACAGAACTTAGAAGAGTATTGATTTACTCCTCTCCAGGAGTTAGGCACAAGGCCAGTTTTTATCTTACTCCCACAAGTAAGATGTGACCCAAGGTCGGGTCGGGAAAGTGGGGTTTAAAAATTGCCTGGGCAGCCTCGTCGGCATTCCCCAGTAGGGGCGCCTCAGGCAGTAAGACATAAACTTACTCCTCCTCAAAGAGGGGAGGCGAAGCCTGGGAGGGTGGACCTCCTAGAACTGCACAGGACAGACCCATAGACCGGCGTTAATCAAGCCCCGAAGGCCAAGACAATACCAGTCTATGGGGTGCAGTATCCATCGGAACAGATACTACAAGAGTAGATAGTACCATCCAGACATCACCTCGAAAGGCACAAAAGGTTTTAGAGCCCCGAAGAGATTTATTGTCACTCAAATTCCAGGGAAAGACCACAACCATTTTCAGAGAGAACAACCAATGACCCGTGACTACTCCGGTGAGTACTTAATGAATCAATGAAGTATTTTCATGAATATAAAGTCTTATTTGCATGACATTTTCTACAAATTTTATTTCGTTTATTCGAGTGTAGCAAAATCGTTTATAAAAACAGAAATAGTAAAATAAAAAGGATGACTTTCGCTCATTTGTTCCCCGTCTCATGCTATCGACTTTCTTAATATAGTATATAAAATGAATTTTGAAACCGTAAAATAGAATCGGAACATAAGTAAAACACATTAACTTATTTTTTACTACGATATAAAATAGTCGCTGTTTTTATTTTATTCTTGATATTTTTCTAACCTTGGAAATAATTCTTTTTAGTTTAAATCTATAGTTTCTCACAAATTCTAGAACATACGCTTATTGTTTCAATATATAGAACCGGATATAGTTGTGACTGTAGGTTTTTCTGAAGGCCAAAATGAGCCAATTGTAACAAGAATATTTGAATGTGTCATGATAAAGAATTTAAGATATAAAGATATAAAGATATAAAGATATATATATATATATATATATATATATATATACGAATGCCCGTCTCAAGGCGAATAAAATTAATTCCTGTTTGAAGCAAGAAATCGTAATAACGCCAAAAATAAAGAAAAAAATGTGCCTTTTTACTTAGACTATGCATTGTGTCACAAGGCGATCGAAACGATTGAAAAACTACATAATTTCGCTGTTCTGCAGATCTGACTCCCAGCGACTACTGGCTGTTTGTAGACCGTAAAAGAATTATTCAGTGAAAGAGATTTGGCTCCAATGAAGAAGTGATATAAGAAACTTGTACATGAAAGGCATCGAATTGTTAGAGAATCGTTTTAATCAATGTATTAATATAAGAGAAAACTATGTTGGTGAATAAACTCTAATTCTGCCTTATAGTTGTATTATTTGTTAGGTCTGGGGCTTATTAAGTGATTTTTTAATATAAATAGCCAACAACAATTCAAGAATCCTGCCTACTTAATTTCAATAGCGAATGTTCTGAAAAATAATCTAAAAATTAAAAACTCATTAACAGTGCTTTCCATATTTTTTAATACCCAGAACAATATTTTACAAACAACTTACTAATTTATAAAACACTCATTAAGCATAATTTCCCTAATAAACTAGTCGATTAACACATAACGGACTACGTTTCTACTACCCATGAAAATAACATAAAAACATAAAGACAATATCAACCTATTATATCGAAACAAAATCATAAACTCGTCGAACGCGCTATAACAGTTACTATAAAAAGATACACGATACCCGTCCAACAACAGAAGCAAATTAAGCTATATAGGATTTAAAACTCCAAACCCTATAGTCCGAAATAACGCTATCCCTTCTCGAAAATAAATCCTTAACAAAACCAATATAGTATACAAGTTTACCTGTCAATTTCGAGAGTGTCTCTCTTATAACAAGTATAAAAACATACATAGGTTATACAAATACATCCGCTCACATACGATTTTAACGATACCAGCGCCATCAAAAATCACATAACAACCCACAGTAACTATAAAAAGTACACTGTAATCCGAAAGATACTAATAAACAATACTAGAATTTGTATAATTTTTGTTGTCTGGACTACATTTCTCATCTTGAGTGTTATCATCCAAACGTTTCGGCCGCTAAAGATGAAAAATATAGTCCGAAGCACCAAAATTATGAAAATTATCAATATTAATCTCAAATATTTATAAATATAATTTATTTACAAATTCAAAAAACGACTTACAAATTCTTGAAGCTATCTATTCTAATATATAAAGTAGAGACGTTTTTTCCCCTGTACCTTCTCGGAGAATAGGAAAATAACTACATGCATCACGGGCTACTAAACTCACCATTACATTACACTTATTCACTCGAGTGTGTTTTAGTATATCTGTTATTCTTTATTCCAAACAAACACTGAATATTACATTCGGCCCGGCCGCCACGACTCTCCGAAATACCAACTCCATATAGGTGGTAGTAAAAACTTTTCTCCCTAACAATTCTGTACTGTGACTACACTCATCGACACCGGGTACTAATAAACACAGTATAATTTTCATAAAGCACCCATTGTTATTTCGTATTTGTCTGGCATTATTTTACTACATAATATAAAGCAATACGCAAACAAATAATGACCGCTCCCGTTGAATCCGCTGATATTCCGCGAATATCAGATTACGTTTTTCCTATTTCTAACTATGATTTCCACATTTACATTCATTCCGGAATCAAGCGAATGACATTAACGAACACAGTACCTGCAACATTCATTCTACAAACATGCCGGCTAAAATTCCTTCATTAAATCGACTACCTACTTAATTCCATAGCCGCCAAGATGCTGTTAGAACCCGACACATTTATATTTTCAAAATCATATACTTAAAGGTATATGATTCCCAAATAAATTACCTAAACCGTGTCATTATTGAACTTAAATTTGCGTCGCCAGAAGCTGCCAGTAAACAAGCTTAGCTTAACTCGCCTATTTTCACATGTATATTTCAAGTTGTAACTGTGGCGCAATGGTTAAGAAGGGAGGTTTCATTTTCGCCATTATCGCCAGTATCGGCGTTCGATCCCATTCTTTTTTCTTTTCTTTTTTTTATTATTTAAAACGTTCACCAACACGGTAGAGCGGGGGGGGGAACAATAGGCGGTTTCTTTTTTATGCAATAGGTAGTACTTTCTCCCGTGCAACGCCGGGCGACGGGTACCGCTAGTTAATAATAAAATCCAAAAACCTAACATAAATAAAATCGGATTCAATACTAACACAATAACTCTAAACCTTTTCAATAACTTTCAGTACTATCTCCTAGATCTTAGTGAACTTATTCTACAACACCAATAATCCTTACGCACCAATATTTATAAAATAAACCCATTAAACAAAAAATAAATCATTATACATCTAGCCATAACTACGACTGATGACGATCAAAAGCGCTTGGCGAACAATCAATGATTAGGTACCTTCCATTATCATCTGGACACCGACATCAGAAACTTGCACGACAACAAGAGAATAGATCACGAGAAATTATCAAATGCAGTGTTTATTGGTATCTGATAAATTTAATAGACATAACTGTTCATCTCAGTACCTTTAATGTGTGTTTTCTTGGTCTAGTTAGTATACTATCTAAATCTAAGCATTTAATTTTACTTATATTATATATATATATATATATGGAGAGAGAGAGAGAGAGAGAGAGAGAGAGAGAGAGAGAGAGATGAAGGAAGAAGGATAAACATGTACGAATAGCAAATTTTTTCAACTTCGATTGTGCAATGCAATGTATACTCGGTAAAAAAAAAAGTTAATTATTCTTTCTTTAAGCCAAGGCTTTTCAAGGATTAAAATTTTATCATCAGAGGAATTATATAGATAGATAAGTTTGCAGTGGAAAAGCCAAAATTAAAAATTTGAAAAAATATTAAGTAATGTGGAGTGAGAAAGTTCGTGTAAAAATATATGGGGTCTGTTTAGTTAGTAAATGTCCGTTGATGAGGTGTCCAATGAAAGGAGATTTACAGAAGTTTTTGTCCGATTTATCACATATTTAGCACGTAAATTCTAGATTACTATACACTTGAACCCTACTTTCCTAACTGAAACCTTTTTAAACTTTCGAAATTATATTTAAGTTCGTTCAAAATCCGTTTTAATTACGACCCCCTTTTTTCAGAAATATTATATTCACTCAATGACCTGCATTTCACTTCTGCTTCTAGCTTATAATAGCCCCACCCTGACTCGCACCAGCTTTTGTGCTAACCAGCAATAAACAGTATCCAAACAATCCTTCCCCCTCTCCCTTCCCAGCATCAGCCATAGTTCATTAAACTAACCCCATCACCCTTTATGCTTTTTCTTTATCCATTCCCACCCCTCTCCCTCATTTGGCCTCGTTTTCAACTAAAGAATTTCGTTTTTCTTAGAATTGCTTTAATATCTCAGTTTCAACGTTTAATATACCCAGTTCAACTTCAATTCCACTCTCGGTCCACGGAAGTATTTTCAAAATGGCCCGAATTCTCAAAATTACTTCCGAATAAGTTCGCTCCACCTATGACTGAACGAAATATCTCTCTATTGGATTTACTTCATTCTTGAACTTTTTTCTATGCTGCCTTCACGAAACCCCTTCTTTTCCATTTGTAAATCTCCTTTCATTGGACACCTCATCATCGAACATTTACTAACTAAACAGACCTCATATATTTTTACACGAACTTTCTCACTCTCCATTACTTAATATTTGTTCAAATTTTTTCAAATTCTGAATGTTGGCTTTTCCACTGCCAACTTATCTATCTATGTAATTCCTTTGATGATAAGATTTTAATCTTTGAAAAGCCTTGGCTTAATGAAAGTATAAAAAAACATATTTTTTACCTAGTATACCTTGCATTGAACAATCGACGTTGAAATAAATGTCATTCGTACATGTTTATCCCTCTTCTTTCATCTATCTCTATAATTACTCTATCTCGTATATTGAGCTTAGACAATTTCACTATACGTTCTATCTACGAAAAGTATACTTTTAGTTTCATATTTTATATATATATATATATATATATATATATATATATATATATATATATATATATATATGTTTCGAAGTACAACATTTTAATGGATTTTAAATAACAGCGAACATTTAGTCTCGAGAGCTCTTTCGACCAACATTTCACCAGGAGAAATCGTATACAAAATATAAAATTCACGAAAAAAAGCAAGAATTAGGAAAGTACATGTCGATGAGATAAGGGAATAAGCGTTTAAATTAAATTTAACTTGATAAATCGAGTAAAAACGTTTAAAAGACAGGTTAGTTTAAAAATCCGAAAGAAAAGAAAAAGAAGTGGCCAACTAACTTTCCCTGAAGAGAATTGAAGATGTTACTTCTACTTGAAAAAAAGACTTTCACAAGGCGATACTGACGAATTCCAAGAGTTTCACATATGAGAAGGAATCCGTCCTATAATAGACCTTGAACCACTCTATTTTATACTTGGCACAGCATGAAGTGTCAGCTAAATGCTGGTCAATATAATATTACAAAGCCCCCCAAAAATTTATGGCACAAGGAACCAGGTTTACTTTGTCTAATTTTAGATAGGATTTGCTGGTTAAATTCAGTTTCCGAATGCAATTTTGTCTGACCAACATAACAATATCGCACTGGAATTTAAATTCATAAACAATATTACTGTTCCGGAAAAAGATCGAAAAGCAGATTTTGTGCCAAAAAGCAAACGTAAGATAACAGAAAAGGCAACCGATTCCACTTTTGGTGATTAGCTTGGCCAACTGCTGACTGCTGCCACCTATCCATGGTAGTTTAAGATATACTGGACATCTTAGTGGACCGAAAGATCGAGGAGACTTTAATTCTGTAACTTTTTTTCTTGACGCAGTCCGAGATTTAGTCGTCCGGATAGCCATTACTGATAAGAATTTTCTATATCTTATCCAATTCCGAATAAAGTCTGTTGGCAGAACACATCATGAGGGCCCGGTGCACTAAGGTATAAGTTAAACCTAACTTTCTAGATTTGGGTGCAAAAGAGCAGGCACTCCAGAAAAAAAAAACATTCGACTCTGAGTCAGCGTGCCGCTATTTCGAATTCACAACACCAAGTCGCAATCAATAGACTGTCTCTACATTAATACTTTTTTCAAAGTCAAAATCATTTTCATTATAAAACTTTATGATTAAAACTTGCTGGTAAATATTTTTTAAATGAAAATTAAATATGAAGTAAAAATGGATGTTTTAATATCTGCGATCCGAGAGCAGTACGATTACTAGAAAAAGCTATACTTCAATGTTTCGAAAAAAAACCTCACTTATTTGATTACTTATTTTTCTAAAACAAATCATTTAAGATAAAACTACAAACCCTTTTTCATTCAGCAAGTTTTTATTATAAAGTTTTACATCAAAAAGATTTTGACTTTACAAAATTATGACCGGAGAGACAATCTATTGATTGCGGCTTGCTGTTGTGAATTCGGAATAGCGGCACGCTGACTCAGAGTCGAATGTTTTTCTTGGGTGCCAAATAGCACCAATTCAAGTAAAGAACCGTAAATGTGGGTTTGCAATGAACGCTAGCTAGGAAGCCTCCCTTAGATCTATTAAAAAAAACATCCAAAAAGGGGGAGGTAATTCTCAACTTTCATTGTGAAACGTAAAGCATCATGCAGTGAATTCAGCTTTTTATAGAAAATTAGTCTCACTATGAGAGGAAAAGATTGACAAAAGTGTCGTCAACATATCTGACATAGACACTAGGGTTAGGACCCGAGTTAAATAATATGTCCCCATGATAGCCAACAAAAATGTTTGCTAATGCGGGGGCGAGAGGACCCCCCTCCAATGGACACTCAATCAATCTGTCACTATCTCTTCCCCATAGCTAAAAATTTAAGCACAAGCGCAGAGAAAACCTATTAAAAAAGCACAAAAGTTTGAGATAACTCTATTAAAATCATAATACAAAAAATGACTTACAAAATAAGTGTGTTTGCGTCTTAATTTAACGTCAAAATTATCTGATTCTGTAAACGAGTGTTTCTTTAACGTCTGGACTGGACGGCTCACTAGAATGCTTCCAGTGCGTACGAATTAGCAAAAATAGCTGTGATATATAATCGTTTGAATTAACATTTTCTTTTTATTGAATACAATGTTATCTGACGTCGCCACTCGGTTAAAATGTTAATTATTAATTATATTAAACACACATACAGAAAAGGGAAGATAATCTTAAATGTATATTACACAAGTGGGATTTGATTTTAAAAAGAGATAAACACAAAACCTGATAAATTATCATAGACAACTTGCCCCCTGCCTTATGTTGGATACTCGTGTCGTTTAAAGTGTGTATGATCCCATTATACACATTGTCGTCCTCGTTTCGAGTAATTCACGTGGCCACATGAGGTTTCTTTTAAATGTAGGTTTTATTAACTTTAAGACAGAGTGGCAATACGGTTACAGAGATCAAGAATAAATACACATTAAACGGGTTATCCCTGTATTAAGAGAGAGTAAGGAACAGAGATAGATAGGGGCGGCTGTAACCATCATTTATCTATGCTCACATTGTTATCTACCCTCACCTCCGTTGTGGTTTAGAGACGAGAACCGTTTTTGTCGTGACCGCTCACTTAAAGGGTTAACAACTACAGAGACAGAAAATCACTTGTTTTAATGATCGCATATTTTCCGTATTCTAGCCCAATGAAGTAATCCTTTTGACCCCTGATCCGCTAATCATTCCACCCGCTGAATCGCTAGCTCCCTCCACCCGTACTGAGGGCTTTACCTATATTATATCTTATATTATCCAATAAGACTTACATTCGACATAACCAATCCCATAGTTCGCGACGGTATCCAGTAGTCCAATTACGCACCCCAATAAATATATTGGTAGGATGGATCTGTAAAAATAAAAAAATAAAAAAATATTATCTGCAAGACTATGCGTTATTTTTGGTGGTCATATATTTCTTAACTCTGGTCATCTCGATCGAATGAAATCAGAAGAGAGCACATTTGAAATCCAACATCAATTATAATGTTTTTACATATATAAAAACTAAACAAGGCGTATTGCCACTGAGACGTAAGGGGCTACTGTGATAAGGGGCCAGATTTATAGGATGGCAACCTGGGTGGTAATTTCGAATATTTTTTTTAACATTACATTTAAAATGTCTACATGCTGGTAAACTTGAGAAACAGAGAGCAGAGAAGAAATTCCAAAAACAAGAGGTTTGAGGAGCGAAGCTATTGGTCTAGGAAATATTTTGGTATCTATGGGTATTGGTTGGGTTTTGCTGCTAGTCGTGTAGCGGGGGGGGGCTATTTTTGTTAAAAATGTAGTAAGTTAATCGGAGCACATGCCGTGGACAGACTTGTGAAACAAGCAAACGGATTCAATTCTATTTTTAAATGTAAATACATGATTTAAATTACAGTTGTAATCATAGTTACGATCAGGACTTTTTAAATCACGTATTTTTGCAATGCAAATTCACAGAAAAGTATTATTGTATTATTGTAATCTTGTAATCTCGAAATGAAAATTGTGGCCACTCCAAACTTATTTTCGGGCGGTAATGCCAGAGTTGAACAAGTACAATTTCAGTATTTTTACTTCGCTATCAAAATCAAATCTCAGTAAAATTTAATCATAAGATGGATATAAATATATATAGAGAGAGAGACGGCTTGACTACCATTTATCTAGGTTTATATTGTTCTCCAATCCCAACCACCAACCATTGGGGGTTCAGGACGAGCAACGTTTTTTTCATGACCGCTCATTCCAACATCCATCCTGGGCAATAATGCCGGAGTTGGTACACAATTAAACATTCTAATCTCATGACTTCGCGTACCTATTATGGCGTGTATTCTTAATAATTATGTGATCTATTTCCTGCTTCTTTTGTTCCAGATCGTTAGACTCGTTGGTCTAGTGGTCTCCACTAATTCGCTGTTTGATACCTCGATGTTATACAGCTTCCTATTTCAGTAGATTTTTCCAAGAACTGCAGGCTTGTGGAACTCTTTTTCCTGCTGACTGTTTTCCTCCTACTTATATCATTTGTCTTTTCAAGACTAAGGCCAATAAGCATCTCATGTTTTTGCGATGATCATATTTTGCGTTTGTTAGATCTTTACATCAAGTGGTTGCATGCCTTGTCTGGGGAGATTTCTATATAAAAAAAAACTCTGAAAAATCTCTATCTTTAGAAACTTAGGTATATTTATATGTATATGATTAAATCCTAAACTTATTTACCGATCAGTATAAACTTTGAAACACAGCTGCAAGCTGTGTGGGTTAAATTTGTTTAATTTAGTTTCATGCAAATGGGGGAAAAAGATGTGGAAGCCCTTCATAGAAATTCACATACTTTCGATTTTTTTAGAAATTTAAACAATAAGTATTTTACATCAATTAATGAATATTCCCCAAATTTCAGTTTCTTTGGAGCATTTTGAATTAGTTTTAGGGGGTTAGGGTAATGGTTAGAGGGTATAATAGAGGCATAACAACTCATTTAAAAATTAAAATATATCAAATTTACATAGTCATTAGCAAGATTTCCTCGAGTTTAATTTCTTCTTAAGAAACCTTAAGGTAAAGCCTTTATCGTAGACATTTTCTAGAATCAAAATCATGTAAAGGATTTTAATAAAAATTTGAATAAGGATACAAAACATAAGGTCTAATATCATTATATTTTATTTTGATCTTGTTAAAGAGACATAAAAGTGGTACAAAACGGTTCTTTTCGGGGAATTCATTTTGCCCATCCCGCGACGGGTATTCTACTAATTAATTATAACATAGATATAATTCCATGTTATTTATTCGAAATGTTTAATACCACAGCACACCCAATAGAATATACCCCGAATCGGTCTATCGAGCAGAAGTTATGTCTATCATTTAATTGTTAAAACAGGATGAGTGGAGTACCACTGTTTCATCTGGAGAGGCGCCGCTAAGAGCACTCTTCGTTACCTAGAAAGAGTTTAAAATTGACATCAAAATCTAATAGAAGGATGATCTCTTCCGTTTCTTACAGTCCTTTTCTCACAAAATAGATTCCGCTCTTTTGGCTAAGATCAAAGTGTAGTAACTGTTCCGATGGATACTGCACCCCATACTGGTGTTGTCTTGGCCTTCGGATCTTGATTTACACCGGTCAATGGGTCTGTCCTGTGCAGTTCTGGTAGGTCCACCTTCCCAGGCTTTGCCTCCCCTATTTGGGGAGGAGTAAGTTTATTGCTTACTGTCTGAGGCGCCTCTACCGGGAAATGCCGACGGGGCTGACCAGGCAATTTTTAAACCCCACTTTCCTGACCCGACCTTGGGTCACATCTTACTTGTGGGAGTAAGATAAAAACTGGCTTTGTGCATAACTCTTGGAGAGGAGTAAATCAATACTCTCTATTGGCTAACATCAAAGTGTAGTATCTGTTCCGATGGATACTGCACCCCATAGACTGGTATTGTCTTGGCCTTCAGGGCTTGATTTACGCCGGTCTATGAGTTTGTCCTGTGCAGTTCTAGGATGTCACCCTTCCAGGCTTCGCCTCCCCTCATTGGGGAGGTGTAAGTTTATTGCTTACTGTCGGAGGCGCCCCTACTGGGGAATGCCGACGGGGCTGCCCAGGCAATTTTTAAACCCCACTTTCTCGACTCGTCCTTGGGTCACATCTTACTTTTGGGAGTAAGATAAAAACTGGCCTTGTGCCTAACTCCTGGAGAGGAGTAAATCAATACTCTCTCTCTCTCTCTCTCTCTCTCTCTCTCTCTCTCTCTCTCTCTCTCTCTCTTTCCTTCATGTTCCCTTTCGTTACAGTCATGGAAAGTGTTCGACTGAGCTCCGACTTCTGGTTCCCTCTTGCGAAACAATCACAGCAAGAACTCACATTTCTACCCCGGGGAACACATTGCGAATGAACTGTTTCTTTGCAGATTACAACATAGTCATCTTCAAATCAAATATCAAAAGATTCCTGCGATATACCGCCCACACAAACAACCAAACTTAGTTAATTCCGTTCCCCAATCCTATTATGAGGTTTTTCACCTTTCAACTTGTATTATTCGGCTCACTAAGCCTTATCCGTGAGTTGTCCTCGGCCTTAATTAGTAGTGACCTTTTTTTAAAAACCACGATTGTCTATTTACTTTAAGTTTCGGAATTTTAGAGATGAACTTATAACTTGTATGATTTTGGATTCTTCGGACTACTGTTCTCAGCTTGGATGTTATTTTCACAACGATACAAAGAAAATGAGGACGTTGAGTAACAATCAGTTCTGAGTGATAGTCTTAAGGAACTCTAAGGTTCAAGCCTTACTACAGGCAATAATAACTAAAGAATAGTATCAAAAAAATACTTAACACTTCTACCCTGTCATGGCTGCCGGAATAGGAATAATCAACCCCCGTGGATATAAAAGAAGGGTTTTGTTTTAGTTTTTTCTTTTATTATAGTTCACCCCAAACAAGGCAGGGCGCCACTGTAGACGTAAGGGGCCACTGAGAAAAAAGGTGACGGTTCGGGGGGTCAACCTGACTTAGGAGCTGCGCAGCGAGATGTCAGTTTACATTACTTTTAAATTTCTGCATGTCAGTAACGTCAGGAAAGCAGGGAACAGGAAGGGAGTTCCAGAGTCCAGAAGCACAAGGAAAGCTTGGTGGATAGTGAAGAACCTATCAAGTTGCCAACTCTTTTTTGGACCTTGTCTAAGATAAAGAGACTAGCGGATAGTGCACAAGCCCAGATGTGGCAACAATACTCCATGCATGGGCAGATGGTGGTTTTGTAGAGATATAGTATAATGTCAGGTATAGTTCGAAATTAAACTTCGACGTTAAACTTCCTGAGTACGAAAACATGCACTTTCAGAAAGTCGGAGATAATATAATGTTGCGAATATAAATTAGATGATAATAGTAATCTGAATAACACATACTTTTTTTTTAAATCTAGACTTTTCGATTATTTCTACATAATTAAGTCTACTGGTATCGGACACAAAATGACACATATAACCAGAAACAAAAATACAATATTATTGCCAGTTGAGACTTAGAATACGCCGACTTCGACATCATGCACAAACAATCCCCATTATTAGTCATATAAAATTAACTATGGTAAGACTAAAATTGAAGTGCTTCGATGAGAAAACACAATTCTCAAGAATCAAATTAATCTGAAATTGATATTTTAGAATAGCTGTCAAAAATAAATCAGGCAAAAACGTAATTTATAATTAATTATTTACAATTACGTACATCGAATGCGCTCTTGATAATAACTGTAGAGAATGAATAAACATCGTCTAGGATGTAATGTTCAACAATACCTGTCCATATTGAATATTATAACACAGGCATTAAAAAAGAAGGTTATGATAGTCACCTTGAAATAATCGTTTAAAATGTCAAGAATGAATTATTAAAAACTAGCAGGAAGATCCGATGTTGCACAGGATTGTTACAAACAAAGCTTTCAACATCAAATAAGTAATTTTGTGAATGGTATAGATTTGCCCTCAAACTAACATACCAATAATCAACCTATCATTGATATAGCTTCTAACAATACTTCAAATAATTCTGATGTTGTAAATAGCAATCATAACCGGATAGATATTTTTCTAAATGTATATACATACATAGGCTTAAGTTTCACCATTGTTAGACATCGCATATCAAAACACGTAAGTTCTTTGAATAGGAACAACAATGATAAGAGAAAAACCAGTTTTATTAAGAAACTCAAATCACAAAAATATCTTATATACGATAAGCTGGTCTATTTCGAATAATTTACAATTATATATGCCAGGCTCTAATACATGCAAATTATGCATTTCCGGGGCTTTTATGATAATTATATCCACTAATAATATAATCTTAAAAACGAATTGCAAACAGCTTGTAAATACAAATAGAAAGATATAAATATAACCAAT
>OY744523.1:127058458-127100958 GCA_963556195.1 Sepiola atlantica
AACCTGATATGAACAAGCAGGCATTTGTAACCACCTAATTACATTAAATAAATATAACAGGAGAATGATAATTGATTAATAATAACCAATAAAAAATAATGAAAAGAAAAAGGAGGAGAGAGGTTACCTGGTTTATCCTCTATTCGTATAAAACGTTCGATAGAATCTTTTAATTAATCGAGAAAAGATTTGACTCCCCCCGCAAAAAAAATGTATAAATTAATAATATCATACTGATATATTATTATATGCTCCTTAATTGATGCCAAAACATAGTTACCTCTAATTGCAATAAGATTTGGTTAAATTACAAACTAATACAAGATTATAGATATCTATTCCTGTATATCAATTTCACAGTGTTTTTTTTTTTCGTTGTTTAAACCACTACCGTTCCATTGATTAACACGAATGAATAGTTAACTATTATTAACTGCCTCTTTTTAAACAAAGATAGTAAAAGGGAGATAATTCTTAAAGTTTTATTTCAATTAATACTTCTATAAAAATTCTTAAATTCTATAAGCTAAGGATAATAGTGCAGTAAATAATTGTAATTGTAATGATAATCGTAATTGCCTTTTAAATAATACTATCGGGGCTAGGCGGCGTTGCTCGGGGTTATAAAAACATATAATTGAAGAAAAATCGCGTGTGTAACATCTTTATATTCAAACTTCTATTTCTCTCCCTCTCTCTATAGCCGTCTCTTTATCTTTCTACGTTTCTCTTCCCTGGTCGCCCCATTTCACCGCTACTTTCTAATTTTGCCTTTTGCGAAAGCTGTTTCTTCCCAACCATTCCTGCTACGTTGCCGAGGGAAATAGTATGACATATTTCTAAAAAGTAGAACCTCTGTCTGCGCATTCTATATAGGTACTTATCTCCGTCCCGGTGTTCATACTATATACGTATCTATCGCCGCCCTGGTGCGCATACTATATACGTACCTATCACCGCCCCAGTGCACATACTATATACGTAGCTATCGCCGCCCCGGTGCAGATATTATATAAGTATCTATCGCCGCCTAGGTACAGATACTATATAAGTACTTATCGCCGCCCCGTTCGAATGCTAAATACGTACGTATCGCCGCCCCGGTGCAAATGCTCAATACGTACCTACTGCTGCCCTGGTGCGAATGCTAAATACGTACCTATTTCTGCCCAGGTGTGCATACTACATAAGTACCTATTGCTGCCCCAGTGCGAATCATAAATATGTACATATTGCCGCCCAAGTGCGAATGCTAAATACGTACCTATTGCCGCCCCGGTGTGCTTGCTATATACGTACAGATCGTCGCCCTGAAGCGCATGCTAAATACATACCATCACCGCCCTGGTGCGCATGCTACATACGTACTTATTGCCGCCCATGTGCACATGCGATAACCGTACATATCGCACCTCCTAAATGCGAAATACGTACCTATCCCAACCCGGTTCGTATGCTTAATGTGTACCTATCGCCGTCTTGGTTCGAATGCTTAATACATACATATCACTGTCCCGGTACGAATGCTAAATACGTACCTATTTCCGTCCCGGTGTGAATGGTAAATACGTACCTATCACAGCCCCGGGGCGAATGTTAAATACGTACTTATTGCTGCCCCGGTGTGCATATTACATAAGTACCTATCGCTACCCCAGTGAGAATACTAAATATGTACATATCGCCGCCCTGGTGCGAATGCGAAATATGTACCTATAGCCGCCCCGGTGCGCGTGCTATATACCTACCGATCGCCGCCCTGGAGCGCATGGTAAATACATACCTATCACCGCCCATGTGCACATGCTATATACGTTCATATCGCCACCCTTGAATTCTAAATAGTACCTATTGCTGACCCGGTGTGCATACTACATAAGTACCTATCGCTGCCCAAGGGAGAATACTAAATATGTACATATCGCCGCCCTGGTGCGAATGCTAAATACGTACCTATCACCTCCCCTGTGTACGTACTATATACGTACCGATAACCACCCTAGAGCGCATGCTAAATAAATACCTTTCACTGCCCCGGTGCGCATGCTATATAAGTACTAATTGCCGCATATGTGCACATGCAATATACGTACCTATCGCCACATCTGAATGCTACATACGTACCTATTGCCGCCCCGGTACGAATGCTAAATACGTACATATCGACGCTCCGGTGTGCATACTATATACGTACTTATCAGTGCGCGTGCTACATACGTGCTGATCGCCGCCCCGGAGCGCATGCTAAATACATACCTATCACCACACCAGTGCGCATGCTATATACGTACTTATTGCTGCCACAGTGCACATGCGATATACTTACCTA
The DNA here is from genome assembly GCA_963556195.1 of Sepiola atlantica. Lineage (NCBI taxonomy): Eukaryota > Metazoa > Mollusca > Cephalopoda > Sepiida > Sepiolidae > Sepiola > Sepiola atlantica. The sequence goes on from OY744523.1 coordinate 127,060,788, forward strand.
TGGCAACCCCTTTAATGCTAAATACGTACCTATCGCCGCCCCGGTGTGAATGCTAAATACGTACTTATCGCCGCCGCGGTGTGAATGCTAAATACGTACCTATCGCCGCCCCGGTTCTCTTGCTATATACGTACCTATCGCCGCTCTGTAGCACATGCTAAATACATACTTATCACCGCCCTAGTGCACATGCTATATACGTTATTATTGCTGCCCATGTGCACATGCTAAATAGGTACCTATCGCTACCCCTGAATGCTAAATACGTACCAATCGCCGCCCAGGTGCGAATGCTAAATATGTACCTATCGCCGTCCTGGTGCGAATGCTAAATACGTACACATCGTCGTCCCGGAACGAATGCTAAATACGTACCTATTTTCGTCCCGGTGTGAATACTAAATACGTACCGATCACCGCCCAGGTGCGAATGCTAAATACATACCTACTGCTGCCCTAGTGTGCATACTATATAAGTACCTATCGCTACCCCTGTGCGAATACTAAATATGTACATAGTGCCGCCCTGGTGCGAATGATAAATATGTACCAATAGCCACCCCGATGCTCGAGCTATATACGTACCAATCGCCGACCTGGAGCGCATGCTAAATACATACCTATCACCGCCCTGGTTAGCATGCTATATACGTTCTTATTGCCGCCAATGTGCACATGCTATATACGTTCCTATCGCCACCCCTGAATGCTAAGTACGTACTTATCGCCGCCCCGGTGCGAATGCTAAATAGTTACTTATCGCACTCTCGGTGCGAATGCTAAATACGTACATATCGCCGCTCCGGTACGAATGCTAAATACGTACCTATCGCCGCCCCGGTGCAGATTGCTAAATACGTACCTACCGTTGCCCTGGTGCGAATGATAAATACGTACCTATTGTTGCCCGGGTGTGCATACTACATAAGTTCCTATCGCTACCCCAGTGCGAATCCTATATACGTACCTATGGCCGCCCCAGTCCACATACTATATACGTAGCTATCGCCACAGCGGTGCAGATATTATATAAGTACATATCGCCGCCTGGGTACAGATACTATATAAGTACCTATCGCCGCTCTGTTCGAATGCTAAATACGTACCTATCGACGTCCCGGTGCAAATGTTAAATACGTACCTATCACTGCTCCGGTGCTAATGCTAAATAGTACCTATTGCTGCCCCGGTGTGCATACTACATAAGTACCTATTGCTGCCCCAGTGCGATTACAAAATATGTACATATTGCCGCCCAGGTGCGAATGCTGAATACGTACCTATCGCCGCCCCGGTGCGCGTGCTATATACGTACAGATAGTCGCCCTGAAGCGCATGCAAAATACATACCAATCACCGCCCTCGTGCGCATGCTATATACGTACTTATTGCCCCCATGTGCACATGCTATATACGTACCTATCGCCACCCCTGAATGCTATATACGTCCTATCTCTACCCCGGTGCGTATGCTTAATACATTCATATTGCTGTCCCGGTACGAATGCTAAATACGTACCTATTTCCGTCCCGGTGTGAATGCTTAATACGTACCGTTCACGACCCCGGCGCGAATGCTAAATACGTACCTATTGCTGCCCCGGTGTGCATACTACATAAGTACCTATCGCTGCCCCAGGGAGAATACTAAATATGTACATATCACCGCCCTGGTGCGAATGCTAAATACGTACCTATCGCCGCCCCGGTGCACGTACTATATACGTACCGATCGCCGCCCTGGAGCGCATGCTAAATACATACCTATCACCGCCCCGGTGCGCATGCTATATAAGTACTAATTGCCGCATATGTGCACATACTATATACGTACCTATCGCTACATCTGAATGCTACATACGTACCTATCGCCGCCCCGGTGTGAATGCTAAATACGTACATATCGCGGCCCCAGTGTCAATGCTAAATACGTACATATCGACGCCCCGGTGTGCATGCTATATACATACCTATCAGTGCGCGTGCAACATACGAACTGATCGCATATGCATATATAGATATTCACATATGCACACATATGCATATACATATACATATACATAAACACACAGATACATATACATACATACACATACATACACACAAACATATATACACACATGCACATACATATGCATACATATACTTACAAATCTCATATATTCACACACACATACACAGACATATACACATATATCCACAAAGCATCCTTACACATACATATCTAGATGTTCCACCTGAGTGTGTTATAATATGTATTCCAAAAAGGGGGGTAATTATATTATACTTGTAATTTAGGGTTAAAGCTATCTGATTTGGAGATGTTTATAAGTGTTAATTTAAGGGGGGATATTAAGGGTTTTTTGTTTTGATAGTGTTGATTTGGGGGTATTGTACAAATTACTAAGGAGATGTGATATGTTATGCCTACAATTGATCGATGTTTCTTGTTTTTTGTTTAAAAGTTTACTTCTCTCGGTAAATTTAATTAGTTCAAGTTTTTCGTCAAGGTATAAATAACATAAGTTAGTTTTATAAACTCACCAAACCAGAATACTTTAAACTACTTGACAACAACATTACTAAAAATTACAGAAAATCAAACATTAATTTAGTCTAAAACATAAATATTGATAGCAAAGAAATTACTGACAAACTTAAGATCAATGATAGGGTTAGTAAATTGAAGGTGAGGGAAGCATATATACTCCTTAAAGACCACAAACCTGACTTTCAAACAAAGCCTACGACTAGGCTTATCAACACTACCGATACAGTTAATTGGTTCTGCAAGATAAAAACAAGACAAATTGCTCTTTCATTCAATTTGATATAGTTAACTACTATCCCTCGATTACTAATGAACTCTTCGAAAACGTCATGGAATTTGCCACTCTTCTCTAAGATATCTCTGAAGAAGAAATTAACATTGTTAGAAAGTGTAGAACAACAGTGTTAATTAGTAAACACGATCAATGAACACAGATCAACTAATTTGGCTCTTTTGATCTTTCAATGGGTTCTTTCGACTCTGCAGAACTCACCGACCTAGTTTGCCTGTACATTCTCTACAACTTAACTAAAGATATAGATATTGAAGATATTTGCTTATATAAGGATGATGGACTATTAGTATTCAGACATTCCAATGGACAAAAGTGCGAAAATATTAAACCGGTTATCATAAGAGAGATGAAAAGAATATGCCTCCAGGTTAAAATAACTTTTAATATTAAAATAGTAAACTTCCTAGATGTAACTTTAAATCTAACTAAGGAAATATATAAACCATACAATAAAGAGAATTCTAACCCAATCTACGTACAACCGCCTCAAAACTATCATTAAGCATATCCCTAAATCCATCCAACAAAGGATAAGCAATAACTCCTCATACGAAACAATATTTAACAAACATAAAGAAAGCACTGAAAACAGTGAATACAAAAATACACAAATTAAATTTATCGAACCTACAACAACTAATAATAAAAACAATAAAACAAGAAACAGGAATATAAGATGGTATACATCCCCTTCAACCACGCAGTTAAAACCAAACTTGGTAAACAATTCTTAGGGCTTATCGACACACACTTCCCTCCAAACAACATTTTACATAAAATATTCAACAAAAATACACTTAAACTAATTTACAGTTTCAGTGAAAATTTAGAAATGATAATTTAATGATAATTAAAAAACATTATAATAAAATCCTAAACAGCAAACTAAACCCTGAATCAAACAACAAAAAAACAACTAGAGTAAAGTCCTGTAACTGCATGAATAAAAATGAAGGTCCCTTGCAACAAAATTGTTTAATAACAAAAACTATCTACCAAGCAACAATTTCGACTAAAGAAAACCCAACTATGAAAAAAAAATACTACATATGTATGGCGGGTAACACTTTACCAGAAAGATACACCGGCCATAAATGTTCTTTCATCAACCCAAGCTACCACAATAGAACTTCACTTTCAGGTTACCACTGGGAATTAACTAATAAAAAATAAATCACCAACTATAACCTGGAACGCTATCAGAAAAACTAGCACCTGTAGCTCCCTAAACTCACCATGTTATGTATGCCTTGGCGAAAAACTTGAACTAATTAAATTTACCGAGAGAAGTAAACTTTTAAACAAAAAACAAGAAACATCGATCAATTGTATGCATAACATATCACATCTCCTTAGTAATTTGTACAATACCCCCAAATCAACACTATCAAAACAAAAAACCCTTAATATCCCCCCTTAAATTAACACTTATAAACATCTCCAAATCAGATAGCTTTAACCTTAAATTACAAGTATAATATAATTACCCCCCATTTTTTGAATACATATTATAACACACTCAGGTGGAACATCTAGATATGTATGTGTAAGGATGCTTTGTGGATATATGTGTATATGTGTGTGTGTGTGAACATCTAGATATGTATGTGTAAGGATGCTTTGTGGATATATGTGTATATGTGTGTCTGTGAACATATGAGATCTGTAAGTATATGTATGCATATGTATGTGCATGTGTGTATATATGTTTGTGTGTGTATGTGTATGTATATGTATCTATGTGTTTATGTATATGTATATGCATATGTGTGCATATGTGAATATCTATGTATGCATATGCATATATGTATATATATATATATGTATATGTATGTGCGCGTATGTGTATGTCTGTGTGTATAGATGTTTCCCATATACTTAATCTTGGCCTGAAATAATCAAGTCAAATACTAAATTTACAAAAATTTACAAAATCCCACAAAAGTAAACCACATATAACCAAAATCATCTTTAAAATTATATATTGCTTACATTGATCAAAATTACTGGCTCCTACCATCCCTAGCCCACCACCCCTGGACCATAATTTCTTTTTAACAGCTTTAACTAAAACACATTACCACTAATATTATCTTTAATCTTCTGACAAGTATTAACCTCACCATTTTTAATACAATTACAACTAATAATTAAATGTATTAATACCACTGCCATGAATTCATATATGACTTTTACTAAAAATAAAAATAATTACCACTGTATTAATTCATTACTAAATATTAATTAGAATTAAAATACATTTATTTATCACCCAAAATAATTAAAACTAAATGTTAATAGGTCAATATATAATAATAATTTATTAATATTACTGTTTTAATACATATATACGACTTTTACTAAAAATAATTACCACTATATTGTATTAACTCATTATTAAATATTATCTAGAACTAAAATACATTTATTTATCACCAATAATAATTTAAACTAAATATTACTTTAAGTTTTATCGTTGAAATTAGCCGTCCATATTAAATAGGTCGAAATGCATTTATTCCTTTGACACGCGACAAAATCCCATTTGCAAAATATCTGTCTCGTGTCATGACGTAGGGCTAGGCCATAACCCCTCTCCCACCATCAACCACTTTTAAATGGCTATAGACACCCGTCCCTAACATCCCCTCTACCTCCCTTCCTTTCTCTTCTCCTTTCCCTTCTTTTGCCTCACCACCCCCTGCCCCGGCTTAGCGTTGAATAAAAATAAAAATATGAATTATTGTAAAATTAAACTTTTCCAACTGCAATTTTTTTTTAATTGGTCACATGACTATTATTCCTCCTTCTTTTCGCTAAGCTCCATTCTTCCTGGATTTCACCGACCGGGTTGGATCACAAAAAAAAACCTTTTGCCTGATGAGACCTCAGCTCTTGATAGCTGTAGATCGATAACATCGACATGCCAGTGTAGCAGACTTTGTACATGTTTGAATGAAAAAAACATTTATCATATATATATATATATATATATATATATATATATATATATATATATATATATATATATATATGTCATCATTTCTTTCATTTTAATTACTTAAAAACTAGAATTATTTATTGAAATTTAAATAATTTTAATATCAAAATATACTAATTTTTACTAAAATATAGTTATTGTTGGTTTAGTATTTATTTCAAAACTACAACTTAACCTATACCAATAAATTAGAAATATTATAAATAATTTATAAGAATTATAAAAATCTATGAAATTAAAGCTAGTAAATTCAAATGTTCCACCCCTTCAGTACAAAATAGTATATTACATACGGTAAACTTTAGTAATATAATTACTTCCCTTGATTGTATTTTTTATTGGAAAGTCGTAATTTTGAAGAAGTAAATAATTCTCCTTAAATCTTCGAAAAATCTGGATTTCTTAAACACTTTTTTGAAAAACTATTATATCACAATTCATCCAACTGTTTATGTCAGTATCTATCAGACATTCGCCGGCTATTTCAGATACTCCAGCCTAGCGATCTTTTTAAGATTCTAACCGTGCGTTTAAGTTCAATTGTATGTATTTCTCTTCCACTTGGTTCACCGGGTATACTCGCCAGATAGCTTTTGAAATTCTTTTTCATTAGTCCTGTCTTCTGTCATATATATTCCCATCTGGGAAACAAGCTATTGTAGGCGAGCAACCGCTGTATTTTTTTCTTCGGGGTAGATTCTTGAATCTTATCAGCAAGAGTATCATTCGATGTTTTGCTCCAATTTTCAAACGTTGAGTAGTGGTCGCAAAACAATAGCACCTTATTTTGTGCAACAGTCCATGGTTGGGCTTTTAAACCTCTTATGTTTCTTTTTTTGTTGCTGCATTTAATAGCGGTAGGGGCCAGGACATTTTGTCTCAAGGTCTGATGGCTGACCCTGGTTGGCCTCTGTCATGGCTGGAGCACCATTTCAGGAGGCAGGAAGGTTCACATCATTGCTTACACCTTTCCGCCTGGTGTATGAACGGGTTGATGGCCCTTTTTATCCTGGGTGCCGGCCTGCCAGTATTTATTTTTGTTTTTATTCATATTTTTTGTATCATTCCTTTCCTCATTGTCAACAGCTTCTAATTCATTATTCGAAACTGCCCTCTATTAATAGAGGGGTGCCACGTCCGCAATTTTGGAGACGTACTGGATTACTTGAGAAGACAGCACACCATTTTTTTAAATATTTGGTCAGGATTTACTTCAAGTAAAAAGTATCCTCATGGCAGAGTCTCTGACAAACCGCCGTACAGAGAGACCGAAAACACCCGGGGGTGGTGTCTAGTAGGCATTAACCTGAAAAACAATAAAATGACATATAAGAAGACTTTTATTAAAAAGTAAGAAGTCGAAATCCAAAAGTATTCTGTAAAATCATTTTAATTCGAATCCGGCATTTAATATACCGGATTTGAATAAAAATTATACTGAAAGATTGTAAGCTGACTTGCTATGAACTTTTTTCTTGGCAATTGCTTAGAAACTACTTTTACATGGTCGGCGGAACAGTTATAAAAGTGTGTCGGGAACTTCTCCTAAAAAGTGGGGGGGCGGTTCAACAGATGCATATCAACTATATTAATTAATTAATTATTGATGACCGTAAAGTGGGGGGGGACAAGTCAAAAAGTGAGGGGGCTTGAGCCCCGGTGCCGCCGTCCATGTATAACTAGCTTTGTATACTTACTTATTTCTTCATTCAAGACGTGACCCCGAACTCAATGAGATACCCAACGGGTCACATTTTCCGTTGTGGTCAATATTCCGGGTTAAACTTTTCTTTCCTTTTATATTTTATCATCATTATAGTTTTGTTGCCGCTTTATTCATGTCGATAAACATTCAGCTAATAAATATCGATATTTGCAATCGGAATTTTCTTATCTTACCTTTCCTAGATATATATATATATATATATATATATATATATATATATATATATATATATATATATATATATATATGTGTTTTTCTATTCATATTGTTATTGCTGTATTCCTTAAATGTTTTCTCTCGTTTTCTGTTTGCTAAACAAATAAAAATAATTATTTCACTTACATATGTTTCTTATTTCGAAACCAAACAAGAATTCTGGAATATTGGATTCACGATCGAAATTAAATAAATTGTCTTCTTCCAATCAATGTATTTCATATTAAAAGATGAGAATACCATATATATATATATATATATATATATATATATATATATATATATATATATATATATATATACTTTTGTGCGTGTTTTATTTGATCGAATTCCTATTCAGAATTTGTTTTGTACAATACGAGCGTAATTAAATCGTATATTAAATAAAAACAGATTTTGTTCCATTCAGAGCTATGATAAAATCGTTACGATTCATGATAAGGTAGCTGAAATCCGTTTCTTATATAGAAAGTAAAGACAGTCTCCCTCTTATTTAGTTAACGGTAACAGCTTTCTAAACAAGAAATGATTACTTAATATCATGAGGAAGTGAGCGGAGAGAACTCTCCCACGGTCCCTAGTTCTTTTCTTACCGTCTACGACACCGTGAAGAAAGCTGGAAGAAAAAAAATAAAAAAATAAAAAATTCATGGAAATAATATATAGTGAAACAAAATATAAAAATTCAAAATAAATCAATGCGGAATGCAATACAGTTTTTTATAGTCTCGATGGTTACCCTCTTTTTTACGAGCACTGAGGATAGCCTCTTCCAGAAAATAAAATCCTTGTACGTTTTGAACATTACATATATCTTGCTGGTGGGCCGAAACAATTGTATGCAACCAAAACCGATTTTGTAAGAATGTGTACCCTACATTTGTGGTGGTTTCTTTAATATTTACATATTTTTATAACCCCTTTAGTCCAACATTATCGAGCTATTATAAACAAATTTGTTAGAAAGATTTATATAAAAAAGATTATATTTAATTAAAAATACACACACATATATATATATATATATATATATATATATATATATATATATATATATATATATATATACTAATGAATCCCTATTTATCAAGGTCAAAAGCCACTCAAAGATAAAGGCTAATGAGACTGAATTATTGTAAGTTTTATGATAAAGAATATTATGATCGGGTTGAATATTATAAAAGGAATTAACAAAATGTGATTGCTTATGAAGACGGTTTCGTGCAAGTATTTGTTGGCATTTTATTTAAAGACGACCATTGATATATTTTGGAACGTGTTTGTTCAATTATTTTGCGTATTATGTAAAAAGAAATAAAAATATGTATAATATATATGTTGCTGGCGGTAAGATTATGTGTGTTCGGAAAAATTTTGTGTTTTTTTTCTTCTTCTTCTTCTTCTTCTTTTTCTTTTTCTTTTTCTTCTTCTTCTTCTTCTTCTTCTTCTTATTATTATTATTATTATTATTATTATTATTATTATTGCCTCTCCGTTGCAGCATTGCATATTGACCTTGGGATGTCGTTGCGACGATGAACTATCAATAGATAAGCCGGCGGTCAACCCGTATCTTACGCTCTCAAACCACGAGGAATCCTTTTCTTAGTTTGCTTAATGTTTTAGGGAAAAAAATGATGAAAACCGGTTTCTTATCTTTAACCTTGCATAACCCATCGTTTCGCTTATACTGAGAACTGATTGTAAAAATATGAAATTACTTTGTGTTTAACTATGCTTGTCCATGTGTCGAAGGTTTTAGAAAAAGATAAAAGTTTGACCGCTGTGACGTAATAGAACTAAGAGTTGGTACAGAAATGGTACAGGCATAAACCGGTCACATCATTCGAAAATAAAAGGCATAAAATACACTAGGATACAGAAATCCAAACGAACCAATTTATCCAAGCAAGAAGACCGGGTATGCTAATAGCCAATTAGAAGGAAACAAACTAGTAAATAGTAGATTTCGTCGTTACAGCAGGTCACAGGATGAAGATCAAGAATAATGACAAACTAAACCAATACATGGAGCTTGAGAAAGGACTGGGGGTGATATAGAACATAAACAATGACTTTACGGTTGACTATGCTAGTCTAAAAGTCGAAACTTTTAGAGGAAGTTAAAAATGTTACCTCTGTGGGTCGATCAATGAACAGCTGGTTTTCGGATGAGTAATACAGCACAATATAACATCTCGGATCGCGCTAGACGTGGGATCGTCCTGTTCATGAATGAAAGAAAAATGGTACGTACAAAAAACTACTTAAGATCACGACATTTTTGCAATTTATAAATCAGCGTTACAAGCTGGTTTCATTCACTCACCTATCGCACTTTTCACCTTACATTCACTATGTAAAACAATTATACAAGATTGTCTACAAAATAATATTAAAAACGGTATTTTCCACAAAAGTTAAATCAGGCAGATAAATTGAAAATTCCATTGGATGTTAAACATTAAAGATGGGCTGCCTAGCGGGATATGACGTCAGGAACAAGAAGCTCATAATGAAACGTGGCTAAGAAAAGAAAAAGATATTTCTCTTTGTCCGGTGAACTGATAGGATTAGTTCGCTTTTTTCGGTGCTCCCTCTTCGTCCGTCCCTTCAGCCCCCCCCCCCCCGAACAGCCGTTTAGGGTAATATATTACCTTACAGTGCTTTAAAAGAATAAAACAAAAATGTTGTTGGCGTTTTCTTTATTATTATTGTTATACATTATTACAACTACTAGGGAAGAGAGTACCGCGGTTGCTATGATAACAAACTGAGATGAAAAAAGCGATCAACTCTACGTATGCTGTTAAAACGCTACAGCAACAATAGCTAGTGTCGCCACTACTTAGATACGTCACTATTCACTGAGAATCTATTCACAAGTTTTAACCGAGACAGAACAGCTGTTTCTATCGACGGCGGGATGTATGTGAGGATTGAATAATTCCACACGCCATGGTACTACTTTAAGACGTCTGACAGTAAAGACGTTTGTTATATACGAAATTAGAAGTACCCGCCACCCGTTGGCTACCACCATTCTAACCCTACCCCACTATTTCGTCAACTTTAAGGGGAGGAATAAAATAGCGGCGTTACACTTAGTGGGCGATGTACTGTTTTTTACTAATGATTCACTACTTATGAAGATCTGAAGGCCACTCGAGGACAAGAGTTGATGAGTGTAAGGTCGACGGCGAGACACTTCCGTGATAATTGGTAGTGATAGTGTAAATTGGGCAGAATTTCATTGTTTAAGAGAATGGATTAACATTGAACTTGAAAACTACCATGCTGTAGTCAGCAGAGAAACAGCCTCGCAGTATTGTGTTACACAGACGGATAGCTATAAGAAAGAAACTTTGCTCATTGAAGTTTCGTTTATATTTAGGAAGAGAGAGAGAGAGTGAGAGAAAGAGAGAGAGAGAGAGAGAGAGAGAGCATAAGAAGGGGAAATTATTAGAAGTGGTTGCAGCTAGAGGAGTTTTTGTTGCGAATATTTTACACGGGGACCATAGATCGAAGAATTCTGCCACAAAACCTACAATCATCATGTTTGTCTTCATAATATCATCACCATTGCCATAAGGGTTTCTCAATCACTCCTGGAGGAGGACACCCTTGGTCTCTATTCACCTTATTGGCGACAGTCATTTAGAGAGGGGGGCATAGTCGCAACGCTAGGCACTGTGGGTTAGCGACGCTATTTATCAATAGCTAGCTTCTAATATATCTGTCCGAAAATAGGATATCGTACCTTGTTTATTTTAATTTGGATGGTGACTGCCGTTTCGTGGGCATAATCCTAAATGGGAAAGTTTACAAAAGAATAAAATGCCTACGTTACTCACCGTGTTGCTTGGAACATGTAGCCTATAATTCATAATAATAAATCCATTAGATAAGTAGTTTACCTCGCAAATACATATTATGGACGATGCTGCACCGGTCCAGTTAAAATGTTATTACATAATATAACTCAAAATTTGATGTAGATCAATACTTTTCTATATTTGTTTTTCTATCTCACTTATTTTAAAAGTATAATGTAACTCACCGTGTTGCCTTAAGTATAGTTTCTATTATTCATAATAATCAGTTTCTTTAGTTTATGGGTGTATTCTATCTATAAAAATATTTATATACAGTGTGGTCCAAAAAGGTGTAACTATCTGTGATAAAGTTGCATTTATTTTTAAAAAGCAACTTCAGATTTTTTCATAGACCTATTTTACAGACGTCTAAGTTTTGTGTGGTATACGTTTTTTCCACGTATGCCACCATTTATCGAATACAGCTCAATAGTGTATAGTGTGATTGAGCAAAGATTTGTGGTTCTTAAATATGCAACCATGTTATTATTGCTATAATTTCTTGTAAAATATAATCCTGGATTCCGTTGGGTTTTTTTTCAGTAAAATTGAACAAACAACAAGATAGTCCGTGCAGGAAATGATCAAGATTTTAGAGGTCTTCTGGGCGAATTCAAAGAGACGGAAAGTGTACGGAATAACACTGAAGGTCGCAGTGGTTGGCGACTGTCAGTCAGGACAGAGATTAATGGTAGATTAGAAATTGATATGCGAGACGAATGAGCATGAGCAGAAAGTTACCAGCTTTTATAAGCTATCAGTTTTTCTTTTTTTGTTCGTTCGGCTTACTCTTTCCTCATTTTTTCTTTTTTCTCTTCTTTCTTTCTACTGAAAGATAGTGGCACAAAATCATTTGCTCTAAACTAAAAAAACAGATTTTTAAACATTTTTTTTTTACCTGCACATGTTCACTGAACATTTTTGAAACAGTTAAAATGATTCCCGATCATTTTTAAACTAAAATGTAACAAGCCGATGCGAAATTCAAACCTAGTAAAAACGGCAGCCTGGTCTATGAAATCAGATAACTTCTGGACGACACTAATGGAAATAAAAACAACAAAACAACAACAACAACCGCCTATACAAGAAAACACAACTTGAGTGTCCGAGCTAAAAATCCTATAAGCACGACTGCTTTCTCTCAAGTAAAAAATTAGCCCCAAGAGGATAAGCTATCAAAAACAAACACACACACACACACACACAATGGAACTGTGTAACAAACTTTCTAACGCTCGTATCTTTTCTTATTCAAGAGCTTTAAACTTTCTCAACAAATTGAAATCTTTCAAAATATATTTCACATTTACGTAAAATTGTTGATACATAAATTTGTTATTCTTAAACTCATGTTTTTCTTTCACTCACAAAACTTTGTTGTTAAATGTAGCACTTGCTAAATAGTGACCCACTCATAACATTTATGTTCTATCCATTTTTTGGATTCGCCAATTTTGCTAGATTGATATTACTTGTTAGCCTTGTTCTTGGCACTTTTCGAAGACGCTACCGTTGTCTGAAATACACTATCCGAAAACAAGAGTAACGTTACAGATTAAGAGAATTTCCTCATAACATGCTGAACAGGGTTGTTACAAACTTCAATGTGCGAGTAGAAACAATGATTGAGCGCCAGAAAGCTTGACTCGAACGCATTCTAAACTATTGTACTGGCATCGTAAGATGTAGTATACGAGGGAAAACTTACTTATGCAACACAAAATGTACATGTCTGTAAGGCAGGCTTATGAAAAAGAAATGTTATGTTTCATTTCAAAAATGAATTCAACTTTATCACAAATTGTTACATATTTTAAACCAGTCTGTATATATAAATATATAAACATATCTAACATTATATATATATAATATATACATATATAATATACATAATATATATATATATATATATATAATATATATATAATATATATAGATAATATATATAATATATATAGATAATATATATAATATATATAATTTATATATAATATATATATAATATATATGATATATATATAATATATATATATATAATATATATTATATATATAATATATATGATATATATATATATATATATATAATATATATATATAATATATGTATAATATATATATATATATATATATAGAGAGAGAGAGAGAGAGAGCGCGAGATAGAGAGAGAGAGAGAGATATAGAGAGAGATTTGTTTCGTATGCGTATAAAGACAGCGAATAAAAAAAAAAATTTTATGAAGTATTTTGTTAGGTTTCCTGCCACCAACAAACGGGTTATTTAATAGCCTTAGACAATAGATGCACCATTGTGGCAGCTATATAAATATGTTGACTAAACTATCAAATAAATCTCTTTTGGTAATTAAAACTGCAACTGGGAAGTTTCAAAACCTGTTGATATATTTTATCAGAGATAATAAAACGTATAAAAAATTGTTTGTTACTCAGCATTGAAATATTTTAGTTATTTCTTTCTACCAGGTTCTAACGAAAAGTAAGTCCGATTTATTAAGTATAAAAAAGCGAAAAAAACACACAAATTATAACACATGACTAAATAAGTCCCGGGCTTGAGACGCAGATGGCACAACTAATTAAAAATCCATACAACTTTTATAAATTGCACGTTATTAGTTATTAGTTTACAAATTACAGTTATTTAAGGAAAGATACTTTTGCAAATATTCAAAACAATAGTAAAATACTGAATTCTGTATGTTTATAAAGCATTGCTTTCTGATCAGCTAGAATACTGTTCAAGCAAAGCAATGGTTTTATAAGTGTTATCCGGATGCTTCTCCGTCGGAGACAACGGTTAAGAGGTGGTATGCTGACTGCAATCTCGGTCGTACTGACATAAATGATGCTGAACGCTGAAGTCGTCCAAACTCAGCAATTTTCCCGGAAAATATTTGAAAATATCAACTACCTCGTTTTCACCGATCATGAACTGAAATTGCGTGAGATAGCAGAGTAGTTTAAGATATCAGAAGGCAGCGTATTAACCATTTTGCATAAACATTTGTCATTGATAAAGCTGTGTTCAAAGTGGGTGCTACGTTTGCTCACAGTCGACCAAATACAACAGCGCGTTGACAACTCAGGGCGTTGTTTGCAACTGTTTTCACACAACAAAAAGGAGTTGTTTTTTTAATCAAACATAGATTACCCACTACGCTCCGGAGACAAATCGGCAGTCAGCTGATTGAACAACAGCAGTTGAAAGCTGTTCAAAGCGAGCAAATGCGGAAACATACGCAGGCAATTTATTGGCCTCCTTGATTAGTGATCAGAAAGGGTTTTTTTCATCAATGACATTGAGAAAACGAAGAACCATCAATAGTGAATATTATATAGCCTTATTGTTACGTTCGAATGGAGGAAATCACAAATAGACTTGCCACAAATAAAGACGAACATGCGCTCTTTCACCAAGACAATTCTCCGCGTCACAATTCGATCGCTACAATGTCTAAACTGCACTACAAATTGCTTCTACACTCACCCTATTCTCTAGATCTGCCTCCCAATGACAACCGACTGTTTGCAAACCGCAAAATAATGCTCGGGAATGAGATTTTGCTCAAATGAACAAATGATATAAGGAAACTGAGGCGTACTTTGAGATCAAAGACAAATCATTTAACAAAAAAGCTTTGAATTCTTAGAGAAGAGTGGGAATCAGTTTATCAAGAATGAGACTAGGTTGATGAATAAGTAAAATTTTGCCTAAAAGTTGTATTTTTATTAATTAACTCCAGTCGAACGAGGCAGATACTCCAAAACTACATGTTCTCAGAAACCCCGGTGGAAGTGGAATGGGCGTACAATATGAACAAGGAGAGAATGCCGTCCCTCTCTCTCTTTCCTCCCCCACCTCTCCCTATATTTCTTTCTGTCTCTTTCTCTAACACAGTAACCCATCTCTAAAAGTGCATATCTCTCTGGTCCCTGTAAAAACTAATAAACTATCCATTAAGGAATGTCTCGGTATCAGTGTGTATTGACTAGAGGAAGATGACGACAAGAGATACCGACCAGTGTGTATAGCAGGATTATACACGTATCATAGAAACAACATTGCAGCAGAATAACTAGTAATGAATTGAGTAAAAGCTCTTATTGAGTAAATAATAATAATAGTAATAATAAGAGTAATAATAATTGTAGCAGCAGTAGTAGTAGTAGTAGTAATAATAATAATAATAATAATAATAATAATAATAATAATAATAATAATAATAATAATAATAATAATAATAATTCAATCTAAAATAGATAAAACTCAGGAAAACAATAAATGCAGACTGTGTGGACAAAGAGACGAAACAGTAAATCATATAATTAGTGAATGTAGCAAACTTAAGAACAGACATGATTGTGTTGGGAAAGTAATACACAGGGAACTGTGCAAACAATTGAATTTCGAATATGCAGACAAATGGTACAAACATAAACCGGAAACAGTACTGGAAAACGAAAAACACAAAATCCTTTGGGATACAAACAGATAAACTCATACAAGCAAGGAGACCTGATGTTATTATAATAGACAAAAAGGAAAACTCTTGTAAAATCGTAGACTTCGCCGTTCCAGCAGCCCACAGAGTGAAGATCAAAGACACGGAAAAACGAAGTAAATACACAGAACTAGCCAGAGCACTGAAAGGAATATGGAGCATGAAGAAAGTTATTATAATACCAATAATCGTAGGAGCACTAGGAACAATCCCAAAAAACCTGGAGAAAAGACTGGGAGAAATTAGAATCAAAGGGACTATCGAAACCATACAAAGGACGGCAATGATCAAAACAGCTGCAATCTTAAGGAAAATCCTCGAATGCGGAAACTAACACACATAAGCTACAAAGGCTAACCAGTCACAAGGAATTTACAACGGAGAAAACAAAACCACACGAAGAACACCACAACAAGAACCAAGGAACAGAAACTGCAAGAAACAGCACTTCATAATCTCCCCCCCCCCTCAATAAATTACACCGGCCTCAGCTATCACTACACAAAACTTAACCAAAGAAACAGAAATTACAAGAAACACTATAAGCTCCTCCCTCTCCCCCCTCAAAAAAAAATTTAAAGAATTTAAAAAAAAATCTTTAAATAAGGAAAGAGAAAAGAAAAAAAATAAGGAATTGAAATGAAAAAAAATTAAAATTAAAAAAAATTAAACTTTTTTTTTAAATTAATTTAAAGAAATATTATTTCATTTATATTTTTAACTGGTGCCGATCTAGGCTGACACCAGACAACATATTTGTAGAGGGTCGAGGAGGATGAGAAGACCGAGAAGGGAGAGCACAAACCAGACCTCCACTGGAAAAGTGCAGAGAATGTTGAGACCTTGGGGAGGCTTATTGTCACCCAAATCCCACAGAAGACCAATTGTCCTTACCAGCGTGAAATCAATGGTAAGAGGCTGTTGCGATACCGCATCGTTATCGAAAAGAGGTGAAGACTACTGGAAGTCTGGGGAGACTTGTTGTCACTCAGACTCCAGGAAATACCACTGGTTATTGTCGGTGAGCAATCACTGACGATGATCTGTGTGAGAACTCCTAGTGAGTACAAATACTACTACTACTACTACTACTACTACTACTACTACTACTACTACTACTACGGACCTCAGGGAACTGATGCCTCCGATGTAGAGAAGATAAAAGAACATATTTCAAAATGACGGCCGTCTTCTGCCCACAAAAGCGGTAGCATCAGCATTAGTTGGTACCATAGGAAATGGTCATGGCTGCGGGTATAGAAAGACAGAGGAACATCGACTGGAAGGACATAAAGAATGCTGGATCCTGATAGACATTATTATCATTCAAATTCAAGAAAAGGCCATAGGATGTTATCAAAGAAAACCCAATGGTTAATGGCCGGTGTGAGAACGCTAAGTTGGTGGGAAGAGCGGAGAGTACTAGAAATCGGAGAAGATAGTTGTCGCTCATGTCTCAGGGAACACCATCTTCTTTTGCCAGTGAGTGTTCTCTGGTGATGACTATTCTCATCTTCGATGTTATATTTACAACTGTTCGTCGGATGTAACCTCCAAGCTTTTTCGAATGCATCTTTTTTTTTTTAACTTGGAGACCTTTTAGTCGAACTTGGGAATTTTTACTACAGACAATTATAATATGACATAAAATTAACCATTCTAAGCGGTCATGTGTGACGAAAGATTTACCTCGTGGATTAGATAACGGGTTTAGTTCATAAACTCCGTACGGGTTCCAGAGTTTGACATGAAGATACCCAGGTTCGACTAGATACACCGGAAACTATAATGTGTTCGAATAGAAGCATTTACAAATGAAAACAATCTAACAACTAGTAAACATAGAAGTATGTAAAGAAACATTTATTTTACGCGAACTCGCTTTGAAATTGTGTCCATGAGAATGTGTACAACAGTGTGCAAATTATGTGCGCGGGTGTGTGTGTGTAAGTTAAGCGAAACGATTTGCATACCGTATAATGCTAGCGCGCACATGTTGCTGAAAAAGGAGAGAGATAGAGGGTGTCTGGTGAGGTATGTTCGTCTAAGGCCCAGAAGAAAGAGTGAGTGTATTTCCTTCCGTAGATGGTGGCGCACTTTACAATAAAGTGGAAATAATTTTGGTCTGAGACGCTCTCTGCTAAGTTTATGTGTGAATGTGTTGAGAAGAGTAGATAATGTTACAACCTGAAAAAGGTGGGATGTTACATCGGCCGAAAATGGTGTGAATATAATAAGCACGGTGAGAATAGTTGTGCGAATAATACAAATAATACAAATAATTAATCCTCATGTGAGACATTTCGAAGCATACCATTAACATTATTTAAGCTCACAACTAGTCGTGTCATTTTTTTACAGGCTTTTACCACAACAATGTTTTATTACGGGGTCCCAGAGAACTGAATCACCCTAACTTAAAAGGGTTTAGTTTGACTTCAATTGTAAACATGAATCAACAAAATAACTATATTGATTCTCTACGTGTTAAAAGATGTTCAACCTTTACCCAACATAATATATTCAACGCATATTTTTAACTGTATTTTTTTAATTATCCCTATACATTCATTGATAGTCTAAAGGGTTTGTTCAGTATTTTGAACCTGAACGAAACATGTATTCATGATGATGATGATTATGATGATGATGACGACCTAGAAGAAAACACCAGGTAATAATCTTGTTATGAAAAGAGAAGTTGAGAAATTAA
Organism: Sepiola atlantica; assembly: GCA_963556195.1. NCBI lineage: Eukaryota > Metazoa > Mollusca > Cephalopoda > Sepiida > Sepiolidae > Sepiola > Sepiola atlantica. The sequence continues at coordinate 127,079,689 of OY744523.1, forward strand.
GATGTATCCAGAAAGTATAAATTTTACTATTGATTATTGGTGCCGGAAAACCCGGAAGTAAAAAGTACAAAAAGATGATTGAGTTGGATCTGAAAGGTGTATATGTAAACAAACAAGTTTTGCATGAGAATTGATCTTGAGGAGGTTACCCTGTTTCATGTTTCGGGGCGATTAACACACATCTTCTTTGCATAATAAGGTAATATATAAAGAGGATAACAAGCAGGACATAAGGAAATACACAATCAAGAGGTTATGAGAGCACTTGCTAAAGGTGATGCCTATAAATAACTGAGCCTTCTAGAAACGGACGCCATTATTTAAACAGAATAGAAAGAGATAATTAGAAATGAATATCCGAGAACAAAAACTCCTACACATTAACTCATATATTAGAAACCTGTTAAAATTAATAAATACTTGGGTATACTCTCTACCAATGTTCTCTAAACTCTTCGTAAACTTGACAAAAAAGGGCCAGGAAATTAATGTCCATACACAACACAATGCAATACTAATAATATAAGTAATAATGATACTGGCCGACTTTATGCATAAAAAAGAAGTGGGAAGATAACTGGCAAGTTCTGAATACTGCACGGACAATGTAATAAAAAGGACTTGAATAGTATGTGACACAAAATATAGAGCGGCGGATTTGCGCTGCAAAACTCCCCCATAAGGTAAAATAATACGGATGGCAAAAAAACCACCAGAAAGCAAAAAGCAAAGATAGCAAAATAGGATGAGAAGCAGCTACATGGAAGATTTATAAGAATGACCAAAAGGAAAGACACATGGGAAAATATGAAGGGAAACTTTAAGAGAGAAACGGAATCGGTACTGACAGCTGCACAAAGTAACTCGATCTAGGCAAACTATATAAAAGGCAAGATACAGAAACCACAAGCTAACAGTAAAGCTGTACTCAGTGGGCAAAGAGACATAACGGTAAACCATGTAATAAGTGAATGCTGCAAACTAACTCAAAAGGAGTATAAAAACAGACATGAATTGGTCGAGAAGATAGTCAACTAGAAACTGTGCAAACGATTGCACTTTTAATACTCAGACAAATGGCACAGGCATAAATCGAAGACAGTATTGAAAAATGAAAGGCATTTACACACCAGTACACGGAAATGAAAATCGACAAGCTCATTCAAGCAAGGAGATCAGGTTTGATAATAGTTTATAAACTATAATCAAAACTTGCAAATAGTAGATTTCGCCGTTCCACTAGGTTGCAAGGTGAATATAAAGAAGGCAAATAAACTAAGCAAATACATTGAGCTTGCCTGAGAGATGAAAGGAATATGGAACATGTAGAACAATACAGTAATCCCAATAATTATAGGAGCTGTAGGAACAGTTTTTAAAAAAATTAAGGGAACTGAAGCTTCTAGGCTAGATATAAAAATGTGGTATATCAGCATATCTTACAAACTGATACTTGTGTATTATAAAATGGTCATGTAGGGTTAGGGAAGATGGAAAAGGGTTAGGAAGAAAAGCAACATGCATACTTCCATTGGAAGGGCAAGGAGAATACTGGAATCCTTAGGAGGCTTATTGTCACTCAGGTTTCAGAGAAAAGCAATAGTCGGCGTCAGTGAGAAATCAATGTTGGATCGCTTTTTCGTGAATGGCAAGTGATTCGCTATTGTTACCAAAAGAAGTGGAGAGTGTTAAAATCCGGAGGGACGTGTTGTCCATCAGACTCCATGGAACGTTACTCGCTGTTTCCAGTCAATTACTCATGTGAAAAAAATGGTGTGTACTGTGTATTTATTTCTAAGTGTTTTATGTTTGATTCCTACTGTCTCACTGTGTTTAGTTTTGTTTTATCTGTCCAGCAGTCTATATAAAGTAGGATGGCCATACACGATGCACACACAAGTGACTGATTCTATGTAAAAAGGGGGGAGAAAAGGCATGATAGGTAATGAAGACTGTGTGGAATATACAATAAAATAGTTAGAAAACACAAACACTGCCAAAACGAATGATATACAAATATGTGAAACGGTAAACAAAACGTCGGCAAACGTAAAATGGGAGCAGAGGTTGCTACATGGACGATTTATTAGACTGACCAAAGAAAAGACGCACGAAAACAGGTAAACATGGCTAAAAAAAGATACTTGTAGAAGAGAAATGGAATCGCTAACGAACTATATAAAAGCTAAGATCGATAAAACACAGGAAAACAGTAAATATAGACTCTGTGGACAAAGAGACGAAACAGTAAATCACTTAATAGGTGAATGCAGCAAACTAACCCGAAAGTAATAATAAAAAACAAGACACGACTGCATGGGGAAGGTCGTCGACTGGCAACTATGCAAACACCTTCACTTTGAGAATGCTAACAATTGTTACATACAAAAACCTGAAGCAGTATTTGAAAATGAAAATGATAAAAATCCTACGGAACATAGAAGTACAAACTGACAAACTAATTAAAGGAAAGAAATCATACGTGATAATAATCAATGAGAAGGAAAAATGTCGAATTGTAGATTTCGCCGTCCCACCAATTCACAGGGTGATGATCTAGAAGACATAAAAACTAAGCTAGTACATCGCACTTTACAAAGAACTGAAAGTATATAGAACATGGAAAGCATTACTGTAATGCTAGTAATTGTAAGAACTGTAGTTTTGTTTCGTTAAAATTTGGAAAACATACTTTGAGAGATTAGAACCAAAGCTAATATAGACACATCACAATGCATGGCACAGTTGAAAATAGAATACACAAATATAAAAGAAAATCTCCGAGTGCGGAAACCAATCTACATAACTACGTAAGTTGAAATAGAAATATAAAAAAATAGAAAGAACATTACACAAATCCACAATCAATCTTAATTGAAAGGAATCCTATCATCTGACACTCTGCTACCAAAAACATATATATACACCCACATACATACGTAATGCGCATACACACACACACATGTGTAAGCATTTATCCCGGCTGGTAACACATAAAATGGTCGTTAATGATCAAATAGGATGGTAAGACTTGAGAAGCGAAGCACCGCACTTTCACTGGAAAGATTCAGATAGTACTGAACATTTGGGGGACGTTTATTGCTACTCAAATGGCCTTTTGGCTAAGATCAAAGTGTAGTATCTGTTCCGATGGATACTGCACCCCATAGACTGGTATTGTCTTGGCCTTCGGGTCTTGATTTACGCCGGTCTATGGGTCTGTCCTGCGCAGTTCTAGGAGGTCCACCCTCCCAGTCTTTGCCTCCCCTCTTTGGGGAGGAGTAAGTTTATTGCTTACTGCCTGAGGCGCTCCTACCGGGGAATGCCGACGGGGCTGCCCAGGCAATTTTAAAACCCCACTGTCCCGACCCGACCTTGGGTCATATCTTACTTGTGGGAGTAATATAAAACACTGGCCTTGTGCCTAACTCGTGGGGAGGAGTAAATCAATACTCAAATTCTAGAGAAGACCAACGGTCAGTGGCATTTAGAAATCAATGGTAAACGGCTGTTTCTATAAGGGAAAATGACTTACTACAGTTATCGAATGGGTCGAAGAATGCTGGATATCTGAGAAAGTGTTGTTCTCATTCTGATTCCAAGAAGCACCACTAGTTATTGTCAGTGAGCGATTGTTGATACAGACTTGAGAAAAACACGAAAATTTATTTACCTCCTCTCCAGGATGTTAGGCACAAGGCCAGTTTTATCTTACTCCCACAAGTAAGATGTGACCCAAGGTCGGGTCAGGAAAGTGGGGTTTGAACAGGCACTCTGGTCATTAAAAATTGCTTGGGCAGCCCCGTCGGCATTCCCCGGTAGGAGCGCCTCAGGCAGTAACTTACTCCTCCCCAAAGAGGGGAGGCAAAGCCTGGGAGGGCGGACCTCCCAGAACTGCACACGATAGACCCATTGACCGGCGTAAATCAAGACCCGAAGGCCAAGACAATTCCAGTTTATAGGGTGTAGTATCCATCGGAACAGATACTACACTTTGATCGTAGCCAAAAATCTAATACTGACACACTCTGCTTCCTATGTAAAAAAAAAAGCTAAAACAAATAACGATATATGCCTGAGAAGCATAGCAATAACGGCATTCAGAGGCGGTTTATTGCCACTCAGATTCAAAAGGAAAAGATAAACGGCCGTTGTGAGAATCCAAAGTAATAAGCGGAGCATACTTGAAATCTGAAAAACTCGTACTAATAGAAATACCGCCTGTTTTTGTCGATGCCCAGTGAGTGAAAATGACCAGTGTGATAACTCCTCGTGAATAAATAATACTACTATTATTACTAATAATGTAATAATAATGATAATAACAATAAGTGAATGCAGAAAAAATAGCCAAAACAGAATAAAAGAAAAGACACCCCTGTGTGGGGAATGCAATACACTTGGAACTATGCAAAAGACTGCAGTTTGAATATGCAGATCAATGATACAGACACATCCCGGAGACAGTAAATTAAAACGAAAATCTAAAAATCCTTTGGGACATGGAGGTACAAACACATAAACTCATCCAAGCAACGAAAGCAAATGTGCTAATAGTCAACAAATGGTATGAAACCTGCAAAAGCGTAGATTTTGCCGTCTTAGCAGATCACAGAATAAAGATCAAAAAGACAGATAAACGAAGCAAATACACGAAACTTACCAGAGAACTGAAAGGGATATAGAACATGAAGAAAGAATAGAATACCAATAATCGTAGGGTCACTACGAACAGTCCCTAAAAAATACTGGAAGAACTGGTAGAAACTGGAATCAAAACGGAAGACTGAGACAATACAACGAACAGCGGTACTCTTATAGAGAATCCTGGAATACGGATACTAATCCACATGAACTGCGAACGCTAACATGTCACATAGAAGTTGAAATAGAAATAAAACAAAAATATAGAAAGAACAACCAAAGGAATCGAAACTGCAAGAAATTGCATAAACTGCCCCCCCCCCCAAAAAAAAATAATGACATCAGCCTCGGCTAATCACACATGCAACTGTCGTGAAGGGTCAAGAAGGAGGAAAAACAAGGGAAGAGAGACTTTCTAGACATCCACTAGAACGGTGCGGATAATACTGGGACATTTAGGGGCTTATTGTCACCCAAATCGCAGACAAGACCAATGGTAAGCCGCTGTAATTGTAAAAGTCATCTGTGATGGTTATCAAAATAACAACAACAACAATAATATCAACAATAACAAAAATGGGGAAATGAAATTAAATTCCAATATGTATAAGAGTGGCAGGATGTAATATTCATGTACTAAGTGAAAAAATCCTTTTTCGCATTAGGTTGATAGATAGATAGATAAATAGATAGATAGATAGATAGATAGATAGATAGATAGATAGAGAAAGAGGGGGGATAGATAGATAGATAGATAGATAGATAGATAGATAGATAGATAGATAGATAGATAGATAGATAAACTAAAATAGTGATAAAGTAAAAGAGCAAATAAAAATACGATTTTATTTTAAAACTTTCAAAGAATGTAGAAAATAATTTTATCGACATAAATGAACGAATTTATTTTTTATTTGTATTATTTTATTAATTTTACCAGCAAGAAGGAAGCATGTTGGCTGTTTGTTATTTCGTCAATTAAGAAAATCTCCCGATAAAAGAGAAACGAGCGATGGAAAAAAAATCCGTGGACGCCATTTTGAAAAATTCTATAGCATTTCCCGCCGAAAGAAAATATATCTAATGAAAACAGTTTTAGAAGGGTTTCTGGTGTGTTCATAATGAAAGAACATTTTAAGACGTGCGATTCCGTTGCAAAAATTCGGAATTTGTTAGAGGTAACAAAAAAAAAACTTCAGCAAATATGGCGTCGTATTTATTGTTGTCGTTTCTGTTTCTTTGTTTACGTTATTTATTTTTGTTAATCTATTCTGAGTTGTAGGAAACAAAACCAGTTCCGTCAAACATATCCGTCTGGTTGTCATGCCAACTAATGGCATGTTGTTGAACAAACATTGGAATAATAAAGAGGATATCACAGTGAATAAATGTTTGTAAACTCACTTCATTAAATTTAATAAGATATGAATGGATGGATGGCAGACTGGTATGCATGGATCTGTACCTTTAAATAGAAAATGGTTTTACAACAGGAAAGTGCTTAGACGCGTTACATTTTTACGTGTTTATATACGCACACTAATATCATATATATATATATATATATATATATATATATATATATATATATATATATATATATATATATAATGTACGTCTATAAAATATGTAACAAGATATAGTTATGTATGTTTATATATGTATATATATATATTTCATTGTACAAGATAAACTTCTAAACTAATGAACCGATCATTATGACTTTTTATATATATACTCTCCAGGAGTTAGGCACAAGGCCAGTTTTTATCTTACTCCCACAAGTAAGATGTGACCCAAGGTCGGGCGGGAAAGTGGGGTTTAAAAATTGCCTAGGCAGCCCCATCGGCATTCCCCGGTAGAGGTGCCTCAGACAGTAAGCAATAAACCTACTCCTCCCCAAAGAGGGGAGGCAAAGCCTGGGAAGGTGGACCTCCCAGAACTGCACAGGACAGACCCATAGACCGGCGTAAATCAAGACCCGAAGGCCAAGACAACGCCAGTATGGGGTGCAGTATCCATCGGAACAGATACTACACTTTGATCTTAGCCAAAAGGCCAACACGGTAAGATTAAGGTAACAATAACCCAAACACTAAATACCACCCCACCCAATTTCTTAAAATATCACCCGTTAACATCTCCCCCTCCTGCCTTCCTATCTTTGCTATATGCGAACTTCGTCTTATCCATCCCCAATTTCCTGTTGATGTTGAATTATAGAAATTTGAACAGTGGATTCCAAAATGCCTGACGGGTTGACGTTTATTTTAAACGTTAATGAAACACAATATATTATGTAGCAAAATGGAATAAAACCATAAACAATATATATATATATATATATATATATATATATATATATATATATATTTATATATATATATATGTATATATATATGTATATATATATATGTATATATATATGTATATATATATATATGTATGTATCATTATGTATATATATGCATATATATATATATATATATATATGTATGTATCATTATGTATATATATGCATATATATATATATATATATATATATATATATATATATATATATACATATATATATTTAACATACAAAATAACCAATCTCCCCAAGACCTCTTTAAACCTATAACAAAATTCATATCTCTCTATTTACGTACAAATTATCCCCCAGATATATGTTACACACACCACGGGAGCGACTACATAAACCCCGCCTACCCTGATACAACCTAGGCCTAACCACAGATAAAAAATTCATCAATAAACACCCCACCCTTTCACCACAGATAATCACATCACCCATCCCTAAACTAACCCCATCCACCTATCACGGTAAATACATAAAACCCCTTTGAACTCCCAGGAATATGTATACCTTAGAGAACGAATGAATTTTTGACCCACTAAGAACCCCCCCTCCCGCTTCATACAGTCCATATAATAGATTCTCAAATCACCCGCCCACCACTGTATAAATGAAGATGAGTGTACACGCGTGTGTATACGTCCGTGTGTATGTACAAGCACGTGTGTGCGGGTGCGCGTGTGTATGTATAGGAGCATATTATTAATAAATAGAAAATATAAAATAATATTAATAAAATAAATCAAAGATTAAATTAATAACAAAAAAACACAAAAAATAAAAAATAAAATTAATAACCCCCCGTACATGTGAGTGTAGATGTGTGTACGTCCGTGCATACGCATATGCGTGCAGATGTTGTATATAGACATGCATGTGGTTCCATGCACGTATGTGTATATAAGTTTATTTGCCAGTGCGCATGGAGGGAAGTACGCGTACAAGTGGAATAAAATAAAATAATAAGATAATGAATGTAATAGATTTTCTGAAATAGTAATATAATTAATACACCATCAATAAAATCGAAGTTAACAAACCCCACCCAAAGACTAAACTTATACCCCTCAAATGGAAATGACAGATAGCATCAATCATTTCGTTTATAACCAATTTTTGTTTTCAACACTACTGGTTATAAACGGGACATATCAACCAAACACCGTTTTTTTTATATACGGCTTTCCTCCCATGAAGATCCAGAAAATACGAAAACACCAATTCAATAAACAAAAATAAACAAACACGTTAAGTCAATAAAAATATTATTGCATCATCTTTTTCAGCATTATATCGAACAATTAATCCGATACATAAGTTTATTCCCAAAAACGACAACAAAAAAGCACCTTAATTTCACAAACCCAAACGACAAACTTCATAGTCGCCCCTTTCGCCTTTTTTCAGATTAGGTAAAACAATAATATTACAAATCCACAAAAGAACAGATAAATAAATAAATAAAACTTGCTAGGGAATAACATGAAGGCCTTTAAAACACGAACCAGTATCGAACTCTCGCACCGGATTTTTTCGGGGAGACCCTCAGAGATACGCCGTTTTCTGTCATTGATGACGCCTTTCCCTATCGGGCCGTGACTACAATCGTTTCAGCTTGCCGATGATTCCACTGGGCACAGAGATTTACTAAAGATGTCTAAATATGCCCTTTTGGATGAAACCGCGGTACATTGCTGAAATATGTAATATACAGTATCTAAATAAAGTGTGTATATATATATATATATATATATATATATATGTGTGTGTGTGTGTGTATGTGTGTGTGTATGTGTGTATTATTTTTGCATTCCAATGTTCATTGAGAAATCAATTCAAAACAATAATTTTCATTAGTTCTTACAATCATTTTATTTCCGTATTTCGATAAAACAATATTCTTTTTAGATTTAATACTAAATTTGAAAAGATATTTTTGAATGTAAGATCAAAGAAGAGAAAGAACTTTTATCGAAATACGGAAGTGATTGAAGGAACTAATGAAAATTATAGTTTTAGATTGAATTCCAAATGGCTATTGGAATGGAAAAATAAGATAGATATGCTCTGAATCGTCTAACATCACTTCGTTGAGCTGACAATTGGAAACTTTTCGGATAGCATAATGATAATACGCCTATATATATATATACATACATATATATATATATACATATTTTATAAAACACATAAATAATGTGTATATATAAATATATATATATATATATATATATATATATATGTCTGTGTGTATCTAACACTAATAATGTACACGAATACATGGAAAGAAATTTGATTTAAGGTTATGTACATAAGTTTACCTGCAATAGGAAGGGTTGTCAAAACGTAACCACTAAAGATAACAAAACATTAGAAAATTAACGATTCCATAACATCACAAATAGAATTAGAATAAAACATGAACATGACCTATCCCTCGAAAACGCAGTTATTGTAGAAAAACACATATAAGAATATTTATAATAATGGGTATAATATAAAGCAAAATAAGAGTAACATAATAAATAAATAGAAATTAATTAACACAGCCTGTTTTGAATATTTAAACTAATAGGTATGACACCCCTTTCCCTCTTTACCCCTAACGCTGTTATATATATTCCCACATAATGGTTGGTAACTTGTAATGCCGCAAAGACAAAACTCCTTTCCTTCAATATCTACAAGGAACCTTTTCAACCACCGATTGTCATGGCAAATAACACCCTACCTGAGAGTTCATCATTCAAACTTCTCGGCCTAACCTTCACAGGTAACATGGATTGGAACAAATACATTGAAGACATTGCCAAGGCTGCCGCAAAGAAGGTTGGCTCCCTCTACCGTGCTAGTAAACTCCTCACACCTGACATTATCATGTATCTCTACAAAGCCACCATCCGCCCATGCATGGAGTATTGTTGTCACATCTGGGCTGGTGCATAATCTACTAGTCTCTCCCTCCTTGACAAGGTCCAAAAAAGAATCGCCAACCTAATAGGTCCCTCACTGTCAGCTAAGCTCCAGCCTCTGTCCCATCGCCGCAATATAGCATCCTTGTGCTTGTTTTACAAATACTTCAATGGATTATGCTCCGATGAATTGGCTACTCTGGTGCCCCCTCGACGGAAATTCACTAGACTAACCCGACAATCAACTAAATCTCATTCATTCACTGTGGAGGTCCCCAGATGTCGGAGAGCCTTCTACTCAAATAGCTTCTTTCCTCGTACTGCTGGCCTCTGGAACTCCCTTCCTGCCCCCTGTTTCCCCAACAGTACAGACATGCAGAAGTTTAAAACTAATGTAAACAGAAACCTCGCTGCGCTGATCCCAATCTAGATTGACCACCCCCTACCTTCTCCCCTTTTCTTTTTCTCAGTAGCCCCTTACGTCTACAGTGGCGGCCTGCCTTGTTTGGGGTGAACTATGTTAAAAAAAAAAAATACAGGACATTTACTACTAATTAATGAGGCACAAATAAAATAATCAAATAAATAAGCTTAAATTAATACACCCATTTTAAATATTTAAACTAATAAATCAGATCCCCCCTCTCTCTCTCTCTCTCTCTCCCTCTCTCTCTCTCTCTCTCTGTCAAAACTTTTATTTTCTATCACATTCTGCGTTTTCACAATTCTCCACATCTCTACTCTCTCATTATTTTCTCATCCCCCTCCTTTTCCCCATTTTCTCTTTTTTCTCTTTTCCACTTTGTCCTCTTCCAAGTTTAGAATAAACGGCAGACTCATACTTTCACACACCCCGTCTCCCCAACCTACTGCAGCCATGCTTGACTAAAACATATGTTCACCCCAGTTTACCTTCCTAGCTAAAATAGTCATAAACTGACAAATCCAAGCCATCAATCCCGTTTATCTACCGTCCTTTGAAGGAGAGTGACCGCGGCTGATAACACTACTACTAATATCATGTTTTGTGTTCTCTGCTTGTTCACGTCAACGACCATGCCGAAGTCTAAACATTTTCTGACATATCAAAATTAATATTTTGTATGATTTGTCAACATTGTTTTCTTCACCCTAAGAAAGTCTTTCAATAAATATATATATATATATATATATATATATATATATATATATGTATGTATGTATGTATGTGTGTGTGTGTGTGTGTGTGTGATAAGCTAGTTCCGCTCGAGCATTGAACACTGTAGACAGCATGACATTTTCCTCGATTACCGGGTACGGTTATCTTAATTTCAACTACTGTCTGTGTCGATTTTTCGCTGCCGCGTGGTCCTGAGAGTCTGTCTCGTGATTCTAGCCTGAATTTACAAACGGCGTTCGAGACCATGCAACCGTTTGCAACCGCCACTCCTCCACTCCTCCACTGATGAGCCCGAAACAACGTCGTCTGTAGGTGAAAAACACTTTTATGTAAAATAAATATCGATAGTATATATATATATATATATATATATATATATATATATATATATATATATATATATATATACATGTTTGTGGGTGTGTGTGTGTGTGTATTGGTTGTAGGTCGAAACAATTGCATGCTGCAAATAAAAAAGTGATTTTTTTGGTGAAGTTAGTGAGAATTTGTTCCCTGCATTTAATGGTGTGTGTGTATAACATTAAAATATTTTCTATTACAGCTCCCGTACTGCACTATTTAGCTATTATCAAAATTTGTGTTATAAAATGTATATTTGTAATATTAACAAGTAAAAATATAAATACATACAAACATATATTAAATATAAATTTTTATAACGCGAAGTTTTACAATAGCTCTATAGTGTAGAAATAGAGCTGTAATAAAAAAAAATATTCTAATATTACAGTAACCACACCAAATGTAGGGAAGTAAATCTCTCAAACTCACTAAAAAATCGGTTTTTATTCGCATTTCTTCGGCCATGAAAAACTCTTTCGGGAATTTAAAAACAAAACAGTATTTTATTTCATGGCTTCCCAGCAGAGTTGATCAGACCCCACTTCCCTTAAAAGACAAAAACATAAACGTTCCGTATATTAGATCTAAGTTTTTTTCCAGATAAATGTTCAGATAACTTATATTAGTTATTAAAAATGTCCTCCTTACCTGTGTTGTTCGTCTGTGTCTAATAGAATGTATCCGTTAATCACACAAATGTTGCTGTATTTTAGAGTGTTCGGACAATCCATTACACTACGTTTTAGGTAAATTCATAGTTTAATGTATTTTTAGTTTTAGCTTTATATCAAAAGTATTTAAAAATTAAATATATATATATACATGTATTTTTTTTTTAAATATATATATAATTAGTATATGGGTTATATATATACGTTTATACATATTCTATATTATTTTTATTTAGATAGCTTTGCATTTTCTCTATCCATTTATTTTGATTAATTTCAAAAGACTTAAAAGCGTCGGGATGGCGACTAATTGCCTTATTTAATTGTCTAAATATTTTAGTTTGATCGCCACCTTGTTTAATCATTCTTATTATTAGGTCAGAAATTGGGGGCATAAAATCAACTAATTTTAAGGTAACACGAGCAATCCTCAAAAATTCGGACATGATACTCCCGTAAAAAATATACATAGGGCAGGTACTATTTTTATGTGGGATCCGCACGATACGAAAAGGGAATGAATTTCTTCTATCAAACAGTTTATATATAAATATTTTATCTTCAATTTTTATATCCAAATCAAGAAATGTAGCTTGTGTTCACGTATGTTCACAGTTTAATTTTAACTCTTTAGGATATATTAAATGTTTAGTATTTGCAAACTCTTCGTTATCATTAATGCGTACAAGGTCGTCAATATATCGCCTACATCCATGATAACTATACGTTCTAGATATATCATTTTTATTAATGATGACATATATATATATTCAAGTATATGTAAATATGGATTTGCCCAAAATGGTGAAGGATTCAAACCCATTGGAATACCTATTGTTTGAAGTAGAATTTTATTTCCTATTTGAAAGTAACTCTCTTTTATAAGGTGACTTATAAGCGTCGTCAGACCAGTTTTGGAAACACTCATCTTACCATTTTTAGTTTTACACCAAAAGGCTTTAGATTTTGCAAAGTCTATGTATTTACCTTTACCTCCTGCAAAAGCTAAATCTATAGTATTACCTGATTCTTTAATAAGTTCTTTATGTGGTATTTTAGTATATAGTGTACAAAAATCATATGTTGAGATTGATTTAGCCTGTTTACGAGAATTTATACGATCTATTTTTTCTTTTACTAGATCTGAATTATTAACCACCCAAAATAGGTTTATATTACTATAAAATTTACTTTTCTTATGGAAATTATTTATTTGATTTATAATTAATTTAAAGACTTTAGATACAGCCTTACTTAAAGGTTTTGTGATACACATCTTTGAGGCAACAATAAAACGGGCGCCAACTGGTGTTTTATGCATTTTAGGTATCCAATACATACATGGAAGTTTTTTGTACTTTTCCTCTAATTTTAATCCTAATTTTTCACAAATAACAGTATTGTTTAGAATTATATTATCGATGTTACTATTACTTAATTTATAAGTATCTGAAGCTTCACCTATTATTCCTACTTCTAACAATAAGCGTTGTATATGATATTTTTTACAGATAAAAGCTATATTATTTGTCGCCTTATCAATAGGAACTATTATAAACCTATTTTTAAGCATTTCAAGCTCCATAATTATTTGTGGATTTCTAAGGAAGCGATTCCTTTTTTTAGGGTGTTTAAATTCTTTTAAACGTTCTACTTTTTTATTTACGAATCTAAGTACATTATTCTTCCATGCGTCAAATGTAGAGTGTAATAATTTATGCTTTTTTATAGTTAAAAACCTTATTCCGTATAGTTTGCCCTAGTTTATATGTTACTATTGGATTCTGTTCCTCTTTTTAAAATTCGTTGCGTAGTGACTGAATGATTTCTGGATTATTAAATATTTTAGGCAGATTTATATCATCAAATCCTTTATTTTCATACAAGACTACACAAACATTTCGAGGTTAATTTTTTATACCCTCAACAGGTGGCTTGTATAATTTTGTATCGATTATATATATATATATATATATATATATAATTTTTTTGTTACATTTTACTTCAGTTAAAGTTTTCAGAAGCAAAGTGGCCTCTTCTTAAGGCTAACACTTGATCTCTATATAATATACATAGATATTCGAATATTCTATTAAATTTCTTCTTTTACCTGTCAAACGTTGAGTAAGTAAAAAAGTAAACTATGTTATTGTATATCTTTCTTGTGGTCTATTGGTCTTACCGGATTCCAGAACAAGAATTTATTTAGTCTGGTGGAGTATCCAGCTAGGTGATGTTCCTTGAGGTAACATTACTTGAAAAAGTGCACCATTCCTTGTATAAGCCAGTGTATAGCTGTGTCCAGGTGATCTTATTTTGGGCTTTAAATACTATGATATTTTGAATATTTAGTTCAGGGTTTACTTTAGGGTTCAGTATCCTCTTGTCAGGTTGTTCTGACAAACCCTAAACACTCGAGGATGGAGTCTAGTAGGTAATTCAAACTATCTCATATATATATATATATATATATATATATATGTATATATATATATATATATATATATATATATATATATATAGATATACAATTGTATTCAGATAAAAACTGAATGTTCGTTGAATTTGTGAGTTTGTTTCCCCACATTTGATGTGGTTTCTCTTATATACATATATATATATATATATATATATATATATATATATATATATATATATATATATATATATATATATATATATATATATAAAGATAGATGGACGAAGAGTGATAAACATGCACGAATGTCCAAATTTATTTCAAACTTCGATTGTTCAATGAAAGGTATATTCTGTAATAAAATTATGTTTATTATTCTTTCCTTAAGCCAAGGCTTTTCAAAGAAATAGATCTTATCATCAGAGGAATTATACAGATAGATAAGTTGGCAATAGAAAAGCCAAAATTCAACATTTGAAAAAATATTAAGAAAAAAGTTCGTGTAAAAAGATATTGGGTTTGTCCAGGTGGTAATTGTCCGCCGATAAGGTGTCAAATGGAAGGAAGTTTCGATGGAGAAGAAAAGGTTTCGTGGATGCATCACAGAAAGGCGTTCAGAATGAAGTAAATCCAATGGTGAAAATTGAGTTCAAGTCGCAGATGGAACGCACTTAAACGGAATTAGAATGAAGAAATTACATATATATATATATATATATATATATATATATATATATATATATATATATATATATATATATATATGTATATATACATTACATATATATATACATATATATATATATATACATTACATATATATATATATGCATATATATATGGGGTAAGGTGCACGATAAGTCATGAAAATGAAATACCGTGGTAGACAAAATGTGTGAAAAATGACAAACGGAAAACAGGTTAAAGTGCAGGAGAAAAACAAAAACAAAAAGATTGACCGTTTTCTTTCGTGTTGGCGAACATCTTCAGAAAAAGTGAAGATTTATAAATAATTTTATTTTGAAGGCACACACATGGGAGGAGGAAAGGATGATCCGATTAGACTATATGAGAAGACTTTAAGTGACATTGAAATATGTCAAGTGGGTGACACATTATTCTTTATTTCTTATTCTTCTTTTTATATTTTTATTTATTTTCTTTTTCTTTTTCACTTTCACATCTACTGAGCTACTATGGGGGAGGGGGTAAAATGCGATAAGAGGGAAGAAGACAGAGGAACTAGCCAGGATAAACACAAATAGGAGTGGACATGAAATTGATACACCGAATGCGAGAACCCAAAATTAATCTGAATGTATCAGAGATAGGTCTGCTAATTTGTCTCATATTAAGTTTTAAGAAGCAATAAAAATCTTAAACTGACAGTCTAGAAAAAATCTAATTTACAGTCAAAGACATTTCTTAAAATGCATTTACATATCTGATGAAAGCGGAACACCGCTTGAAACGCGTTATATAAAATGATAAAATAACAAAATCATTAATAAATGTTGAAAAAAACATTTTACAAATGTTGGTAGCCTTACTCCTTTACATATATACTTTTCTCTCGTTAGAACTGCACTAATACTGCACTACCCTCTTTTCTCTATCTCTCTCTCTCCCTCTCTCTCTCTCTCTCTCTCTCTATATATATATATATATATATATATATATATATATATATGTATTAATTTAAGGGTAAAACAGGCAGAAAGAATATTGATGAGAATTTACATTTATTTATATAACATATATATACCGAAAGAGAGAGAGAGAGAGAGAGAGAGATAGAGAGAGAGACAGCCAGGCAGAGATGAGGTGAATGAGAAAGTGATACAGACAGAGAGAAACTCTGTTTTAAATATATCAATATAAATAGGTGACCTAACACGAAACCGTGAAATAGAAAAGGTGACTCTTCAGCTATTTGCCATGTAACCATTTCAGAGATTTAAAAACGAAACAGTTATTAAATTCATTGTTTTCCAACTGTTTAACATTAAAATCAACCCTACAATTCAGTTATTATATTACTCAGAGCAACAGCACAGTTCACAACCATGTTAGATACAAAAGCATCAACAAATTTCGTATAAGAACGAGAACAGAAATTAAAAAGTGTCAAATTAACCAGGAACACGGCAAATTAACTAGGAATACAGCAATAGCTAAAGATTCGCAGACACGTTGATCAGAAAAACAAAGAGAATATAAAAAAAAACAACTCATGTAAAATCGCAAAGCTACTTATACACTAGCTAAACAAAAGCAGGTATCTGCCATTTCGTTGGCAAAAAATTATCACCATTTAAACTATACCGTTTTATAAGAACAATATACATAATCATCTGAATAAACTTCGGCATTATCGATTTATCTATATATTTCCGTCTAAAATATATACTTATATAGATATAATTAATGGCTGAGAATGCTACCAAACCATTCATATCTCTGTGTCTTTTATTAATATACTCTCTAATCTTAAGTATTTTTCCCTAGTATTAAAATTATAGCGCGTAAAATTATCGGCGTTTCTAATTGTAGCCTTATTTAATTGTCTGAAAAGATTACAGTTGTTTCCGACTAAGTTTATCATTATTGTCATTAGAGTAGATACCTGCAAATCTAAGTGTAGCCTTAGCGATTCTACGACACACACCCAAGACAATATATATCCATTTATTGCTTACACTCGTGAGATGGAACTGCCCGTCTTAGTACGAATCAATGAGGGCATATATACATATTCCTATCTATGCGAGTCCAAATTAGTCCCCCAAAAAGCGAGATCCATACCCATTGAAATTGCAATTGACTGCAAAAGTCATTATTCCCTACGTTAAGTAACTTTCGCAGATTATATTTAAAACCACTGCCTTTTGACATGTGCATTAAACTTGCAACTCTTTTTTCCGTAAATACAACAGTCGTATTTTACCACTTTCAAAAACGAAATTTTGTGTTTTATGTAATACCTTACTCAAGTCTAAGTGCGAAATCTTAGTATACAAATCACCAAATCATGAGTTGAAATAGCTCAGCACGTAGAAGCGTGCATTGTATGTATGTATATTAATCTACGACAATGAAACAACGTTGTCTGTATATAGTGTTCGGTGATGGTAGCGTTAAACCTGGTAGTTCCGCTTTAGCCCTTACATTATTTTATCCACCCTTGGTTGGCGGCGGCAGCAGCGGCCAATGGGGACAAGATAGCGTACATTCTATAACGTGTCTTGACCGTCGGGAATTACCTTCTTTCACTGAAGATTGCGTAAGCATGAAACATCGATGTCTGTAAGTAATAAATAATTAATGTTTATTTATAAAATATTATATATATATATATTTATTTATATATATATGTATATATTTATATATATATATATATATTTATATATATATATATTTATATATATGTATATATTTATATATATATATGTATATATTTATATACGTATATATATATATGTATTTATATATATGTGTATATTTATATATATATATATATATATATATATATATATATATATATATATATATATTAAAACCTAGAAAACCTACATTTAATAACATTACGTATAAAACAAGTAAAAAAAAACATTTTTAAATGGCATAATACAATTCAGTCTATGACGCTAATTCTGGCGGTACGTGATTTAAATTGTTAACCTCTCTCTAGGCACTGTTCGTTCACGTGCGCGTTCTCGACTGCTTTTTGAAATCTTTTTCTTTTCTACAGCATTTTTGTCTATTTGTTTTGTCACTTGACGATGATTCGACGAAAAATCGAAAACGATCGTGATACATATGTAAAACACATTAATTATTTGAGTCTGGCAAAAAACAATTCATTTGAATATTTTTAATAAAAAGGTATCATCAAGCAGTATAATTCTGTTAAGTATACAATGTTGTCTTAAATAGCTATATATATAATTATATGTATTTTGTTTTTTTGTTTTAGTTTTTTGTTCATATATATATATATATATATATATATATATATATATATTAGTATATATACATATATATATATATATTAGTATATATACATATATATATATATTAGTATATATACATATATATATATATATATACATATATATATATATATATATATACATATATATATATATATATATATATATATATATATATGTATATATTAGTATATATACTACTACTACTGCATGCTAGCTTGTGCGGTACATGGGTACTTCAATTTTTATCTTTACATATATCTTACCGCTTTATTGCTTATAGGAAGAAAAATATTTGTAAAATTTTCTGAAAATAAAATACTGCGATGAATATATTTAAATATTGTGTTAATAAGGTATACTTTTAAGCAATAATTAAACTTGAAAACATCATTTAGAATTACGTAAGATTCGAACCCAAGTATTAACATCGTAAAAACGACTGCCTAAGTAATGTGTACTCTGACTATTACTTTTCGTAAACCAATGGCATGTTTCTATTTGCGTATGAACAAACTATAAAACACCATAACTTTGTCATAGTATATTAGGAAAATATACAATCCTCTTGAACAGTATTAGACAGCAATATAAATTCATTTGTTTTTCTGAATATATTTGGGTTTTATATCCAAATATGCATATGCTTTAGAATGTCTGTTTTTATTTCCTGGTCTGCACATTTAGTTAGCTTATCACCAATTCCTTGAATCGTGCCATTTTTTTTCAAGTCAGCAAAATTCTTGGAACATATCACTGACATGTGCTTCTTGTTAGTCACATGTTGCCTTTTAGATTGGGTAATAAAGCATTACATAGTTTCCAAATGTATACAATAAAAATACATTAATTTTGACAGTACTAAAGCCCACTCGTTGACGTTGCGTTTTCCATTATGACAATTGAGTTTTAATAACTTGATTAGCTGAAATTTTGCTATTAGGATTTGTGAACATTTACAAAATGTTAATTTACGAACGAAGGTTCCCCGAAAGACAAACAAAAAATAAAATATAGTCACGCATGACTTTGCGTGACGTGAGGGATTTTATTCCTTACCAAAATAAACATGATTTTTAACAAAGTTGTTTTTATTGGTTTTCTTGTTGATGTTCATTTGTTCTTTATTACATTACACTTCATCTTTGAAAAGTATCGATCAGCATTTAAGACAAAATTATATATATATATATATATATATATGTGTGTGTGTGTGTGTGTGTGTGTGTGTGTGTGATTAAACAGTAGCGCGAGCTTCTGTTTATTTAGTTTTTGATTCGTTTTTTCGATTCGTCGCACGACCGATTTGGTATTGTCGTCAATGGTGTGTAAAAACTCGCCATATTTTCGCGAACGTTTTCGACCGACGTCGGTCATCTTCAGGCAGATGAATGAGTATGCAAAATAAAAGATTGATGAATTTATTAAGAAGACGTTTTTTAAAAAACATTTCAATACCACTTCAATTACACTCAACATAACTTCGACCCCCTCATAACGAGCATAATTGATACTAAGTTTATTTACTTGAATAAACAACGCTTCCATTATGGGGAGACGAATACTGCAATATGAGATCCCAAGAATGGCTGTTTAACCAAACATACATAAGAGAAGGAATGCTGCCTAATTACACAAATTTAAAACTATATATATATATATATATATATATATATATATATATATATATATATATATATATATGATTATTTTTACTTACACAGACATGGAAAAAATCTGCGACATTGACATGTCGATGTTATCGATCTACAGCTATTATAAACTGAGATCTCATCAGGTAGAGTTAGAAACCGATCTTCACCTTAGATCATATTTGGAAAGCCTGAATTATATATATATATATATATATATATATATATATATATATATATATATAAGATACTGGATAATTATTTCTACAATCAGACACCACGTCATAGCCAGCACAAACAATGAAAGTCACGGACCGGAAGCCCTAGACTCGAGTTTCTTCCTCCTTTGGTCTCAACAGTAAGACAGATCCGAATTCAGGATTCGAAACCAGAGTCACTTGTATGCCAGGCGAGTACTCTGTCACCTGAGCCATCACGCAACATACAAGTCAGGTTCAAATTATATTCCAATAGGCATGTTTTTTATTTTATTATTTTAATTTTAATCTTTCCACATTTCGAAAAAACAACCCATTTTTGTGAAATATATTTCTTACGATCCGTTTCATTTGTCTTATGGCAAACAACATTTTTATGTTAATATCGTCTCTGCCACATTACAAAACCATCAGAAAAATTCACAAAGAGTAAAAAGTTCTTGGATTAAAGTGTCTTGAAAACCCTACACTATACAGTGGTTTATTATTGGGTGAAACCAAACAAAAACAAAGAAAAGAGCAAACTCACACGTGGAAGAACCCACTAATACGCATTTATTTTGGAATATAATATGAACATGACTTATATTTGCTCTGTTGTCACTAATTTACAATCATCGAGCTGAATCTTTCAAGGAGACTTCAAACTAAAAGGACACTGATAATATATGCTAATACATATATTGCCATTAATAATAAGTATATATATATATATATATATATATATATATATATATATAGGGGTGTGACAAAATAATGGAAACACCTTGTGAATTTTGCATCAATTGAAAAACATCTATAAAAATTTAAACAAATGACCAAAATGTGTGTTGCATTCTTTTATTCATGGTCATTGTTGTTCTGAATTAATTGGTTGAATT
>OY744523.1:127105958-127173458 GCA_963556195.1 Sepiola atlantica
GGAGTAACAGACGATCATTTTTTGCCTGCTATAGTGTCCGCCTACTAACTAGCAGTAGTTCTCTCTGTTTTCATGGTGACAAAAAATGTTGCGCTTCTATTCAAACCTACGATTAAAATATGTTCTTCCTTTCTTATTTTGTTTCTTTTTTAAAACATTCTATTTCATTTTTAGACATAAACATTAATGAGAATGTCAGACACTTTCAGACAATATTTTTTTAATGGAAATCGCTCCAGACAAGGCATGAGGCAACTTGATGTAAGTAGCTAAAAAACAAAAATACTACTTCAAGGTCAAAAACTAGCCTACAATAAGTGTAAGACAGATAGATTCCGATCACCGAAAACAGCAATTTTTCCACGCTTTGTCAGAAACATCACTTATGGAATGTGAGGACTAAAGGACAAAAAAAGAGAAGCGGGAGTTACGAGGCTGTCGAAAGTAAACCCAAGGTCCACTTTCTACTCTCCTAGTAATTAATTAACAATTAATACAATGTAAATGCTGAACGGTGTACATGTGAGAAGGATCCTTTTTAATTTGGAGCAAACTGTATTGCCCGAGGCAGCTTAGTATAATTCAAAGATGGCTGCAAGATTTTTTACTTTTCAGGGTAGGTAACTGAATTTCTTTTTTATTCTTTATTTTCTAGACGTTAACATTACTGAGGGCGTCAGACACTTTACGGATTCTTTATTTAAATAAATGTCTGTTATCTAGGCAATTCCCGGTATCTCTTAGTAATTCAATAACAGCGACAGATACTTCTTTTCGCAAATGCAATTTACCGATTACACACGGGTTTATCTATTGAAAACCGATTAAAATTTAATCCATCTTTCACCGAACATTAAATAGAGCCGCTATTATCAATACACAATCATTACCAAATAACATTTATAATTAAAGATATATATTAAATATAAAAAACGACTTCCATTATCTAATAATCATTTAATGTTTGATTAACCGTATTGAGAAAGACACATTATCTAAATTAGATGATCGTAAACATTCAATTAAACCGTTCGAATTTCAAACTTATGATCTACAGTTCTTTTATGCGATATCGATAGTTCATTTACAAAGAGATATCGGTATTCTATCTTTTTGGTTTAACTATTCATCGATATCTTGAAAAAAATGTTTATCTAAGTGAATGCTTATCTAACTAAAGATTCCGATAAGTGTCGAGAAGATTAAATAAAACACGCACTTGATTGATCCGACTAGCGTTTTCTTATGAAAATACGGATTGCTCAAATAACTTTCCTTTTTTTTACTGATAGCTTACAGCTTAATAAGGCGCAGGGGTCAATCGAGGATAATCGTTAAAAAATTTCTTGTTGGGCATTGATAATCGTCAAAAGAGGGTTGGAAACGATGGGCGGAATAGGCAGAAGATGACTTAAGAGGAATTTATTTTCCAAGAGTATTTGTTTACACTAGAATTGAAGACGACCGTGTGTAGTCGGTAGGGAAGCAGTCTCGTGGTATCCTATACCAGAGATGGATGTTCTAAGAATAAAAACTCTGTTCGTGGAAACTCTGGTTCTTAACAAAAAGAGAGAGATAGAGAAGAAAAGTTATTTTCTGTGGTTGTAGCCAGACGAGTTCTTGCTATGTAGGTTTTACAGGGGAGACGAGGGATAGGAGCTCGGTCGAACACCTACCATGAACATAAAGATACATTAGAGATATGCTAGCAACATCTCTTCCGTGTGAAAGAGGCTACAGAAACGAGAATAAATGTCCCCACTAGAATTCGAAGTGGATTCTGTACTCTGTAAAGACGGGAAAAAGTGCTCCGAACGGCACAAGATAGGATAGCAGTCTTCCATCTTAGGATGAGTCTGGCTCTAATATATGAAGAGGATTGAATCGGGGGCAGATACTTTTGGGGAGCGGTAGTAAGATTCAATCATTTTTCTAGTAACGTTTGCAACATATTTTGATGTGAGTCTTCTATTTCACATCTGGGATAAAAGTTAGCTATAGAAACTTATCGAAGGAGGGGACTTCCTAAGAAAAGGGCCATTCTCTGGAGAGAAGTGAGGATACGAGTTCCCCACCATTCTAATAATACTAAAGTAGTAGTGACAATATGGATGCAGATGTGTAAGCATGCGCAATTATGCATGTTTTGTGGAGTGCACAGATGCATGCTGCAGATGCATGCTGCAGAAATGAAGGCAGGTGATGGAAAAATATATGACTCGAAATTCAACCATCCAGGAAATCAGCTAGGCCATTTGAAAAAAATGTGGACCTTTTTAAAACAGGGTTCATGCTGGGAGATCAGACCACTCGAAATCTTACAGAATTAATCTCAACTTCAGATAAGAGGCCCCCTAGTCAGTAGACTTATATGTTCAGTTATAAAACGGCCCGTCCTTTTCATATAGGATAACTGTGTGGTCTACTCCAAATGACAGAAATATCTATCTATAAATATTCAAGCAAGACGACCAGAATAGTTCTGTTTTTTTTTCGTTGGTCTGAGAATCAAAAGAGCAATCGGGGCCCTGTTTGTTTTTCGTTGGAAAAGATTTTTGCTCATTTAACAAATAGAGAAGTTGAGTTTCATCAAAATAAAACATTATTGCTTGTTTTAAACATGCATTTTGGTTTGTTTTTTAATCAAATCTGTTTCTTACAGTAGTGATCGAGACCACATGATTGAGACTACGATCCGTGTCGAAGTCAAACTGTTGTGAGGCTGTAAATTTACCTAGTCAGTTGCTAGTGTACTTTCACTGCTAGCTATACTTAAGAATAGACTTATATAGTAATCTAATTTTACTTATATTAATTATGCATATCAATTAGCCAGTATCTCCACATCTCCCTGAAACATATAAGTTCCATGCCTCTAGTGAATATTGCACTTATTCCAATGATCGTTTCATTTTCGATATTATTTTGCTCTTCTCTCTCTCTCTCTCTCTCTTTCTCTCTCTCTCTCTCTCTCTCTTATTTCTTTCCCTGGGGCATCTCGACCTATCTCGCAGTAAACTGTAATCTTATAATCTGTTTTATGGTAGAATGTTTCTTATCCGGCACATGGACTACTTCAGGTCATGCTGAAAGAGAGTCTACTAATATTAATAAGAGTTCCACCCTTGAAATGTACGCATGATCAATATGCACGCGATTCTATGGCTCTACTTCTCTGGCCATGAATGTAAAGTATTCTGTGTACAATTTCTTAATCAACTACATTTTTTGTATCTTTTTATATATTCCTTGATATCTAGTGAATATCCCGGCCACCATGCTTCTTGTGTTATTCTTTTTTGTGTGGTTGCTACTCCACAGTTTATATCATCATGTACACTTTCTATCAACAAATTTATTTGTGTTTCTAGGGGAATTACCAGATCTCCATTACAAATCACTCCATTTTCTATCGTTAATTTATGTCTTATTTCTTTGTAAGGTCTCTCTGCCTTGAAACAATTTCCCGATATGTGTTCACTTATTCTCGATGTTATCCTACTTAGTACTGGATCATGTCTAGTTTCCATAGCCATTCTATCTAAAGATAAAACATCAGTCTCTACCCAATGTAAGAAGGTATCTTCAAATTCTTCTTCTGTTTTATCTTTTGACTCCTTGTAAAATCGTAATCTTGATAGTGCATGTACATGTGAAATTGAATTTTCTTTTACATATTCTATATCAAAGTCAAATACCATTAACTTTATTGCCCACCGTGATATACTCGATGTCGTAACTTAGGGTAATTCTTTCCTTGGATTGAATATAAATTCCAATGGTCTATGATCACTTCCCAAGAGAAGTATTTGTCCAATTAGTAATTGTTTAGCCCTGGTGGTGTACCATACAATGGTCAATGCTTCTTTCTCTATATTTGAATAATCAAATTCAGTGTTCGTTAGTATTCTTAATAAATACATTATTGAATGTCTTTCTTGTGATAATATTCCAGATATAGAATATTCACTTGCATCTGGGGGAGCAACAATTTTTACTACTGGTTCCTTTGCTATAAGTAATGTCAACCTCTCAAAAGCTTTTTGCTTTTGTTTTACTGATCAAATAAATTCAATATACGTTTTTCTTAAATTTGCAAATTTTTCAGTCAGGTCTGTATATTTTGGTAAATATCGCCTGTAGAAATTGACTAATCTCCCCACAAGATTCACGTTCTTTTTTGTTTGTATAGATATTTTAAATATTCTTCTATTAAAGCTTGAGTTGGTGATATACCTCTTTTTGAAATAGAATACCCTAAAAATGATGTATTACTACTATTATCTACGAATTTTTTTCATTTATAGTCATTCCTGCATTTCTAAATTTGTTCAAGAAGATGTCAGTTTCATTATTTGCTCTTATGAAAATATCGTCTTGGTAACAGACCATATTTTTTATATCTTCTCTTAAAATCTGTTCGATGGCCTTTTGAAATACGTGCTTGATATTTTTATTCCATATGGCATTCTTTTCGATTTTAGCAACCCTATTGGCGTATTGTTGGATAATGGCCCTATGGGAATGGACGTATCTGTTGGAAATCGTTGGTTTGACTTGCGCGAATTAACGCGGGGTGGACCGGCAGTCGAGTGCAGAATAGGGCCTGTTCTCACAGTCAGAAATAACAGACGTGACAAGTTCACCGTGTGACGAGATCCCAGATCAAAGGTCAATATGCACCTGCGAGAGACTCTGTGACGTCACGGGGCCTTGTGTGGGAAACAGAGGGATCCGTGACGTCACCCGTTCTTCGTGCGAAGCGAGTTTAGAGTCTTGGTTTTGGAGGCGCACCTATCAGACATGATTTTGATGTAGTCAGCAATTTGATTTAAGGGAAATATTTCCCAAAGAAAATACAGGCGAAAGATCTCTTTCCCCCCTCCACGAATGGTTAAGACTTATTTGATAAGTAACTACGATAAAGTAGTAATTTGCTCTCTCTCTCTCGACGTAGTGAATATCTCCCAGCTGATTAAATAACTAACGCTTGTAATAAAAAGAATTAGAAGTTAAGAGGATTGTTTGTCTTCGGAGTCCGTCATGAAGTTTTGTTGTAGCGGCGATGTTCACGGCAGTACAGAAGAGAAGAAGGAAGAGAACCACTGGACGACACAACCCTCTACACGGCGAGGAAGAAATCTAAAGGTATGCAAATACTATATGAACTATGTGATTTATGATGTTTTTAAAATGACGAGTATTAAATGTTAACGGCCATACGTTATACGAAACGAGTACCGCCGCGGCCCAAGAACGGGGCTATGCAACATATATACCTTTTTGGTTGCTGTGACCGGGACTTTCTTAAAAGAAAATTAAAAAAAGAAATTTTTTTAACTTGGGTTCACATAGTGTAGAACGCACGGGCGTGGTCGGCGAAGACAGAGCAAGAACTACAAACAGTAAGTAAAAAGTTGTTGTTTTGTTTGAGAGAAACCGGCGCGATGTGCCGTAAAAGTAAAGACAGGTAACAGATAAACACACGCACACACAAAATCAAATATTAAACAAAAAAAGCAATAAAACATACTGAAAAGTGAATAAATAATAATAATTATAATAATAATAATTCGTGACACACACACACATGAAATTAGAACTAAAAACAATGTACTATTGCACACATGCAGTTTTAACTTTGTAGAAAAAAAAAGACGGTGACGAACTTACACACATACACACAAGCCGAACATTTTCTGTCCATGTTAAAAAATGCATTCGGTGGGTGGGGGAATTGATTTCTTGGTTGTTTTTGTCGAGTGGAACGTTCTTCACTCAAATTGTATTGTTTTGAATCTTTTTTGTTTGATTTGAATGTATCGTCGAAAGAGAGACTCATTGAATTAATTTTCCTTGTTTTTTTTCGGGTTGGTCGAGAATATTGTTTTGTTTTCGTTTTTTGTATTTTTTGCCCTCCTCATATTAAAATATTAGTATATGAAGAAAAAGAAACAGTAACTAATTAAGATTAAATAGAGGTCAGTCAATTAAACGGAGTTAGAATGAGAGAATTGACCTTTTGGCGGTGCGGTAAGAATGTTGAGGGCGTTCGATGTGCAGGCCGTAGGGCCGTGTCTCTTCCAATTACGGGTTGGGATTGAGTTATGTTCGCTAGGCGTGACCCGTTGAGGTAGCCGGCGAGCTTGCGATTATACGGACAAAGAGTAGTTTCGGTGCACCACGCGTGAGGGGGAAGCGATTTTGTAGCCATGAAAAGAGGGGCATGATATATTTGGGGGGTGGCTTCGGAGTTATCGCATTGGTATGGGTAATTGTTGTTTAGTGGGTCGGTGGGGTCCACGACAGCACCGCGGCGGTGTGACGGGTCTGGATGATTGGAAATTAGGTTCGTGTGAGTGAATTTGGTTCGGCTCGGAACGGATTTATATGGAGCTACAGCGATGGCGTTTCCGAATTAGTTTGGAAGAGTTGGTCCCTTAGATGTAGGATATTGAGAAGGCGAGTCGCCGGCCCTGAAGTTATTGTGATCCCCCTTGGAAGGGATATACAAAGTGCAGCGAGCCGGCTCGGAGGAATTGACGGACTACATTGGGTTCAGAGTTAAGAGGTCGCTTTGGCCCGTGTTAAAAAGCATAGCGGTCGAATATTATGATAAGACATATTTTACAGAGAAATTAGATGGCTGACCAGAAAGGGATTATGAGAATTTTAAAAGGGGGGTGGGTTTCTGTTTTTGCCCTGTGTTCTGTTAGAATTTAATGAATGGGTGTGGTGAATTGTGTGACTAGGTATGATGTGCAGATGCCGTGGGATCAAGTGGTGAAGCGACCTTGCGAAAGGGGAACACCCAGCGTGTCTTATAATCGATTGTGACAGGGATGGCCATAGTGCCGATATTGATCGTAAGGGGGGTTTCCTTTCATCCCAGGAATGGTCATAAGGCCTATTTATGGCAGCCGGGTCAAGAAGGTAGAACTGAGATGTCCAGCTGTGCTAACCCCTGGTTCTGATCAGACCCTACGGAGAGAGGTGTAAAAATAAAAATCTTAGGATTGTTTTTTGTATAGGGAGGTCAAGAATGTTGGATAATGGCCCTATGAAAATGGACGTATCTGTTGGAAATCGTTGCTTTGACTTGCGCGAATTAACGCGGGGTGGATCGGCAGTCGAGTGCAGAATAAGGCCTGTTCTCACAGTCAGAAATCACAGACGTGACAAGTTCACCGTGTGACGAGATCTCAGATCAAGGGTCAGTGTGCACCTGCGAGAGACTCTGTTGTGGCAAAATGTGGCAATATTACTTGCTTTGTGTGGTTTTACGGTGTGTTGTCTTTTTTTCTTCTTTTGATGCTGTGATGATCGTTCCGGTTACAAGTGGCTGGTTTTTGGATTGCGTCCGTGAGTTTTTCTTTGGATTGTTGTTTTCAAATGTTGTGATCGTCGATTTGTTTGTTGTGACCGTGGTAACCCTGAGTCATTATCCTAGGTCACGCTTCAACAATGTGGCAAAATGTGGCAATATTACTTGCTTTGGTCGAAGGGGTATCTCTTGGGACCGGCACGAATGTGGCAACATCGTCTGCTTTTGGGGTGCTCGGCGACCTTTGCCGGACTTTATGTGACGATGGGACGATGTGTGACAACATGTGCACGTATGTGTAATGTCTCATCTTGTTATGGCCAGTGAGCAATTCGTCTGATGATAGTCACTGTCGTCTGCTTCTGGGACTGGCTAGCCGGCTGTTTGGTCGGGACCACGTGCTGCAAATCAAACATTATGTAATAATGGAGCAAACCATTTTACTTATATAAAAATATAATTTATTATATTTCGAAAATAACATCTCAGAGCGCGCGACAAGACGCGTGCGTCTCTGTCAGAATTCAAACCAGTCTCTCAATTTTCAATCTCTTTATCAGAGAGAGAGAGAGAAAGAAGGGAGAAAGTGAGAGAGAAGGAGAGAGAGAGACAGATTGATACAGAAAGAGAGAAGGAGAGAGGGGGAATACAGCCGTCATCAGTGTTTCAACAAATCTCGGTGACAGGTTTTCTTTGACCTCTTGAACCTGGCTGGTGTCTTCAGCATTATTTATATTGTAGCTGACATCGGATTACACCGAATACCCCGATCAGTCAGCTGACATTTTTAGTGCAGCGAATCCACTTAATTTGCAACTCAAGTCTGGCGCAAGGGTTACGAATATAACGGGAAGCAATTAGCTCCCCAAAAGATTCCGCATTGTGCCACACTGTGACGTCACAGGCCCGTGCGTGGGAAACAGAGAGATCCGTGACGTCACTCGTCCTTCGTGAGAAGCGAGTTTAGCCAGTCTGGGTTTTGGAGGCGAACCGATTAGACGTGATTGTTACCATGTAAACATACAACAGATAAGGGAAATATTTCCCTAAGAAAATACAGGCGAGAAATATCCTTTCCCCCTCCACCAATGGTTAAGAAATAATTGATAAGTAACTACGACAAAGTAGTGGTTTGGTCTCTCTCTCTCTCTCTCGACGTAGTGAATGACTCCCAGCTGATTGAATAACTAACGCTTGTAATAAAAAGAATTGAAAGAAAAAAGATTATTGTTTGGTGAGTCGGTCAGAAAGCTTTTGTTGCAGACAACGGACGGCGTGGTTCATGGCAGGAGGGAAAGAAGAAATAATTCATCCACTTGACGGCATCGAGACGGGGACCCTTTACACGGCGAGGGAGAAATCTAAAGGTATGCAAACAATATATGAACTATGTGATTTATGATGTTTAAAAAAATGACGAGTATTAAATGTGAACTGCCACGGCTCTTTCAGGGACGAGTATACGAAACGAGAACCGCCACGGCCCGTAGTGAGACTAGTGTACGAAACGCGTACTGCTGCGGTCCAAGCAGGAGTAGTGAATGCAACAGTACTTGTCGTTGTTACTTCTTTGAAATTAGCATCTATTGGAATTTGGTGGTATGCTGTTTCAAATCTATTTGTGTACAAAACGTTCATTCTTGCAAGCAAACTTTGTGGTTTACGCCTATTTTATAACCTCCACATATACTTATGTATCCGTCTGACATTCTCAAAACGTACTTTTTCTACTACTAATGGCAACAAATGTACTGGTAATTTTCTTGCTTCATATTAAGAGGGGGTAAAATTTTCTTTTAATTTTAAACTTGCTTTGTAGTATTTTCATTTTCCGTTTTTTCCATTTTATCTCATAACTTAGTTTGGTAGAATTTATTTTAAGCACACTGTTTCCCAGGAGTCCGATTATTTTTTTACAATTGTTGACAATTATATGTATTACCTCAAATTTGTCTTTTAACTCTAAGAAACCTTAATAGTATCCTAGTTTTTATGACCGATCCATCAACTTGGCATTGTTGTACACTGCTATTTCGTAAAGTCGGCTTTCCAATGCGTTCCCAACAATTATTTGGTATAAGCGTTACCTCACTGCCGGTATCCATTTGCATATCCAAATCGTCATTGTTAATTTTGACTTTTAATGTAATATCATTTTTATTTTGTTCAATTTTTTCAACATTCTTTGTTTAGTTTTTTAATGTAAAGACATCCCTATTGGTTTAGTTTTCTTCAAGTCTTTCGGCATTTTTTCTTTATGAACTTGCATACTGCTTGAAAATGGTTCATTATTAAGCAATGTGTACAGTTTTCCCTTGTATTTCGTTTTCACGTTCACAATACCAACATTTTTCTTTTAACGTACGTATCGGCGACTATTTGTTCGCCGGGTTGACTTTTATAATCGTTGTATTTCTGTATTAATTCTTGTTGCTGTATAAAGTCAATGCAAGTAATTAATAACATGTTTCTTATTTGTAGCTGTTCCATTATTTTATTCCCGTGTGACGCATTGCACATACCTTCAATTAATCTCAATTGAATTAATTCTTCTTCGATAGTCTGTTCTTCTTGTCTGAGTGTTTTCAAACTCACAATATCTACTCGCATTTCGTAAACGGTATAGATATTTGATGACTGGTTCGTCAATTTCTTGTTTCATTCATATAAATGGAATTCTTCTGCCACAACTAACCTTTTCTTAAGTCTCATATTTCTTCCTGATCTGACTTATTCTTCCGAAAGTCAGGTTTTCTAGGTTTATTGGATACGTCATGGTTGAGACTTTCATGATAGCCTCGCATCAAGCTGTAGCCAAAAATAAATGTTATTTGATTTTCTCCTTCTATTTCTGTAATGTTATCGGCTGGGTTAAATAAGTAGTAAGACGGAGAGACGTATAGGACAAGTAACAAGGTTTATTGGCGGTCAAAATACATTCTAACTGAGTCATCGCCAGGGGCCGTAACTCGTCCTCTCACCGGTGAATCGTCGGTGCAGTAACACTACAGTTTCCTTGTTGTCTTTTTACTTTTTAGTCCTTGCACTCGCAGCAAAGTATCTTATCTATGTGACAATTGGGATCCTATCATCGACGCCATTGTTGTGGTGTTGTAAATTTACCTAGTCAGTTGCTCGTGTACTTTCACTCTGGCTATACTTAATGGGAGATTTATGTTATAATCGATTTCTACTTATGCTAATTATGCATATAAATTAGCCAGTATCACCACACAGTGTCTGACACAGACACCGAACGGACGATCACAACCTGTGCAATTAACACGTACACATAACGATGTAGAATATAATGTTTAAGTTTAAATAAATGACTCTGAATCAGTCATCCGTAAAAGTCTCAGATAGGAAATAAAACTGGAGAAAAAAATGAGCGTGAAGAATAAGCCAGCGGAAGATGGAACGAATATAAAAAGCCTTTAAAGTAACAAAAGAAACAAAAAGGCGTATATATCAATAAGTATACGTATATGGAATTCTAACTTGTGATTTAATATTATCAGACCGAACTTGAAAGACATTCACAGACGTCGCCTAGTCATCACTACGGCAAAGAAACTTTTCGTTTTTCCATAATATGCTTAATACTAAACGAAATTTCCATGAAAAGATTTTATTTCCAAGAACTTCCCATCTGTAGAAAACAAACTCCAACAGGACTGATTCCTTTCGCGCTACGACAGAATCGTTTTCAAATCTAATGTCAACAAATAGTTGTCGTACACCGTCCTCATAAGGAATCAATTTTTGTTTAATTATGTTCAATCCTATCATAATATTCTTCTTCATTCACTTTACAAGCCATCCATTGCATGAACCTTTGCTTTCGAGTAGCTTTTAGCCTTGATAACTTGTGCTTCATTAGTACATAAACGAAAGTTGAAGAAATCTACGAGATTATATACCCGGCGTTTGTTTTTCTTGGTTTACCACCAATTTTTTAAAATATGATTTTGTAAAGTTGAATTTAATTATTGCGGCATAATTTAACAATCGAATTATTAATGTATGAAGCTATTTCAGTCATTATTGTTCAGTATGAATCAGATGATTCATGTTTTTCGCATTGGTTTCTTCGATATCTTTCTAGTTAGAAGTATTTTTAACAAAAGCTGAATTGAAATCCAATTGTCTCCCTTGCACTGCCTACACTATAACACCATGGTGGACACTATGCACTCCACTGTCAATCATGCGTAAAATAATAAATTGCGTTTACAACAGGTATTGTGACTTACATTACATAACAATAACCGAAAAAGTATTAGGCAACTTTTACTATTGGCGACATAAAAGAATTTAAAGAAATATAGCTAGCAAAGTAGTCTAAAACAATTCATTTCTGTTTATATTTGTTATCATAATGACGAAGGTAATTATATTTTGGTACTGGTACAGCTTTTGAACAAGACAAAACCGATTTTTGTCGACGAAGAATTACGTAAACAGCCGGAAAACACCAAATTAAAACGGTCTGGCGTCAAAATCAAAACGACACGACTTTACAGACGGCAAAAATTAATGAAAGAAAACCGTATGTTTATTTTTATGACTATTTATTTATTTTTTGACAATACAAAAATCAATGAAATAAATGTTTCTTTTTACGGGAAAGTTAGATATTATTTTATTGTTTATTTTTTGGATAAATTGTGTTTTTTTTTATGAATACATTAAAGATTGTATAGACCATAATAAATGGAACAACGATTTTTACGGATTTTTGCGTTGTTTTAGGGGGTTAGGTACTTGTACAGCTTTTAAACCCGACAAAAACTGACAAGGTTAGGGTTAGGTTACGGTTAGTTTAAGGTTAGGGTTTAAAAAAAAAACAGTTCCGTTTTAGTCTGGTTCAAAAACTGTATAACTTTTTGGGGGGGGGGGGGCGAATATTTTGTTTTAGTACAGATAAAGTTGTTGCCTACTTGTCGAGTCTTCCAATTGCTACAGATTTCGGCATCTTCCGGCTGTTTACGTAAACGACCGGAAGATGTCCAACAAAAAGTCGGTTTTGTCTGGTTCAAAACCTGTACCAGTACTAATATTGTTTGTGGTTTTCTTAGTGTGTTTTTTTTTCGTTTTATTATTCATATCTTGCTTCGAATGCATAGGGGTGTGGGAGGGATTAGTCATTCTAGCTCTAGGATGCCCTTTCTCTATGTGGGCATATTTCGATCGTCTTGCGAAATAGAACGGCCGGAACCCATGGAAATTTTTGTCGTTACACTAAGCTTACATTAATTGGCACTGTGTTATATTTTTTTATAATAGAAGAAAAAGTGTCTTCTCTCTCTCTCTTTCTCTTTCTCCCTCCCTCCCTCTCTCTCTCTCCTCTTTTTCACTCTCTCTCACTCTCTTTCTCCCCCTCTCTTTCACTCTCTCTCACTCTCTCTCTCTCTCTCTATCTCTCTCCTCTCTGTCTCTCTCACTCTCTTTTTCTCTCTCCCTCTATCTCTCTTCCCTCTTTCTCTTTCCATCTATCTCTATTTATCTATATATATGTCTATCTACTGTTACTGCTTTTACTGTGTAATTAGATCAATATTGTTAAACGTTACTATATTTTCATGGAAGTCGCTCCAAACATGACATGAAGACACTTGATGAAAGGAGCTAAAAAAATAGTACTTCACGGTAAAAGAAAACTAGCTAACGATAAGTGTTAGATGGATAGATTCCGACCGATAAAACAGCAATTATTCCCCCTTTGTCAGAAACATCGCTCATGAAATGTGAGGACTCAAGAACAAAATAACGCAAGTGATAGTTACGAGACTGACGAATGTGAACCCAACGTCCACTTTCTACTCTCCTAATTGGTGGGATAACAAAAACAAAAGGAAATATAGGTGGGAAATTTATCCAAAGCAATCTATTTGTGTTAACCTAATCATATGTGGCTTATTTGCGTTAAACCCATTTAATGTTTAATAGTTAATAGAAAATATAAGCATTTGAAGTTACTCGTAGTAGTTGTTAGTTATTCGTCGCATATGTTTTCTTCCGGAAGTAAACTTCATATTGGTGCCCTCTATTAATCCAACCGCGTTCTACGGCAATTTCATGTATTTATATATTTTCTATTTTTTATTATAGTTAATTTTTAACGCAAATACGTCACACGTGAGTAAGCAAACCAAAATAAATTCACTTTTGAAATAATTGTCAACTGTATTTCCTTTAAAATCAATTATGCCTCTAATAGTTTTCAAAGTATTGTGATGCTATCAAAACAGTGAAGCTAAACAAAAATAAAACTAGTAAAAGAAAATCATAAAAATCAGATAGCAGTATCCAAACACACCTGTGAAAAAGATTTTTTCTTATTATTTGTATTTTGTGGCCTCCCCCTATGAGTTTCTTTTAAAAAAATGTTTTCTTCTTTTTCTTTTGCGTAAGGCTACGGAAGGGTCTGCAATAATGGATTTGTGTCTTCACTTGGCACGATCACAGGCTCGGTTTAGGCCAAGGCCGGTTTTACAGTGGTCATTATACAAAACGTCTGCCCATCTCATCATCGACCTTCCTCTTGGTCGTTTCCCGATGACATTTAATTTAAAAACAAGTTTCACGACGGTGTAGTCATCGGCCCTTAGCAAATGTCCAAACCATCTGAACCGCCACCACCCTCATCTTACTCTCGATCGACGCGATAATATAGTGCCGTCGGGTGTAATCATTACACATGTGGTCGAGCAGAGTAATTTCTGAGATCCAGCGAAGTATTTTGGTTTTCATAACGGCGAATCTTCGCACCGCTTTAAAACATTGCAAAGAACCCTATTAATACAATATTTATATACAAATCAAATTCTGTTAAAATGAAGAAATAAAGTGTACAATATTACATGTAGTAAATTGTTTATCTGAACTCAAACGTAGTCAATACTTCAGAAAAAGAACGTGTGTTTTGTATAATAAATTATCTCTCAGATTTTACCATTATTTCTGAATTCATCTAATTCCATCTGAAATGTTCTTCATTATTATTGCTCTTAACTGATATGAAAAGTTGTTCCCAGTCTATATTACTCTATTAGCAAACAGAAAATACAATTGATTAAACATCCAGTTGTTTTATCTGGTTTAAAAATAACTTTCCAGATCGAAGAAAATGTTTCCCCTAAGTGTTTCCTATATTCGATCTTGGGTCTCATGTTCTCACATTAGGGCGTAATTGTATCGTATTTCGCACCACTAGAACATCTTTGGCTCGCATGTTTCACTACTAGGGCCCACTTTGGTCTCATATCAAACTACTATTAATAACGAGTTGTATATCCCACTATTAGAGGCCATTTACCATTCCCATGTACCGCCACTAAAGCGCACTTGAATTTACTGTTCTGCCAATAGGCTCAAATTGATGTTTATGTTCCCAATAGGGACAATTTGATGTCATATCCCGCGAACAAGATATACTTGGGTTTTAATGTCCCGCTGTTATGCCCTGCTTGGCTCTCATCTCCCGCCACTAGTGCCCACTTAGGTCTCATGGTTTTCCACTAGGCTCCACTTAGGTCCCATGGTTTTCCACTAGGGTCAACTTAGGTCCCATGCCCTTCCATAAGGGCACACTTGCATTTCATCTTCTTCCATTAGGGCACACTTGCATTTCATCTTCTTCCATTAGGGCACACTTGCATTTAATCTTCTTCCATTAGGGC
Organism: Sepiola atlantica; assembly: GCA_963556195.1. Classification (NCBI taxonomy): domain Eukaryota; kingdom Metazoa; phylum Mollusca; class Cephalopoda; order Sepiida; family Sepiolidae; genus Sepiola; species Sepiola atlantica. Next base: position 127,120,968 of record OY744523.1, read on the forward strand.
ACACTTGCATTTCATCTTCTTCCATTAGGGTACACTTGCATTTCATCTTCTTCCATTAGGGCACACTTGCATTTCATCTTCTTCCATTAGGGCACACTTGCATTTCATCTTCTTCCATTAGGGCACACTTGCATTTCATCTTCTTCCATTAGGGCACACTTGCATTTAATCTTCTTCCATTAGGGCACACTTGCATTTCATCTTCTTCCATTAGGGTACACTTGCATTTCATCTTCTTCCATTAGGGCACACTTGCATTTCATCTTCTTCCATTAGAGCACACTTGCATTTCATCTTCTTCCATTAGGGCACACTTGCATTTCATCTTCTTCCATTAGGGCACACTTGCATTTCATCTTCTTCCATTAGGGCACATTTGCATTTCATCTTCTTCCATTAGGGCACACTTGCATTTTATCTTCTTCCATTAGGGCACACTTGCATTTCATCTTCTTCCATTAGAGCACACTTATATTTCATCTTCTTCCATTAGGGCACACTCGCATTTCATCTTCTTCCATTAGGGCACACTTGCATTTCATCTTCTTCCATTAGAGCACACTTGCATTTCATCTTCTTCCATTAGGGGACACTTGCATTTCATCTTCTTCCATTAGAGCACACTTGCATTTCATCTTCTTCCATTAGGGCACACTTGCATTTCATCTTCTTCCATTAGGGCACACTTGCATTTCATCTTCTTCCATTAGGGCACACTTGCATTTCATCTTCTTCCATTAGGGCACATTTGCATTTCATCTTCTTCCATTAGGGCACACTTGCATTTTATCTTCTTCCATTAGGGCACACTTGCATTTCATCTTCTTCCATTAGAGCACACTTGCATTTCATCTTCTTCCATTAGGGCACACTCGCATTTCATCTTCTTCCATTAGGGCACACTTGCATTTCATCTTCTTCCATTAGAGCACACTTGCATTTCATCTTCTTCCATTAGGGCACACTTGCATTTCATCTTCTTCCATTAGAGCACACTTGCATTTCATCTTCTTCCATTAGGGCACACTCGCATTTCATCTTCTTCCATTAGGGGACACTTGCATTTCATCTTCTTCCATTAGAGCACACTTGCATTTCATCTTCTTCCATTAGGGCACACTCGCATTTCATCTTCTTCCATTAGAGCACACTTGCATTTCATCTTCTTCCATTAGAGCACACTTGCATTTCATCTTCTTCCATTAGGGCACACTTGCATTTCATCTTCTTCTATTAGAGCACACTTGCATTTCATCTTCTTCCATTAGGGCACACTTGCATTTCATCTTCTTCCATTAGAGCACACTCGCATTTCATCTTCTTCCATTAGGGCACACTTGCATTTCATCTTCTTCCATTAGGGCACACTTGCATTTCATCTTCTTCTATTAGTCCCACATAGATTTTAATGTCCCCTGTTATGACCCACTTGATTTTGTATCCTGCGACTAGAGTAAACTTGAGTTTAATGTTCCGCAACTATGACCCACTTGGGTCTCATACTCCGCCTCTTGAGCCAACTTGAGTCTCATGTCCTGCCACTAGCACTCACTTGGCTTTGATGTATGTTATTTGACAAAGAAATTGAATCGATTGCTTATTGTAATCAATGTTTACTCACACAGACTCTCCGCCTTCTGGTTGGGATCAAAGTGTAGTATTTGTTTTGTCCGCAATAAAAAGAGAAGAAAACATTTTTTTACTTTAAACTTTTTGTTTCAATTTTTCTCTAATCAAGAATAGTCCATCTTACCGGTTTTTGATATGCTTCATATTAAAAACCGGCATTGCATCTAACACTAACCCTAACTTTAACCTTATGGGTGGGAAGTACATAGGGACTACACAAGTAGTTTTCTATTATCTATGATTATAGTGACTGTAAAACAGAATTCATTGACTGCTTGTTATAACCAGTACAGCTTAATAGGGAGCTCGTCTCATCTATCATGCTAACAGCGTTTATAACAACGCTAGTTCTATACTCGTTCTATCTCCAAGAGTTGTGAAGTTACAAGCTTAACCCGTTCAAATAAGTGTTCTCATCACCTATCTCTCTATCTATATGAAGGTAATATGTGTGTATCTCTCTCTATATATAAAATTATCTATGTATATGTGTTTCTATATTTGTATGTATTGGATCCACTCCTAAATTTACTAACAATCATTATGAATATTAGAACACAGCTATTCGGTGTACGGTGTAGTAATTGTGGGGTGTATTTATTTTCATTTAGTTTAATGCAAAAAAGAAACAATATGGTGGTAGCCCTTTGTGAAAATTCAGACAATTCAGAATCTTGTGAAATTTTGACAATAGGTATATGGCATCAATTTATTAATATTCCGCAAACTTCAGTTTCTTTTAAAAGGTTTTTAGGGGACATACTATAGGCACATTCTCTCATTTGAACATTCAAATATTTCAGATTTGTGTTAAATTAGATTCATACTCATTAGACGCCAATTAAGCAAGATTCCTTGAATTTCTTTTTTTTTCTTGAGCCTTATTAAGCTTGAGACATAGATTTTAGACATTTTCTAAATTCAAAATGACGTAATGTTTTTTTTAATCAAAATTAAAATAAGTATTCTAGACATGCGGTTAAGTAGCATTATATGTTTATTTTAATCTTCATAAGAGGGCATAATAGTTGTGCGAAACTGTTCTGTTGGGGAAATTAATGTCGCCATTCTAGGATGAGTATTTTTCTAGTAGTCTGTAAATGTCATTTAACGATGTGAAACTGAACCCATAAAGTATGGGTATTTGAGGTCATGTAATTAAGTGGTCCGCGACTACAATAATATCAGAAAGCTCCCAACGATTAATATACAAAATGATTCTATGCTGATAAATATTACATTTTCTTACAACCAAAACTTATTTCGAGTTTAAAGTTCTCACTATTTCGTTTATTTACAAATAAATTTCATTGTCGAAATTTTGAATATCATATATTTTATATTTTTGTTTCAAATGAAAAAAAATCCCCGTTTTAAATTCACTATTTCATATTCTCAAACCAACAGGAATATTGAACCAAAGACAAGTTCATAATATTGAGATACTCCTGACCTATTTAATAACTGGAAAAGATCGAATGTAATCCTCTTTTACTAATACCAACTTGGGCCATATGACCCGCGGCTTGGGTCTTATTGCCCGCCGCTAAAATTACTTTGGCTCTCACAACCCGCAACGAAGACTAACTCGGACCAATTTTGATCTAGAGCCAAAGTGGGTGGAATGACCCATTTGGGTCATATGTTCAATCACTAGCGCGACTCTGGTTTCGTAATCTGCCACTAAAGCCCACTTTGATGTTATACTCCGAAACTAGTGCTCATTTGTCTGATATGTCCGGCCACTAAAGCTCAATGTGGTCTATTGTTCCGACACTACAAGTAAAAACTTGGAATCAAAAACATATGGTGAGAACTGTTTGAGAATAGACATTACACAATGTAACTTACGGGTTAAAAAAAACAGTTGTTTTTTTTAAGTGAAATTCCCATCACGAAGTGTTAAAAATAATCGAGAATTTCTCAAAAATTGTGAATCTGTATAATTTAATGCCCGTTAACCATGTTTTACACTCTACTCCTTGGCCTTTTGGCTAGGAACAAAGTGTAGTATAGTTTCTGATTTTGTACTTAGTTTTTTTTTGTCTTCGGTCAGTGAAAGAGAAATCCTTCTTGACAGAGGCAATTTTTATGTTTATTCCAATCCAGAGTGCCCCTTTTGGGGGAGCTGACTTTTCACCGCCTTAAAAACTGACCTTGTATCTAACTTTGCCTTCGCGGGGAATCAAATAAATAGAAATAATGTGTAATACTCCAGTCAAATTTGACATTAAACATGTTTAGTTAGAACGCTTGTCCTCTCTGGCGAACCTCGTTATGAATGTGAAGAATTTCGATAGCCACAAACATAAAATCAAATACATGCGTCTATGATGAAGCCTTGCGAAAATACTGCTTATATTATTGAGGTCATAGGTTTAGGAGAGTTTAATTTTGTGGAGTTTATACCTCCGCCGAGGTCAAGATAAGGGGAAACAAGCCTACTGGGAGATGCTCTAGACGGGGAAGAAAGAGAGAGAGAGAGGGAGGGGTAGTGAAAGAGAGAGAAAGAAGAAGGCATCTAATTAGGTTGCGGAAACTCCTGTCTTCAGTCAGTTAAATTGTAATAACTTCAATCCCTATCACACGGAATTTTTGTATTAGAAGCCGTAATAAGTAATGAAGTACCTGAAGGCAGGAACGACAGGTCGTAAATAACATCTTCAAGATGCAATGGTAATTCTTCGAGGGAGAAAGCTATAAATGGCCTCGTTTTAATTGAGAAAAGAGCAAGTATCTTCTAACCCCTACCCCCACCTGCCGACCGACCGGAAGGATATTTCGTAACGGGAATAAGTATTTCTTCTTTTATTGTCTCCACATAATGTCTTATAGACTAAATGCGGCTAACAGAGACAGAAATATAAGCATACCCACGTTTCTCATTAATATATCTTCTCTTGTGTTTCTTACAGGCTCTCTCTCACAGAACAGGCATTGCTAGTCTCTCGCTACTTATGCAGCTTTTTCTATGGAAGGTGTTCGACGACTCCAATATCTGATTCCGTTCCTGTATAACATTCACAGCAATAACACTTCTTACTACCACGATTGAAAAATATCATTTCTTCTTCAACGTGCCTAGCGTCAGGCAGACTTTCCATTAAGTAGGATTCTTTGCAAATGCCCTCTGTCTGTAGAACACAATTACGATGGGATTATTTCCCTACAGACTATATCACGGTCGTCTTCAAATCTAATGTCAATAAATATGTGACAAATCGCACCAATAAGTAATCACACTTATTTTATTCTAGTAATTATTGCCTATCTTATCATGATATTATTGAACTTTTAACTGACAAGCATTCTATCTCATTCGCCCTCATCCTCAGCCTTGATAAGTAGTGACTCATTACTAATATATATATATATATATATATATATATATATATATATATATATATATATATATTGTGTGTATTTAGGCAGCAAGTTTTCATTTAGGCAAACGTTGTTGAATAGCACGGAGTGTTTCTGCTTTGTGATCTTTTTTTAATTTTTTCCATCTTCCGAATTGGTCAACTTCGTACCTCGATCAAACTGGTGTATGAAGTTTCCGTAGTTTTGTTGTTCCATCTTCCTTGCGAGTACTTTCGATTTGATATCCTCAAATCATCTTCAGGCGTGTTAGTGTGAAAAAAGAATATGTATTTATAGAGTGTAAAGAGAGGAAAAGAGTATGTCTTTACTTTTTATTTTATTTATTTATTCTATTTATTCATTTATTTTTATTTTTATTAATTTATTTATTTATATTTATTTTATTTTTGTTTTTTATTTCATTTTTATTTTTAATTCATACAACTTTAAAAACAGAGCGTCTAAAATATTGAAAAGTTACAAGGGCGTGATTATGTTCGAAGGGGTGTGAAGTTAGAGTTTGATTTCTTAAGCGCAAAAAAAAAAAATAATAATAATAATTCGACCATGTTGTAAGAGCGTTTAAAATTCAAACGTGTAGTTGTTTAATGGTTAGGAATTTAATAACGTTGATTACTAAGCTAGACACTTCAAAATGTTGTGACTAGTCTCATAAACAATGTTATTGATTGTAGGGCGTTTCGTTTTTATGTAAAGGGCCTCAAGAATCTTCAGCCTTTTAATGTTGGTATCGTGGTGTAATATATTTGTATTATCGACTAAGATTTCTCTGTATTGAGAAGGGAGACAGTCATGCTTTTTTAAGTGTTGGCAAATAGAGCTAGTTTCGGAAAGATGTAAGGTGAGTCTTCGGGACAATGTTGTAGTAGTTAAACCAATGTAAGACCCAGTTTTATCAGTGTTGTTGTCGGAGATGCACTCTCCCATTGGGCATTTAAACTGGTATATCACATTGGTCTTTCCTAGTGTATTTCTTTTCTGTGAAGTGTTATTTTTAACTACATGGTTTGATGTTTTAACTTTTTTATAATAAATGATGAATCTTATTTTATTATCAGGACTAGCGGGGGATATGTAGCGATGTATTATATTTTTAAGAACCTTTTCGTCTAATTTAAAATTCGGATGCATTTGGTTGCAATAGAAGAGATTTATGTAGTGGGAATTATTTGGTTGATTATTATTAGTATTGTCCAAGTTTCTAAGCATTACTCTTATCTGTTCGTCCACAATATGATTGGGAAAATGATTATTTATTAAGCCCTGTTTAATGTTTTTTAATTCGTTAATGGAATATTTTTTTGTAGTCATTCGTTTTAACTGCTCCCTGTATGATTATTCTAATTAATAGCGGACTGTAAAATTGCAATGCTGAGGTAAAATATTTCAGATATGGTGTGGTCACTTTCGCACGAATACTGTTGAGCAATATGTGAAATCATATTCAACCTACCGCCTCTCTACACACTAAATAACAACTCACGTTCAATTATAAAAGTAATCATTTACCTATTGATGCTACTATAGTAGTCATTAATATTCTGGAATTGATAGAAATATCTGTGCGAATATCAGTAATTTACCTATTTTCTTGTAAACTCTCCGGCCAACTTTGGAAACCTAATTTGTACACTTGCCCATTGATTTACGTCATTATCAAAATCCTAACACGCAATTGCATTGCCAAAATACTTAATTATAATATTGCATTTTTATAATTCTCTCGACCTTTTATTTTTACGGTTTCTAGTTTCTGTCACTATCGACTCTTTTCGACCTAAACGCAACATCTATTTTAAACGATTCATTGTATACAATTCAGTGAACACAGTTTATTATATTGTATATATCTGGGAACCTTGTGAGTTTATATCGTTCTCAATAGTATTCATGCGTAATGTAAGCCAATGTGTTCGATGGAATTCTAAATATCAAATATCGATATCGATTTTGTTTGTGTTTATATTTCTGTATAACGATTATCATCTTCATGAGCATTTACTACGATTACAGCGACTCGGGTCTTTCCGTAAAACGCTTTACAGAAAAGGCCAGAAAGGAACGATAGCATACAGTAGACACGAAGTGAATAGATTGCAAGAAAGCAAACAAACTTTAATTTAGTTTTTGTTGTTTTTTGTTGTACGGGGTGACCTCTCTTCAAAATGCCACCCATGGTTGTTAAGAGGTTTGGGGTAGATTTGGACAAAGGAAGAGGTTTTCTTGTGAGAGATGAACAGTAGCTTAAACAGGATGGGATAAGCCCTCATCTTTCAAACGACTTGTTGAAAAATGCTGTCTAGACACTTTTGTAAACAGATCATCAGTAAGAGGTGTGATCCAGAATGGGATTCTAACTCACTGGACCTTAATCGCCCGTAATTTTATCTGTGGGATTATCTCAAAGATAATGTCTAGCAAAGTAAGGGATGTTCAAAGAGAGGCGTTATTGACACTTTTGTACATCGTATCTATGTGTGCACGTGTGTAGCATATTATTGAACGGCTATAAAACAAAGACCGATGCCCATTCACGACTGAAATGAGACGGAAAAGTCCGGCCATAGACTTAGGTGTATTTGTATCAAATATGGATAGATTGTAGAAAGGGTTGTGAGTTTTGTTTTAAGATTTCATGTGTGGCATTTGGGGGACACCTTATATGTTCTATATTTTGTTAGTAATTCGTAAGTATTAAAATATTTTAAAAGTTTTTTTTTAGTATTTATAAAATATATTTAAGCAACAAACCTTAAGACGGGGAAGTAACGTAAGATAAAAATCAGGCAAAATAATAGAAAAGGGTACAACGACGGATAGATATGGAAGAAAGCTAGTCGGAAGCCTATATGTCGGCTATCTGCAAACAGTGGACACCCATGTTCACAAATATGAGGTGAAGCTGAATTTAGTCCCGACTCTCGTCTTTGAACTTTGACCGTTATCCCGGCATTCTCGACCACAACTCCTACACCAGGGTTACTGTTAGGAATAATGAAGTAAAACAATTTCGTCCTCATCATTGCCAACTTAAGAAGTAAGTATTCACGAATTCTTTTTTCAAATTCTGCTAATTGATTTATGCTTTTAAATCCACATTTGTTTATCATATTTGTGTTTTTATCACTATCGCCATACCGGAAGTAGGATACATTCCTTCATAATCGATTAATAACGTTTTCTATTTTCTCAATTAATTTTATTTTATACTTACAATGACTTTGCATCAGTAGGTCCCTATTTACTTGCGCCTCCATGAGGGCAAAGTTAGACACACTGTCGGCTTTTAATGTGAAGAAAATTCCATCTCTTTAAAAAGGGTCACTGGGACAAAATAAAAATTGTCTCTGTGTAGATAAATTTCTCCTTCACTGACCGAAAACAGCAAAAAATTAACTGATACTAAGCTCTGCGCCTGGCCAATTGACTAAGGACAGATATGTTTTCTGGAGTAATTATAATTTATTTCTTCCATTTTTGCTGGATACTGTTCATTCTTCCGGTTTTATATATTCGATTGATGCCAGACAGGGGCACTTCTGATGATCGTTGATACCATGAGACTGTAGTAGCAATAGTAGTAGTAGCAGTAGTAGTAGTAGTAGTAGTAGTAGTAGTTGTAGTAGTAAGCCTATTTTATTATCATTTATTATTTATATTTCTTCATACTCTCCACTATGTCTTATAGACTCAATGCGGCTAAAAGAGGCAAAAAGAAACGCATACACGTCTCTCATTAATATATCTTCGGTTCTTTGCACTCCCTTTATCGCAGAACAGACATTGCTAGTCTGTCTCTTCTCTAGCATTTATTCGTCCCCCGATTTATAAAATCGGGAGACCTATGTTTTGAGGCATTTCCGTCCGTCCGTCCGTCCGTCCGTCCGGATTTTTCTTCGCAACTATCCATTGAATTTCTCTGAAATTTTGCATGAAGTTGTAACTTTGGTCAGGTTAGAAAGTGACATTCTCCGATTTTTGAAAAAAATCTGGTTAGCCCCCAGGGGGTCAAAAGGCCCCAAAATGGCAAAAAATGACATTGTTTGCCCCATAACTTTTAATCCATCCATTCAATTTCTCTGAAACTTGGCCAAAATATGAAGACAATTGTTCCTAATAGAAAATATGTATCGCTGACTTTGGAAGAAATCTGGTTCGCGCTCCCAGGGGGGTCAAAAGCCCCAAAATGGCAAAAAATGACCCTTTTCTGACATAACGTTTGATCCATCCATTCAATTTTTCTTAAACTTGGCCAAAATGTAGAGGCAATTGTTCTGGATATCAAATGAGCATCCTTGACCTCAGAAAAATTCTGGTTCGCGCCCCCAGGGGGTACAATGGGGGTCAAAAATGCCCCAAATTATCCAAATTCATTGCATTTCACACTCGCCACATCGAGTCACATACAGAGGGGGACCACGCATTCGCGGCTTGTTTCTATAGGAATTGCTTGACTGGGCTTTAATTTCTGATTCCTCCCTGTAAAACAAGAAAACGTTTTCTACCATACCGGAAAAAACTCCTTTTCTCCTCCACGTGCCTAGCGTCAGGCGTAATTTCCATGAACTGAGCTCCTTTGCTTCCCTGCAGATTACAACATGGTCGTCTTCAAATTGAATACAAGGGATGTCTGTGATACTGCTAATACTGCTACGAGTAGTGGTAGTAAGTATATTTTATTACCATTTATTAGTAGTATATTTCTATCTTATAATGTATCAAGCTCTTCAAAATTGAGTGATATCTTAAAAAATATAAGTGCAGCTCCTTATTGCGACAAAGTGTCTAACGTTTTGTGCAGCTACGCTAAAAAGCAAAGTGTTCAGTTTTCACCTTCGTTTTGGTCTAGAGACGGTGTTCGCGAACCGTACTGCGTGTACATTTGTCTGATAAAAGACACTTCTACTTACAAAAACTAATTGCTTCCTTGGCATCTTGAAGAATAGATGGCAGGTCAGTCACATTCATTTTCTTACTATGTAAAATCAATGTATTTGACAATTTAGTTACCGTTGCTTTCCAATCGTCTGCATTCTACAAATTGAGTTATCTTTCCTTGCCGGAAATTTCTCTACAAAAACCGTCGACCGTATAATTTACTCAGGGTAAGTATCACGCTTATTTTTCCGGAACTGATGGTCTTACTACTCTTCTAATCTTGACAAAATCACGAGAGACTAGTTTACTGGAGGCCAAAAATGACTATGTGTAGCGCGCCATCAATGTATTTGTTTACACTGCACCTTCTGGTGGTAGTTTCCCTTTATTTTCAAATTATATTTTGCTCATGTTTGACCTTAGTCATAGCTTCACAGTAAATTCAAGTGGAAGCCATGGTATTAAAGATAAACACCGTTCCATTTCTATCATGGTTAAATAGACATAGTAAACGGATGATTAGTTGGTCAAGGGTCTGTTGATTAATTATTATTATGGTTGAAACGAATTGTTCGGCAAAACTGTTAATCCAGCAAGGCTCTGGACCATGACTACCAGAAAAATGTGCGTTGCACTTGTATTTTTTCATAAAGTTTTAATATAATCGCCATTAAATGTTAAATGTCCAGATACAGATCGGCGAACCCATTTTTACCTTTGGTCTTCAACATAACAAGATTGTGTGCTTTTGCACGTTGATTTCTATATATTCGGTTTCATATCTATTGATATAAACTCAGGGATGTGTATATGTTTATATATTTGTATGATCAGCATTCACTCCTAAAATAATCAACCGATCGTTATGAATCTTACAACGCACTGGATTAGCGTAAGAAGTCGTAATGTAGGTTCTATTTAGTTCAATTTTGTTTAACTCAAAGAGGTTTAAAAGAGGGTGGAACTTTTCGTGAAAATTCAGATACCTCCGATGTTTATGAAATTGTAGCAGTAAATATTACACATCAATTAATAAATATTTTTTAAATTTCATTTCTGTGGAGAATGTTATAATTTTAATTTGGCAAAATATGGACTCAACTTCTAATTTGAAAATTCGAATAAATCCGAGTTGCATTGAATAGATAAGGTTTAGTATAATTATATATTTATATTAATCTCTGTAAGATAACATAAATGTGGTGCAAAACTGTTGTTTTGCGTAATTAATTTTACCCGCCCTGAGACGGGTATTCCTCTAGCTTATTTATGTATTTATTTACGATATAAGCTCGTTAAAAATTCTAGGTCTTATCCGATCAGTTAAGTGAAGCAACGTTGGGCTTGGTCAATATATAGATAAATGATTTTTTTAAAATTGTTTTTATTGTTTTTATTATCGCAAAAAGAAAGGTTTGATTCGTCTGTAATTCTTACGTACTCAAATATTGCTAAGTATTGTGAAGTCTGACCGCTTTGAATTATTAAAGAATCCAACAATGACTTAGTATTCCTGGGGACAGTTCGAGAAGAATTCTACCAAGAAGGGGATGTAATATTCAACTTAATTGTTTCCCTAATAACACATCAAATTTGACTCACTACATAATTTCTAAATATTTTTAAAAAATAGACATACCCGTGATTTTTTTGGGTCACAATAGTTACATAATTAAAGATATTTATTCGAGTGGAGAGAATGATCGATAGAGCGGTTATAATTATTGACGTATCAGCGGGCAAGTGATAACCCAAGCAGTTTAGTTGAACTTATGAGTATACAACATGAAAAAGTGAATTCTGGTCTCTTTTCTGCAGGAACCTCACGACAAGCACTAACAAAAGACTGCTGGTCCGCAATACTTTGATAGGTTGAAGACGAGCGTACAATGTGAGTCTAGCATAAAATTGCGGTCCAAGCCGTCTCTCTCTTTTACTCTTTCTCTCTCTCTCTATCTCTTTCTCTCTCTCTACCTATATATATATATATATATATATATATATATATATATATATATATATAACGATGACTAATATTTTCATGCATATAATTCCTTTATCTCTGTAACCGCATTTGTCACTCTGTCCTTAAAGTTAATAAACCCTACATTGAAAAGAAGCATCGTGTGTCCGTGTGGATTGATAGAGATAAAGATAACGATCAGAACCAAGTTTCAGCGGCGGTGTGTATGATAAGTTATACGCGCCTCAGATAAGGCGATGTGTAACATAAACACATCTACATTATTATTATTATTGTTATTATTATTATTATCATTATTATTATTATTATTATTATTATTATTTCTTTCATAGTAGTCTTAACTTAGTGGATGTTTTTAGTTGAAGTTTACTTTTGTTGAGCATCAAGTCAATTTCCTTGATCTTAGACATTCAAGCAATACCTTAACACTTTCGCTGTTCCTAACAGGCAAGCCTTTTGCAGAATTGGAAAAGAAATGGTTTCGTCAATCTGTTTAAACCATTTATGGTGGTTTTTCGTTATGCTTTCAAGCGTTCCAATTACAACGGGAATCACCTTTACTTCTTTACATTTCTATACTCTAACTAATTCCCATTTTTAATCTTGATATTTTTCCATGTTCTTTCTCCTGCACTTTGGTATCGAATGGACAGGCTATACCAATGATTAAGCAAGTTCTATTGTTTTTGTTTAGAAAGATTAAGTCGGGTTTTAAATGTTCAAGTGGCTTATCAGTCTGTATGCGCATGCTCCAAAGCAGTTTGACATTGTCGTTCTCCTGTACCACTTCCGGCTTATGCTCATACCACTTCTCATTGCTGTCTATTTCCTAAAGTTCGCATATATTCCAGTGTAGTACCCGAGCGGCATTGTCATGTCTCCATTTTTTATACTGCTAGCATTGGGCATTCAGATACAATATGCGTTATGATTTCTTCCCTTTCATTACACAATCGGCATATCGGTGATTCTGCAGTTTTGTCAATGTAATGTTTGATGGACCTCGTGCAGGTGGTTTGTTCCTTGGCTGCCATTAAGCTGCTCTCGGTAGATCTTTTGAGATCACCCCTGACCCACCAATTTCAGCTTTCATTATCTTTAAATTCATTATTCTTAAAGAATACACTGTGCAGTGTCTTTACGAATAATTTAACCCTATCTCTTGTAACCTTTGATTCTTTTTCAGTCCAGTTCTTAGTATTTAAACTCTTTTCACTTCACGAAGAAGAATCTCATTACTCTCAGAAATATATTTATATAGACAACCTCCTTCTATATTCACAACATCTTCAACACTAAGTAGACCTCGACCACCTTCCTTTTTAGGTAGATACAATCGATCTGCATCTCTTTTCTGTCTCCATAAATTGTAAGCATTTTCCGTGTTTTGGTATCCAAACCTTTTAGTTAATCTACATATCAGTCAGGTATAACGGCAGTATATGTAATGATAGCTACTGCTCTTGCATTGATTGCATAGATTGTATTTCGGCTGTGGAGGTGTGATTTAAGAATACTCCTTACTCGTCTGTTGTACTCAGCTGTGACCTAGTTTTAGGTTTTTATTTTGTTTTTGTTTTTTTTTATTTTGGTATTATTATTATTATTATTATTATTATTATTATTATTATTATTATTATTATTATTTCATAGTAGTCGTTTTTACTTTCAATTTTTTTTTTAACTATGCTGCTTTTATTCCAAAATATCAGGGCGTTTCTTTCCAAACAAATTGAAGCAACTCTCTATTGACGAATACGGTGTTATTTCTTTTTTAAGATGGCGTCCGTTTGAAAATAATTCCGACCTGGTCAAATTATTTTCTGGAAGGAATTAATTCGAATTACATTTTATTCTTCTTAATAACATCACTTTGTCAGCATTACTAGACCTTACTTAGAAATTACTTATTAAAACTTTTCTCGGTAATTATTATTTTAGTAGTAATGTTGGTCTTCACATGTCTGATCCCAGTCCCGGACCCCAGTCGCATATTTGCTAGGCCACTATTATGGATGACGTTGTTACGGATGCATTAAAATCTAATAGAGAGTGGTTGACTCAACATTCTGTGAACGAATGCGAGACAAATGGCTAAGTGAAATATGAATAAAATATAGATAATTTAATTTCAAATTACAGCTCAGTAGAAGAATTAAAATGGATTTTTTTAAAAAATGACTAAATCTGATGAATAAGGAATATATTTGAGCACGTAATTTGTGTCATTAAACATCCCTAAAAGAGACAAACGTTGATTAACTCAGATTTAGTGAAATAATAGATAGATATAACAGATTTGGCGATACAACATAAAATACAATATGCGATGAAACATGCGATGCAACTTACAAGATGCGTTTAAGCAGCGTTTGTACAAAGGAGATCTATTTAATACTAAATCGTATAACTTGAAAATTATTTGCAATAAGTGTCATCGTTATGAAAATTATAGAAAACATTAAAAGTTTACTAATCACGTAATCGAGTAAAGTGAATAATTTTTAACCTTCGTAGAAGTGTGCGTCTTCCGAGTATTCTTGTGTAATTTTATCTTTTCTGGAATGTGGAATTATCTTCCTTCTGGTAACTACCATTCAAATATAAGATAAGTAAACACAATTTGTATTTATTCGTTTGTTATCCACATGCTTTAAAATCGTTCAAATAGTATATTTTTATAATAAAGTAAAGGGAAATTTCTCCCCGTTTCATTTATCATTATAGCTTTCGAACAAACACCTTTACATGCTAATCTGTTTTTCCAGCTAATTAGGCCAATTCCTCTTGTGTGTTTTCTAAAGTATATGCGTTCGAAATATCATTTTAAATAATAATATAATAGTAATAAAGCATATTGTTTATTAATTGGCCTGTAATCTATATGCTTTAAAATATTTAACACAGTATCTTAAGAATATAATAGACGGTATATGTATGGATTTATGTTTATCTCAAAATAAAATAAAGATAAGATAGGTGCAAATAAGTACGAAAGAAGCAAAGTATTACTTATTTGGTTTAAAATGGTTTTAGACTACATATTACATCATCTCAACGACGCTAACTTCCAACATATTTGGTTGGAAAGAAAGTAATGTCGTTTTTGTCCAACACATTTATTTCATCTGAAACATACACATTAGGACATGTTTAATCTTTACAATAATTCCCCTCGTTTACTATGACTTCTGTCCAACGATCAACTAGCTTCTTGGTGCCTTCATCAAAACTTTCTCTGATTTTTGAGAAAAAAAAAACAAATTTAGGTCATTTTTGAGTTGGTCGTCATTTTCATCAATTTTATTGTTGAAGTGATGCCGCAACGACCGTACAAGATGCTAGTCGGATGGAGCAATGTCAGGTGAATAAGGCGGATGAGGCAAAACATCCTAATTGAAAGTCATGACCTTTTATTAGGGTAGTTCTGCTATGTGAGGTTTCGCGTTATCATGTTGAAGCATTACACCCTTCCTATTGGGTAATGCTGGTTCTTATTTCGATAGAGCAATTCTTGATCATCCAGCTGCGAACAATATTTTACTGCTGTGATTGTTTGATTATGCTCTAGTAACTCATAATGAATCAGTCCTCTCATTTCCTACCATAAAGAGAGAATAACCTTCTTTGGGTGTATTCCTTGTTTTGGAATAGGCTGTGAACTTTGGTTTCGGTCTAACCCATTGTCTTTTGCGTTGGGTATTCTTGTAAAGAACCTATTTTTCATCTCCAGTAAACATTCTTTGCAAAGATGGTTCTCCATGATTCCTGGAAAGCAAAGATGTGCAAACAGTCGATCTTTGATTTCGCTGAGCGTCGGCCAAATCGTGGAGAACCCAAGGTCTAATTTTTTAAAACTTTGCCAAACTCGTGAAGGCATGAAATAATTGTGGTATAGGTTGTATTGAATTGTTGAGCTAATTCTCTGCTGGTTAACGTTGGATTGGCCTCCACATGGCGTCTTTATCAATTGATTTTGGCCTTCCCGTACGTCGCCGATCTGACAGGTTAAAGTCTCCAGAAGAAAATTTTGCAAACCAGCGTTGACATTTTCGATTATTCCGAACATTTATCCCATAGACAGTTTCAATATTCCTTGTAGCTTCTGCAGCTGAGTTTCCTTTTTTGAATTCATACAGCATGCAATGTCTCAGATGCTCCTCATTAATATCCATTTTTTGACGGCTGAAACCGTTAAACTTAATATTTTCAAACTAATTACTATATTTGAAAGGCAAAGCAAGATATTAAGACACCAATTCACCAAAAATCTATAACTGTTTACAACTTAGGAGGCCGCAAAGTGATGAAGTAAAACATACGACATTACTTTCTTTCCAACCTGATATATTCTTTTTTAAAAGTTGCTGTGTTAATTCTCCACATGAACATTTTGCTCGGTAAATAATTTGTTGTTCGATAATGCAAATTTCGTTAATTAGAGAACCCCGATCCATTGACACAGTTCAAGAACACGCAATCGTGTTTTAATGACATCTCGCATTTTTAAATGTACATATTTTCATATCATTTAATGTCATTTATTATGCATTCTCCCCCAAAATGTCTGGCATTTAATTGATTTTGTTCCTTCCAGGCATTCGTACCGAGAATCCGTTTCATACGCATTATGTAAACATTCAGCGGTTGCCTTTATTCACAAGACAAAAATGGCGACTGTGTGACTTTAAGAGATTACATTCGTCAACGGTAGATGGCGCATTTAACGCATAAAGAAAAAACGTATTTTCAAGGTTACTTTGTAGTTAAGATGATTACGGATTTCCCAATTTCTGAATGCTCTATGAAAAAATACAGATTAATGTCCGTTTTTCCTGCTGATATTTTAGACATTGCAATACCGGCACAAAACGTATATTTCTGTTACATTATTGAACTTAATTAAAGAATAACACATATTAAATTAAAATGTATATCGTTTATTTAGGTTTTATGTCAGCAGTAAGAAGGAAAAGTAAGTAGAAGCGCTGCATATATTTCATTCGTCTCCTTTATTGAGATATATTCCGTTTATTTTGATAGTCTATGAAGCTCTGTCTTTCCACGTCCGACTGACCTGATCTGTCCCCAATCTCTATCTAATATACAAAACAAAGTTAGTCGATTTCTCGGTTGTTGTCATCGATAGCTTTCATCCTAAGAATCAAGATTTTATTATGGGTGCTCAGTTCTTTTTGGGTTAATCATTGCAGTTAAGAAGAATAAAATGTAATTCGAATTAATTCCTTCCAGAAAATATTTTGACCGGGTCGGAATTATTTTCATAATACACCTTCTTAAAAATATCTCTGTATTCGTCAATACAGAGTTATTTTCATTTTTTTTTTTTAAATAAATATATTGGAATATGAACGACGTTGATTAAAAAAACAAATTGGAAGTCAAAAACACTACCGGGCAACGCCAGGTGGATACGGCTAGTACTTTATACGTACCCCGCATGTACGTTACACATTACAGTTTTTTTCACTTGTTTTAATGTTTATCAAAACTATATTGTGTATATTTTTGGTAAATGTCTAAGTTGTATTTTTCCTAAGCATTTTCAGTATACAATTTTCATCTTATAATTTAGGTGGCTTTCAACATTCCAAAATTAGTTAATCTAAAACTGCTTAGAAAAAAAAACATGTAATAAATAATTATGTACGATAACCCATTCATCCATGCATACACATACATGGACATATTACAAGAGAGTACACTGGTTTCCCCTAACGTACATCAATGGGCATATTGATAACTATTTAGTAATATTTTTCCTGCTGTATATTTTAGATTATTTAGACTATTGTTCTTTTATTTATCTTCCTCCCACAAGGTAAGATGTGACACAAGCTCGGGAAAGTTGGATTTGAAAAGCCAGCGTCCGAGAAGGTGAGCTCTCTGGCCTACGAAAAATGATTGGGCAGCCCCGTCGGCATTCCCCGGTAGGGCCGCCTCAGGCAGTAAGCAATAAATGTACTCCTCCCCAAAGAGGGAAGGCAAAGCCTAAGAGGGTGGATCTCCTAGAACTGCACAGGGCAAACCCACAGACAGGTGTCATCAAGCCCCGAAGGCCAAGACGTCTATAGGGTGTAGTATCCATCGGAACAGATACTACACTTTGCTCTTAACCAAAAGGCCGAGCAAAACGTTGCGGTCGGTGTTATCTCAATCACTTAATATTGTCGCTAAAGAAAGGGACCTTGATACGGTTGTAGAGAGCTCCTTAAAACCAACGCGTCATTGTATATAGATGTCGAACAATACCCGGCGGGTGGTTTACCTGAGCTGGAGATCCCTTCTCAACCTAACTACAGACATCTTACGTCCATTTATATATATATATATATATATATATATATATATATATATATATATATATATATATATGGAACGACCAATGCTTGAGTGTGTCGCCTTTTGGCTAGGAAGAAAGTGTAGTATCTGTTCCGATGGATACTGCACCCTATAGACCAGTGTCGTCTTGTCCTTCGGGGCTTGATTCCGCCAGTCTGTGGGTTTGTCCTGTGCAGTTCTAGAAGGTCCACCCTCCCAGGCTTTGCCTTCACAGTTTGGGGAGGAGTAAGTTTATTGCTTACTGCTTGAGGCGCCCCTACCGGGGAATGCCGACATAGCTGCCCAGGCAATTTTTCATGGCCAGAGTGCTCACCTTCTCGGGCGCTGACTTTTCAAGTACCACTTTCCCGACCCGACCTTTGGTCACATCTTATCTTGTGGGAGTAAGATAAAACTGGCCTTGTGTCTAACCTCCTGGGGAGGTAAATAAATTGAGTTAAGAAACAAATCCTTATCTACAAAAATATGTTATACACCTGGAGCGTATTAAATAGTTGACAGGACTCTCCACGCCAACCTACAACGAGCGGCTCTAAAGACTAAATATATTCTCATTTTAGAAGTGAAGGATGCCAGAAGACTTTTTTTCTGACATACAACATCATCAACGGAAATTTAAATCTACCTTCCGATGAGGTGTTTCTCCAGCGCCAAGTCATGGTCTCCGCGGGTGTAAACATGCAATCGGCGGAGTGTTTAGTGTAGCATGTTTTCGATGCATGCGAGTTCCAGATTTGCCAGAGATGAGAAGTTTTAGGCTAAAAAGAAATAGAAGTAGTACAGTAGAAATTGAAAATATCTCTGATTTTGAGTTCGGCCACCCAGAGAGTCTTTTTTCTCTCTGATAAAAAAGTAAGTCTCTAATTAAACAGAGGTTCCCTGTTGTGGTTATAAACAACTTGAGTTTTGCTAGGAATAAAGGTCAACACCCCTGTGGATTGAGTCTTTGGTTTTTTATAGATAAGACTAGCCATTACTTGAGTGGTATTTCTGGGTGGCTGAGAAAAAGACCAGAATCTAAGATTGTCGGTCAAAAGTACATATATTCCAGCCTATTGACAGAGGAGGGCAGTTAGATCCGGCCCTCTAGGTATGAGACAGTCAGTTTGTTGTTCTGGAGACCGGCAGTCAATTGGATATGTGTGCTTCTTCAAGCAAGATAGGCCCTTGGACTCATGTATTGATTTGATTGGGTTAAAAATGTCTCATATGGCTAGTCGTTTGTATTGTAATCTCCAACAAATAAGCATATTACTTGTTTTAAACTGGAGTTGTTTTGTTTGGAGGCAGAGTTTTTTTTTGGCAGCACTGACGGAGACCATACGGCCGACACTGCGACCGGCGTCGGAATCGAGTAGTAATTTTGGACCGGCACAACGAGCGAGACGATCACAGCCTGTGCAGTAAATGAACACAGAGATGTTCATACGGGCACCGGTAAACGATGTACCACCGTTGTTTTCGGCTCAATAGAAGGAAGGCAGTTCCCTCTGTCCGTATTTTAGATTAGTGGAACAGCCTACCAGTGGAGTTTGTGACGATGACAACCATATCCAAGTTAAAAAGCAGCCTTAGACAAACATTCAGACTATATTTAACTTCTACACGTCTTTTGTTTCACTTTGCTATTTTTGTGCTGAATAAACATGATTTGATTTGATTTGTTGCTGCAAGAAGTGCGACATTGCGTCAAGAAACAGTAATACCTCGTGTTCGAGTTGATACTAACTTAATGTATGCTACTTCTAACGTTTCGCTTAGTTCAACAAGATCAGTCTAACATATGTAGCTTTATCATTTTAACATGTTGCCACTGGTTCTACACGTGATGTCAATACAATTTTATACTGTGATGCCACTCCGGCATCGCTGAATTTAAATTGTCAACGTCTTTCCTGGAACAATGCGAAAACGTTTCGTTACGTGTGCATTTCTCCGCTGTATTTAAAAAAAATTCTCTTTTGTTCTCCAGCTTTTTTGTTTATTTGCTTTTGACATTTGAGGATAATTCGGCAGAGAATCGAAACGGTTCGTGATACCTATGAAACATTTATTATCTTTTTTATTTTAGTACAATTTAAAGATCATTAGATACATTGAACAAATAAAAAATGTATAATTAAACAGATGTTATTTTTAACAAGGTTTGCATAAATTCGAAATGCTGCCTTAATACACAATTACCAACTAGACAGACCCAATATCTTTTTTACACGAACTTTGTTTCACTCTCCATTACTTAATATTTTTTTCAAATTTTGAATTTTGGCTTTTACACTGCCAACTTATCTATCTATGTAATTCCTCTGATGATAAGATTTTGATCTTTAAAACGCCTTGGCTTAAGGAAAGAATAATAAACATAATTTTATTACCGAGTATACCTTGCATTGAACAATCGAAGTTGAAATAAATGTGTCATTCGTACATGTTTATCCCTCTTCTTTCATCTATCTTTATAATTGCTCTATCTCGTATATTGAGCTTAAACCATTTCACTATAGGTTCTATCTTCTAAAAGTATACTTTTAGTTTCATAGTTTATTGTATATATATATATATATATATATATATATATATATATATATATATATAGTATGTGTGTCAAGTTATATTGAAAAGAAATCCATAAACTCCTCGATCGCAAAAGAGTGAAAGCTAATACAAATAATTTATTTGAAAATTTATTTGAAAACAATATACTCATATTTCCTGATGAGCTTACTTTTTAAATTTAAAAAAGTCTATACCCAAAAGGAAACGTCAGCGTACTGAAATGAGATTTAAAAAAAAACACACACACACAATGAGAAATTGTGTTTTTAACAAGACGATTCGGAAATATGTAATATATAGAAAGGATGGATGAGAGTAATCCGACGAAATGGGAATGGAAAAAGGAAAAACCAAGAGATATTTTTATATATTCATCAACGTTTCGTCTTTATTGTATGACTTCCTCAACTACTTGGCTACTACTTTTCCTTATCAACCCATCATGTCAACCGAATATTTTGATGTACTTGCATTACATTTTCTTAAAATTATCATCCTATGGAAGTCTTACAATGAAGACGAAACGTTGACTAAAGAGACAATTAATTTAGTCCGCGGGTGGGAGAAAAAACGTGTTAAGAAAAAAGCAGCGTTCAATCTTCGGTTCCTATTTCTAAGACATTCTCAGCAAGAACTCGTCTTCTTACGAGGGGCGTTCAATAAGTAATGCCCCTGACCCACTTCCAGTTGTCTGATCTAGATGAAATTTTGCATGTGTAATGATTTATACCTGTATGGGTTATGTTGCAAAAACAGCTCTCAACTAATTGTGGTTTCTGATTTACAGGTGTATGAACTGAGTCAGGTGTGAAATGGAGCCAGTTGAGTGTCGCGCAGTGATCCGGTTTTTGTATTTGAAAGGACGCACACCAAAGAAGACTTTTGATGAAATGAAAGAAACTTATGGTGATGATGCCCCATCATATGACCTTGTAAAACTCTGGAATCGTGAATTCAAACATGGCCGGAAGTCGGTGGAAACATCTCCCAGATCTGGTCGTCCCTCTTCTGCCATTGATGAGGCATCTGTCCGTCAAGTTGAGGCTGCCATTTTGGAAGATCGACGCATTACTATTCGCCAAATAGCCCAAGAGGTCAAGATTAGTACAGGGTATGTGGAAACTATCATTCATGACCATTTGCATATGCATAATATGTCTGCCAGATAGATTCCCAGGTTGCTTACACCTTTCTAGAAGCAAGAACGCGTCGAATGCTCGAGGATGAATTTGGAGATGTGCCAGGAAGATGAGTCAAATTTTTTCAAAAGACTGATTACACAGGATGAAACTTGGGTCCATCACTATGATCCAGAGACCAAAGCCCAGTCAATGCAGTGGAAGCACTTGAACTCACTACCTCCAAAGAAGGCAAGGGTGCAACCCGCCGTTGGCAAGGTATTGCTCATAGTGTTCTGGGACCAGGACGGAGTAGTGATGATAGATTTTCTGGCAAAGAGTTCCATAATTACAGGAGCCTATTACGCTTCACTTTTGATGAAATTAAGAGAAGCTATCTAAATCAAGAGGCGGGGCAGGATAAGCAAAAGTATCCTCCTCCTGCAGGACATCGCTCCGGTCTACAACTCGGATCTCGCCAGATCAGAAGCACGGGCGTTTGGCCATGAAATCCTCCCCCATCCTCCTTACTCTCCTGACCTTGCACCCTCTGACTTTCATCTCATCCTAGCCATTAAGTTGTTTTTGAAAGGAAAGCGTTTCTCCTATGATGCAGCTTTGATTTCTGAAGTTAAGACGTGGTTGGAAGGCCAACCTGGGGAGTTCTACAAAAACAGTGTCCAGAGCTGCATCAAACGATGAGGGAATGCATAACTCTGGGTGGTTTTTGATGTAGAGAAAGACTAATAACTGTGCCAAGTTTAATTACTCTACTGCTATGGGAAATGGGTCAGAGGCATTACTTATCGAACGCCCCTCGTACCACAAGCATAAAAGACTTTGTATCACGCGTTAGGCAGATATTCCAACGAACAAATCTTCTTTCCAAGGCTTTATATCTATGTAACACATTACCGCGGGACTGCTACCCTGCTGATTCAAACTGGTTGTTTCAAATCCTATGTAAACAAATTATTGTCATAAACTGTCGATACTGGTGTAGTTTATGACCCGTGCTTAAACCGACGTCTCGTCGGAATCTTCCGACGTTTTACGCAAACAACCGGAAAAAGCGAAATGAACACATTCTGATCTCAAAATCAAAACTAGGCGACGCTATCAAACATTAAAAATGTATTGAAAAATATGTGTTTTAACGATGGCGATATCAAAATGGAAAAAATAAGGAAACAACATTTAAATCATAGAAAAAAACGGTCATCGTATGGTAATTTTAATGACTAAACATTTATTTTTTTCGAAGAAAATATAATGAAGCCACTGTTAGCAATTTTTTATGTTGTTTCCATGAAATTTTTCTTACTTTTACAGCTTTTGAACCTGACAGACTAGATAAGGGTTAGGTTAGGGTCAGGTTAGGGTTACGTAAGGGTTAAGTTAGGATTAGGTTAGCAGTATTGGAACCTGATCGAATAGGTTAGGTTATGGGTTAGGTTATGGTTAGGGTTAAGTTATTTTTTGTAGGGTTGAGGTTGGGGTAAAAAGGAGCATGGTCTGCAACTCATATTTTGGCCTATAAGATTTCTTTTCTTACAAAATTCAATCCTTTCTTCGGAGACCGAAGCATCTGTCCTAACTCGATTAAATTCATGATCACTTTAATCAATTTTGTTTACTCGTTGAATTATATGCTATATTTAGTTCGCTATTGACAATTTTCGTCTGCTACAACCTTCCGTTGGTGTGTCGTCTACGGCATCTTCCGGCGGTTTACGTACACTTCCGGAAGATGCCGACAAAACGTCGGTTTCAACACAGATCGTAAACTGTATCAGTACCAAACTGCCCTATGAGTAATCAAACGAAGTTCATGCCATTGATTAATGTTTGTACTCTAATCGTGTTCCCTATTTTTCGGCTGGCAATCATTTCTGTCTCATTAAATCTTATCCTCGCGTGCTTCTTGGCCTTGATAAGTGGTGACCATATTGTAACAAACAGTATGTCTGTATCTCCCTTTTTGTTCATATTACTTTAGTGAAAGAAACCAAGTGGCTTTTTTCTGGGGTTAACACTTGATCTCTATATGAGATACATAGATATCCGAGTATTCAATCAAGGTTCTCATCTACGTCTCAAATGTTGAGCTATTAAGGAAGTTAAGAACATTAATTTTCTTCTCCTTAATTGACTAGTTAAATATAGTATAGTATACTTTTATTTAGGTTTCTTAGTCTTACCGGATTCCAGGACAAGGTGCGTAGCCATGCTGAAGGGTATATTATATGTGCTTCGAATACTATGTTGCTTTGAATATTTGGTCAGGATTTACTTGTAGGGAGAAGTATACTCATGCCGGATCGTCCTGACAAACCCACTGTATAGAGAGACCGAATACACTTGGAGATAGTGTCTAGAACACGTATTTGTGTGTTTGTGTTTGTATCACTGTATTGTTGCATTCCTGAAACTTTGTGTGTTTATGCGTTTATATGTGTGTCTTATCTAGCATGTAGTGAGTAACATAGACAAGGTATGGGTAATATGTTGTTTCACCGTGTGTATGTGCGTGGGTCTGATTTACCCATGTAGAGAGCAACAGAAGTTTATGAACATTTGGACAATCCTCGAAAGAAATCTCCTGAAGACATCATCAGACGGCAAATCGTGCCAATTTATTTCGACGTCAACCTCGATCTGCGCCATTGTTTCTAACCCAGCTGAGAAATACCAAAATCCATCGAGTGACCTTTATCTTTTGATGCCAATGTGCTTTGAATACGTTCGGAATCCAAGTCAGGATTTTCTTCTTTAACGTTTTTTTTTAATCTTACATTTCTCTATTAAGCCCACGGCCAGCGGTGTCCAATATTTAACTGACGACCTATCTCTCAACAACGTGAACGCATTTTTTTCTATTCAATAGTTTTGCTGTCTTTACATTTTAATTTTTGTTTGTTTCGCTCCAATATGGCAGTTGCAACGGGCAGCATCCTTCCTACTGAGAACGAAAAAAATATATACCCCAAGAAAATGAAAAAAAAATGATTATGATAGATTTTCTCTCGGGTGAAATTTGATATCATAGATAGGATGTCATTTCAATATATGTAATGATCCAGTAATGCAAGCTGCCAAATTCTTATTGACACGGACTATAAAATCGGCAAGCTAAGTTAAAATCTTGTCAAAATTATCACATTATTTTATGCAATTTATGATAAAGATATGATTCCGTCCACGTTTATAATTAACCGTTTACATTAGGTATTATATTTCGACATTGGATATATCTAAAATGCCTCTAGACGAAAACCCAAACAAAAACGCCCTTATTGCAAGTTTGCATAGTCTTGTTATCATCGTCTATAACCTCGGCATTATGAGTTCAAGTCTCATCAAGGAGAGTTAAAGTTACCTATGCAACTATACCCTTGGAAAAATAGGGATTGAAGCCGTATGGTAGACTTTACTATGAAGTCTTACTAAGACAACTACCCCAGGAGAAGGAAAATGAAATAGATGGTAACTTCAAGACGAATTCACTTTTCTTTAATGATTGTAAAAGTGGAAAAATGTATACAACCCCTGTTGACTGTAGATGAAATGGTAGAGTTGGTGGGAGTACGTGAACTTGGTTGAGCAATTATTCGAAAAGATAGAAAGGTCACGGAATTATATCAATCTATGAATATGGAACGATTTACTCCATTTCATAAAATGCGACTCACTATGAAAGCCACAGTAAACTTAATGAAACCAAATACTCATCTAATGTTTTTTTTTTACTTTTCGTCATCACTTATCAAGGTCAAGAGCCACTCGAGAGTAATGGTTGCTGGGATGGAACGATTGTCAGAAAAAAGAATCAATGTAATGAACGAAGTTTGATGATTCATGGGAAGGTTCACGGCAGAAGTTAGTGGCATCAGTTTTGAAAACGACTACGTTGTAGTCTACATGGAAGCAGTCTTGCGAAAAATTTGTTTCACAGACAAAGGGTCTTACAAAGAAGCTATGCCTATGGAAATTACTCCTGGCTAGGAACATGGGAAATCTGTTTTCATTGTGGTAGCGAGATGAGTTCTTGTTGTGAATGTATTACGGGGAGGAACCAGAGATTAGAGCTCAGTCGAGCATCTTCCATGAGAATAACGATTATTAGAGCGTGAAAATAAACGTTTATTTTTCTGTGAGAAAATGGCCTGTAATGAACGGGAAGGATCATTCCTCACTAGATTTTAAAGTCGATTTTAAACTCTGGGTCATTCTTACTCTTCAATTCTAATCTTAACATCACTGAAGAAGGATCAATACCCCTAAATTTTATAACAAAACAGCCTGCAGAAAACTTTTCACACACTTTAAACGTATCTTACCCCTTAACGCTGACAAAGTATCACACACTAATGACTTCCACCAGATCCTTTTAACCAATGGCTACCCTCTTCCGCCATAGCCAGCCTCAATAACACAAATAGACGCAGAGATCACATGCTCTCTAATACCTGCTTCCTGAAACTACCTTTCCTTAGTAAAAAAACATATCTGCTATTCGTAAAGTTATACACAAAAAGAATATAGATATTCAACCCACGCTGACAGGTAGCACCTTACGCCAACACGCATCTAAAAGACACTAGCCACACTTCAGAACCCTGCTCCCTGACCAATTGCCCTATTCTCAACACAAGATTGTGTTTTCGCACTCATATAGTTTACAACATACAATGTGTGCTAAGTGCAATAGATTCTGTATAGGAAGCACAGCAAGACCATTGCGCCAGCATATTAAAAAACACGTGAATACTCGCATTTCCTCTTTCTACGAACACATCATCTATACTAGAACTTAATTCCTCTTTCATTATCTAATAATCTCCCACCTTCTAACTACCTTTGCCAGATCTCACTTGAACTCATTTTGGACAAAATGACACTATATAGTTAATCATCCTTATGTATATTTATGTATATTACATCCCTGTGTCAATTGGCTACCTTTGCCTGATCTCATTTGAACTCACCTTGGGCTATATTACACGCTCATCTTAATGTGTATAAGTCCACACATTACTGCTGTTATTACACCGTAATTGAGCGATTCCCGAATAGTTAAGTATCTAAATAAATATATTTACCTAAAACCCCTGCTGCTGCCTACATTGGATGTGATATCTGATGCTACTTCGATACAATACCTAATGAAAACATATGTTGTGAGTGTGCGTGTGGATATATACTTATATGTGTGTAAGTGCATTATCATTACCTTATTCTTACAAAGTATCTTGAGTTTGTATATACTCAGCTATTGTTGGTTAATATATCACCCATCCATCTCTATGCTTGCACTTGAACAATTATAATACATATATTACATAAAATAAATATTATAAAAGGATGGATTAAGAAATACATAACATAAAAAGTATAACATGATAAATTAAGAACTTCAATAGAAATCACACAATAATAAAATAAAAATAATTAAAGTAAAATCACTGAATTAAACAATTATAACAATGATCAATAACTATTGAATACCTCTATACACTAGATAACAACATCAAACACTGGGTTACATCATAAAAAATGATACAAATAGATTAATGTATTAAAAAATAACAAGAAAAAGAAAGGAAAAAAAGTGAAATGAAATAATTATGAAATTTAATCAACATATAAATACATAACTTTAATATTAAATCCAATTTAGTTAGTTTTCTTAACAACAGTATATAGTATCTGACTATTAAGAGGGCGATTACCCACGGTTAATTATCTTCATTTGATCTGCGACGATTCAAACTATCTTATTACGAAATAGTTCTAATTCTGGTACTTGCGTATGCAAAAATGTGAAAATATATCTGATATTCATTAGATAACAGCAAAATGCTAATGAATTTATATGATAACATATGATTAATATTACCTGAATTTCCCCACCTCTAATAAATAAAACAAATAAAATTAATACAAAAAAATGAATACATATTAAATATTGAATAATAGTAATTAAACTGGAATAAAAGCATACTAGATTGATAGTATTTGTTTTCTCCCTTACTAAATACCTGTTATCTGTGTGCGAGCCTAGTATCCATCTATCTGCGAGCCTTATATTTTCAGAGACAGAGGGCAGCCATCTTGAATTCTTCACCGAGCTTGACGGTTTAAGTTTTGTATTTCTTTTATTAAAAGAAGGGATGGGTTTCTCCCAAAATGATTAAAATATGTTACACCATCTCGGATATTTCTATTGATAATTAGCAGTAAGTCTCATATTTACTGAATGGAAATGGGAAAGATTTTTTTGAAAAATAAATGGATTTTTAGAGATTCGTAAACCAAATTCTGTCTTTGATCGTTTATTTTTGTTCATACTTTCTTTCATCATTCAGGTTTTTCTGCATTGCTATCATCCTTCATATATACTTACATACTTATTTACCAGCAATACTTCAAGTAAACTACGATTCGCTAATATATATATATATATATATATATATATATATATATATATATATATAGAGAGAGAGAGAGAGAGAGAGAGAGAGAGAGAGATAGATAGATAGATAAATATACATATATAGATAGATAGATATATATATTATAATAAATATTTTTCAACATCCAATTAAATATATGTTTGATCTTAACCAAGCATCACCAGTGTGGTTAAGTACAACTGTATCACCGCTGACTTCTATCCTACATATTTGCGCCCACAGCCTCTGGGACAGCTATACGATGACCAAAACACACATTCATACTTCGTAGAGTATTCAACCAAGTGGAGGGAGCTTTGCAATTTTGCTTTAGTTAGAAGCTTTTCATATTTCCCTGCTTTGTAAGGTAGGTTAAATAATTACGTATAATAACTATTCGTCATATATATATATATATATATATATATATATATATATATATATATATATATATATTCCTCCCATTCGTTAGGACAATGCGTCTGCTCACAACGTCTTGATCATCCGGCATTTCTGGCCAATAAAAATATGGTCGTATATCAAATACATTGTGTTTCTCCGTGTGGTATGTTCTCTGCCTCGCCAGGAGAAAGTTCCGAATAGTATATATAATCCTGACCAAAAATCATTGGAAATTTCACTAGAATCTAGAGATATGCTTAGAAGAATTTGATTGTTGAAAATTGAAATAAATTGTGTGGAGGGGCACTCGTTCCATTATACATTGTGTGTATATATGTATATATATATATATATATATATATATTAAATATAGTAATAGGGAAAAAAGTTATATATATATATATATATATATATATATTTATATATATAGTATAAAGCTTTTTATTTATACAAGCATTTTTACTCCACATTAGCAGACTTGTTTCAGTTCTAGCTAAAATCCATATGAACTTCTTCAGAAAACTATTTTGTAGGGATGCAAAAATCAAAATGAGAGAGAAATCTATTCAATATGTTTATGTAATTAGGGTCACTTTTAAGTACTTGTACGATTAAGACGAACTCTTAGAATTAAAAGACCAACCGTCAAAATGTCTCGACTGTTTTTTAATTCTTTTTCATTTTTAATCTCCTCTTAATGCTCTTAATGTGCCAAGGGCAGTTCTAAGATTAGATCAGCTGAATTCAATGATAGTTCAAACTTTGCTATGAAGCTGTCTCCCCTATATAAGTTACGCTCACCTTCAAATATATGAAATAGATATATACCCTTATTAGTCAAATAAATCATTATTGAAAATAAATAAACCGTTTAATAAACGGCTATTCATGAATGCCAACATGGAAGTACGATTTCAGAACGAGGTTTTGCTTAAATACATTTTGTGTGGTGAAGAACATGTAAATCTTGGAATAAAACAGGTTAAATAAAAAAAAAAAAAAAAATGGTTGAAATGGTTACTTTTTAGATGTGATTGCCAAGACGCTCGAGAAGAAAAGGTACGTAACATTTTTGTAAAAAATCGTGCAGGAAAAGGTTAAGTAAACTCTATTGAACCGGAAATTATATAAATACGAAATCGGAATATCATTAAAATGCACAGATTAGTTTATATTTGAACGAAGTTAAACTTCGTTCAAATATAAACTAATTGATTGATGTCAATATTTGGTTTCTAAATTAATTTAATGAAATAGTAAAGTCTTTAATAAAGTAAAACGTTCTTTGGATTATTTATGTATTGCGTTGTATTACACTACAACCATTTTTGTCATTCTAGCTTTTAACTAAATGGTTGAATTACTGTTTCATATAACAGATTACAAAAATTCTAAAATCAATTTTAGTTTTTACCAAAGCTATTGCTCATTTCTCTAGCTCAGTGATTTTTTTTTTTCGAATTTTTTTTTTACTATTGGGGGCACTACTTTTCAAGAAGAGCCACTCGAGGAAAAGAGTTAATGATTGCCATGCGAAACCTTAGGAACACTATTGCAGTACAAACATTGATCAATGGTATGAACTATATTTGATTATTTTTCGGACGGTCAAAGACAAACATTTGTTTGCATTAGACTTTAAGACAACCAATTTGTAATAAACATGAAAGTAGTCCAACGATAATGTGTTTCACAGTTGGGAAGCCTTTGCTCAGAAGCTCTGTTCCTTGGAATTCCGCTTGACGATAGACATATGGAAGGAGGAAAGAAAAGTCATTTTTCGCTGTGGCAGTAAAAGGGTTTCTTGCTGTAAATGTCTTACACGGAGAAACCAAATACTCAGTTGAGCATCTTCCATCAAAATATCGATTGAGTAGAGAGAGACTAGCAATGTCATTTTTGTGAGAAAGGCGTTTTATAAAATAAATCTATGTTCACCATACTTGACACTCTGTGGTAAAGAGGAGTCAGTCCACAAGTCTGTTATAAAGCTGAATTAATCAATGTGTAATCAAAATATATTTTTTTAATCACACAAAACTCATGCTAAAATATTCATCAGTTTTGGGATTGTCTTATGATCGATAAGACTTTAGGTGTTCTAATTAGCCGTGATTTACAATGAACTCATCAACTGACCCATCTCTAACTAAGCGTCTATCTATAACTTAAACCCTGTCTCACTCTATGTTGTTTGACATCCCGCTCTTATTTAAAACGGTGTCTATCACTCTCGTTTCCGTTACTCTCTCTCTCTCTCTCTCTCTCTCTCTCTCTCTCTCTGTTTATTATCACTCAAATGTAATAAAGAAAGATAGAATAAAAAGATCGGAACAGTCCATTATAACAAAAAGGGACTGTCACTACAAGTAGTAATTCGTAGCTGTAGTGTAAAAACAGATAGGAAGGCATAGTGTAAGCATAAAGAGACTAAATTTAGATGTTGTCTTTTTATCTTTTATTATTTAACTGGCTCTGCGAACTCACTTTTACCTGATTAAAGCAATTTGATATTTTTTTTTAATATTCCCTAAAATTAAAAGGAAAGAAAACAAATTTCGCTGCTTCAATATGCAAAGACTTTTTCTCGGGTATTTTTGTTCTACTTTGGGGGATAATTTTTAAGAAGCTTTTAACCGAAATATAAACGATAAATGTAGGCTTCTTTTGAATTGTATTACATTCTATTATATATTTGTTTCGAATTTAAACTTAGACAAGAGAAAAATAGAATTCCCTGTAATATAATTGTGATCTTATAAAATAAAATATCAATGTAAAATGTGTTTTATTTGCTTACAAACTTAAAAGACAAAATAAATATTCACCTTTAACAAAAGATGGTTTTAATAGACAATATTAATTCACGAATTTAAAAAAAAAACACTAAAAAATTCAATAAGATAACTTGTTTTACGGTTAAATTTTTGAGTATTTTTTTAGACGATTTGGAAACACCAATAGAGTAGTGGACAAGACTAAATATTTAAAGTTAAGAAATAAATTTAAAATAACATTTTTTTTCATCCGAACCATCGGGGGGGGGGGTCAGCAGCAATGGCTGTGAAAGTCCGAGGAGAGTGGAAAGACTGGAGAAAGAGAAAGCACCATGCATGGCTTTGCTAGAAGGGCACGCGGAATGCTGCAACCTTCGGGGGGGGGGGGTAATTACCACTCAGATTCCAAAGAAAACAAACGTTGGTTATTAGCTAGAAATGAATAGCAAACAGCCGTTGCGAGAAAGCAACGTGATTTACAACGCTAATCGAAACAAGCGGAGAGATTTGCTGTCACACAGAATTCCAGAAACACACTTATAGTTTCCAGCGAGAGGTTATTGATAATAGGTGAAAACTCAACAAAATTTTTTTTTTTTTAATAAATATAATAATAATAATAATAATAATAATAATAATATATTCTGAATGTTTAAATAAACTAAATATAACCTCACTATTTTTTTTAATTACTAAGGTTAAGTTTACTTTATTTAAACATCCATTATATAATTCGTAAGATAATTTATTTTTTTTAATTAAACATTTACAGAACCATGGTATAATGGCCAATTTAATGGACAAATAAAAAATATACCTTTGGACTATTTGGATTATTTGGAATAATATTCTCTACTTGGTTGTAATTTTCACAACGTTTTAGCCGATGTAACCTCCAACTTATTTAGGGTGCATCTTTACGAACTTAGGAACCTGCTAGTCGAACTTTTGAATCTATTTCGAAC
Source organism: Sepiola atlantica (assembly GCA_963556195.1). Lineage (NCBI taxonomy): Eukaryota > Metazoa > Mollusca > Cephalopoda > Sepiida > Sepiolidae > Sepiola > Sepiola atlantica. The sequence goes on from OY744523.1 coordinate 127,153,479, forward strand.
TCGTAAAAAATTTCGAACAGACCCCTTTGTTTGATTTACGGGAGTAGATTGTTCTCATTCCCTCAGCCATTATCGGGTATCAGTGTTAATTTTTATGTTATTCTTTTCACGAATTAAACATTTAGCTTCCGGAAAATTATCACTTAGAACTGATTGTTAACTGACGCTTTTCATGTTTCGTCATACTCCCGTGTTAAACATTTACTGAACCATGGTATAAATGGCCAATTTAATGGACAAATAAAAAAATATACCTTTGGACTATTTGGATTATTTGGAATAATATTCTCTACTTGGTTGTAATTTTCACAACGTTTTTAGCCTCCGGAAAATTATTACTTAGAACTGATTGTTAACTGACGCTTTTCATGTTTCGTCATACTCCCGTGTTCGACATAAAGATCCCCGAACTTTGACTAGTAGGTTACAAATTATGAAAAGTTACACCTGAAGAAAGCCAGAGATTACATCGGCCGAAACGTTGTGAATATGATAAAAAAAGTTGATAATAGTAATTTGAATAATCTAAATGATATAAATTGAATAATCTAAATGATATAAATTGTCAATCGTCATCGAAAGAAATTCCGAAACTAAAAAAGATTAATTAAATGAGCATAACGAAGATCGTGTCTGAATGGACAAGTTTGAGTGGCACCTTAAAGGTCAGTGGTGACCCCAAACAGAAATCACAAAAACACGTGATTTTCGCTTTTTTTTTTTTTTTTTTTTTTTTTTTTGCGAGATTTCAAGCAGAAAAGACGTGCCTTGGTGCTGTCTTCAAATGGAGAGAGGAGCGCGCACAGTGTGGCTGAGTGTAGCGAGACGAACGATCTGTCTCTTTCTCTCTCTATCTCTTTCTCGTGCGCACGCGTGCGCTTACATGCCTGGCATGTAGCTCTATGTTTAAATAAACCTTTTCTAAACATCGGCGTCCGAGTGAGTTTATCAGCAGCCGAATAGTAACGTGGGTTCACGACGACGATACAGGTTTATTATGTCTTATACACCCATTAGTAAGTGAAAATGTAACAAATTATTTACGAACTGAATTTTAAATTATTATTTTTCTCTTAAGATGATTTTGTGACATTTTCAGAAAATGTCTATTATAAAAAGGGTAATATTAGTAGATTACCTCATTTGTCTTCTAAAATATATTATCTCCACTTGTATTAATAGATTATCTCCGTCCTTTTCTTAAATAGTCCAATTTGACTGGTCAAGAGAATTCTTGTTGACCAATCGCCTGGCACATTCATCTAAACAAAGTCCATTTTCGCCATCTTTTAGATTTAATCTTTGTTCGTGCAGCCTCCTTATGAGTCGTCCCTGTGATGTAAAAGGAACGCTATTTGACGAGCGTGTGTCATACTTCAACCGGCATTTATTATCAGATAAACTCTTACGCAAACACTCACATACGTAATCGGATAGTATGTTGTTATATTTAAACGGACAGTGTCAGATAAGTTGGTCTTTTCATTAAGCCGCAAACACACTAAGTTTTCCAGACATTTCTTGCATTATAGTTTCAATACCTATATTATTAATTACTTCTTTAGTATGTTTTTAGTTTAGCCTTCTTTTTCCCATATTTTATAAATAAAACTAGCGAATTTACTCCAGTATTAAGAAGTATGTCAATAATAATAATATAATAAACCCTAAACGACAAGGTGTCAATTAGGTAACATGGGTATCTTTTACAATACTCAGCAGACTAAAAAAGCTCAAAAAACAAATATACAACAGATAAAAGTAACTGTAAGCGATAAAAGTTATTTTCAAACTTACCTGTGGCATTTGTTTGTATTTTTAACCCGTTCCAATTGCTATTTATTAGAAATTGAATTATTCGTCACACGAACATCGCGCAAATCCAAGATGGCGACATAGGGGGGCATGTAAGAGAATAAGGACCGGCCGCCATTTTCTTTTTGTGCAGAAAAAAAAACAAGAATTGTCTTTTTTTTACATCTAATAAGAACCCATGTATACTACGTAGAAATACAAACAAATGTCATAGCTACGTAGGAAAATATCTATTCTCGACGTAGGTCGTCTTTACTTGTTGCATATTTATGTTTTTAAACACTTTCTCGTTCGTTTTTTTTTTTTGACCCCGTTCACAGAGCTGCGGAGTAAAGTAAAAGATACCCGGTAACATACTAATTGTTTATCTTAATTAGTTACTATTTTTATTATAACGATTATTTTATTTTTAAACAGGTTTAAAGGGGAATAATTGTCTTGTCTCTTTTTCGTCCTAAAAATTAATTGGCAAAGGGCAGAGGGGACACATCTTTGAAGATGAAAATGTAAACATAACAAAGGGAATAATTGGTTTAGGCTAATAACCTCTTCACCATGATTATCATAACTACTAAATAAACAAACCAATACAATCGCAACCTCTTTTTCTTTTACCTTTTTATCTCTTTTATTTAAAGAGAATTCAAGTACCAAGGAACACAATCATATGTGATGCAATTTTCATGAAAATCTGTTTGATTCAGATTATATTATTTGATTGATGGTAATACACAATGCGGTATCGTTTTGCGCATTTGATGTAGAAAAACAAAAGAATCAAAAAGTTTAAGTAATGGCAGTATACAAATAGCTGGTAATAATTAACTTGCTCGGACGCATTGAATATGTAAATCGATCGAAATAAGATCTAATCTTACAGATTCCTTGGATCGCGGATTCTCAAACTGTGGGTATTGACCCTTAAATAGATCTCTAGATAAAAAGGAATGGGTCGCGACAGAAAGGGGGAAAACGAAGAATAAAAACGTAATTTAGTACGAAACGTAAAATGTAAAAAAAACTCTAAATCGATGTTAATTAACTCTATTGCTTAAAAGGAAGCCTTTACTAATTAAAATACCTTACATTATCGTTAGCCGGTTCTAATGATGTGGTAAGATGGAACGTGTAATATGTTAGCTGACGTAAAAAGGGGATTTCCACTTCGAAATTAGATTACGCTTAGAAATAAAGAGTGCAAATCAAACGAACGTGTCAGGAAAGTGACGTCACGAATGAGAAGTCGAGAAAAAATACGTGACTGTTGAAAATCTCGAGTGAGCCTCTTTGGTGTCAAACTGCGAACAAAAAAGACGTGTTTTGGTCATCTCTTCTGTCTGTTATATTACATCAGCGAACGAGATGTCTATGTAATATTAATGTATAGTGCAAAGAATGTAATATAACTTTATGCTGTATAGAAACTTATATTAAAAGTAAAACAACAAACGAATTCTGACCTAAAGTCTAATATTTTGTTAGTGGACCTTTGGTTTACTTTCGACACCCTCGTAACTCTCGTTTCCTTTATTTTGTCCTTTAGTCCTCACATTCCGTTAGCGATGTTTCTTATAAAGGGGGAAGAATTGCTGTTTTCTTGGTCAGAACAGAATCCATTCATCAAATACTTGGCTAGTTTTTTACTTTAAAGTAGTTTTTTTAGCTCCTTACATCAAGTGGCTTCATGCCTTGTCTAGAGCAACTTCCATGAAAAAAAGTACCACGACGAGACAACACTTATTAAAGCAGCTGATACTAAAAGAAAAAACAACAACAGTAAAGACTATCACGACGGCTGCTACGAAGTAAAAAAAGACACAACCTCTACATATTATGACTACGGCTCAAATAAAGAAAAACTTAACAGAAACAACAATGATAACTATGGCAGTGCTGCTGTCAACAAAACGAAAATGGGATAGAAAAACTCTGTAGTCTGCTACTTCGCCACTGATACTACTACTCTTACGTGTCAATAACACTGCTGGGCATGTTTTTTTGCGTGACTAAGTATAGTCGTTCCAACTATACAACATACTCCTGACTACCAATCTATGGCCTTGCAAGCCGAAGACCAGTACGGATCTAAAAGTATAACGAACATAACAGACAGTACTGGGCAGTCGGTTGTGATCTGCGCCCCACATATACTTACCGGAGATTACAGAACGAATTCAAAATACAGAATTTTACTTAGACAAAATTATTGTATCAGAGTCGAAATAACAATAAGGTTTTTTTACCAGGGACATGGCAATCGACAGACTCTCACTATTTCCCCCGAATCCTAATTAATCAAACAAGTTTTCTTAAATTCTAATAACGAGTCATCAACAACTCTGGTAATCGATAAAGCAGACGCTCTCTCTCACTCTCTCTCTCACTCTCTCTCTCTCTCCCCGTGCGCTCAATCGCCCTTTCTCTCTCTCTCTCTCTCTCTCTCTCTCTCTATCGCACTTTGAGATAAATTAAATCGACGATTCTAATATAGCCAGGTAGTGAAGTTATCTCCCTTTAGGAGATTAGAACACTGTCTGAATCTCATTACTTGTGCTTACATTTAAAATATAAGACGTATTTATTTCGCATTTCAAAGCGTAATCGTCACAACGGCCAGAAGCCGGGCTGCATAACACTTGTATTCGGGGTTAGAATCATCCAACCGGTGGTACGGTTACGCCAACGGTGGTGAGTCGTGTAAGGGACACCAAAACACATATATGTCTATATATATTAAAAATATTTATTTGTTAAAAAATATTTATATATACATATATGGTAAATTAAAAAAAGGAAAAACAAAAATACTTGATATATTCATCAACGTTTCGTATCTTTTTCAAAATATCCGTTGAACAAAGAAATACATTATTTGAAAATATGTGGGGTGTTTGTTACAGGAAAATAATGTTTTGATTTTTAAATGAAACATAGTCGTTAGAATTTAAAAGCATTTAGGGCGATTATGATGAAAAAAGAATGTGTTTTTTTTTCGAACGAACCATAGTAGTTAAAATTCAAAATCGGTGGTGGTTTTGTAGAGTGGGGTGTTTCTTTTTATACTGATCTAAAGTTTTGTTTAGAATGTAGTTTAAAATAACTAGCCTGGATCTAAATTAAAGTTCTGTTCGGTTAGTATATGGTTACTGATTAAATGAGATGAATTTTAGAAGCCGTTACGTTGTTTAATTATGTAAAAGTTTATAATGAAAAAATTAAGTAGTTATTCTGTTTTTCAGTCTGTATATGTGGCGGGCGTCGAATCTTTTAACTGGTTCAGTGATGCTTATAATTGAATTCGGTATCATTGTGTGGTTCTGTTGTAGATTGATAGCAAATCGTCTTGCTTCATGGAATAGATTAGAATCCACCAAGACATCCTCAACCCACTCACTGCTCGACTTCCATCCAGACGCCCCATCTGGAAGAACATCCCACCAGCTGACTTCACCATCCAATCAGTCTGGAAAAAGGAATGGGCGTCCAAGAAGGTTCCTAATAAACACCTGGTGTCAGACCCTAACCAACAAGTGCCTGGCACCGACCTCCCAAGCAGAGAGTGGTCAACCATCAATAGATTCAGGACTGGACATGGCCCGTGCTTGGCCAGCCTTCACAGATGGGGCAGCAGCCCATCCCCACTGTGTGCTTGTGGAGAGGAGCAGACAATGAAGCACATCATTGAAGTCTGCCCTCTCCAACGACTGAGAGAAGGATTAGCCACCCTCCACACAGCAGACCAGGAGGCTACTGCGTGGCTGAAGGACTTTGCATTCGCTAAATAAAAATGGAATAGATAAGAACGTTGATGTTGCACTTCTCTTATAAACTGACATCTTTGTTACCTGCCTACGCTAATAATACTATAATTTACAACACTCTGAATACACTATGAATTCCAACAATACAAACTACATCACAAACAATCAAACAAATACTAAAACAACAACAAAATTATTCTTAAACATCGATATTTAATGCAGGAATATATACTATCACATGTAATGATTGCCATCAAGTATATGTTAGTGAATCTCAACGGAAAATAAAGTCCAGGCTAGGTGAACATAAAAGAGATATAAAAATAACAATTCCTTAAATGCACTATTCTCTCATGTATTACAACATGATCATTCTTTTAACTTTAAACAAACTAAACTCATTAAATACATTTTAAATAAATCTAGACGAATACTACTCGAATAGGCACTCATTATAAACTCTTACACAATTAAACAACGTAACGGCTTCTACAATTTATCTCATTTAATCAGCAACAATATACTTACAGAACTTGAATTTAGATCCAGGCTAGATATTTTTTAAACTAGATTCCCAACTTAACTTTTTAAATATCGTCGGTATTAAAAGAAACATTCACTCCACTCCAAAATAGCACCACCCATTTAAAATTCTAACTACTAAGGTTCGTTCGAAAAAAAAGAACGAAAACCTTCTTTTTTCGTCATAATCGCACCAAATGTTTTTAAATTCTAACGACTAGCTTTCATTTAAAAAATCATATTTCTGCGTCGATTCTGGCTTTTCAAACTTACAAAATTATATTCAGATTAACACAGTGCTTTAAAGTGTGGAAAAAATCACTATTTCTATCCACGCGCGCCATTACGTATGTCGCATCGTGAATGAACATTTTGAAATCATCACCGTTAACATAACTCGGACTTTTATATTCTCGCCGCCACAATGTTAAGTGGACACAACCACAAAAAAAGGAAGAGCAAAACTTTAAAAAAACTCACATTGTTTCTATGTTTGATGAGGACTGCTTTGCGGTCAAAAATGTTGTATGTTTTTAAATAAATGAATTTTTATTAAAAGAATATATTTTTGCGTTGTTTCTGGCTTCTCAAACTTACAAACTTATATATATATATATATATATATATATATATATTCATCTTGAAATGACAATCATTAAAATGTTGATCCAGAATTTAATTCATAGTTCTCAACAATTCTTGACATAAAATAATTTCTAAATTCTACTAAGTAAGCATTTTTTTAAAATTTCATTTAGGTTTCTAAGGCTAAGATGGACGATGCAGAGCCATCACAATTATGCTTTAATTGATACAACAGTGTTAAAATTGTAAAAAAATCGTCTATTCTGATTGGCTGTAAATAGCTAGCATTGCAACATGCCATTTATTTTTGTAGCGCATCACTTTCCTATCCAAGCAAACTCGGCTAACCGGTTGAGTTTGTCTAGTGTTGAAGAATCAGAAACGAGTGACAAACACAACAATCGCTTAATACTCACCTCGAAGCACATTCAACGTTCGGTTTCCAATCATTCTTCCTATAAATCTACTAGAAAAATATCTGATCCATTGGGTTACATATTGAGCTTGGTTGAGATTGCTTAAATCGAAGAAAAGTAGGCTTGCAAAGTCAGTTAAATATTTAAAATTAAAATAAAATAAAAAAAGTAGCCCATTTGTCTCCCCCCCCCGTCTCCCTTATTTCCTTCTCTCTCTCTTTCCAGGTACTGGTGAAATAATATCACTGCCTGCGGTGATATTATATTTTCTTTATAATCGACTATTCTGATATTTTATTTCTTTTATTCATTTATTCCCTTCGACTGGTAATAAAGAGAGAGAGAGACGGAAGCGAGAGTAATAGACGATGTATAGAATAAAAGCGCGATGTCAAACAACATACAATGAGAGAGAGAGAGTGAAAGTGATAGATAGAAAGTTAGTAAAAGATCGGTCACTATGATGAGTTAATTGCAAATTACGGCTAATTATAACTATTAAAATTGGATGTTCTTCAAACATAACCCAACACTCAAACCGACGAATATGTTTGCCTCTCTTTTGTGAGCTTACAATGTAGAGATAAAACAACTAAGAGAAATAAATATTCATTAACTCAGCTTTGGTATATTAATCGTAAGATAATAAATACTTTTGATGGTATTGTAAGGTCAAACAAACAAATAAATGCGCAAACAAACCGTTTTTATTTTTATTTTAAATTTCACGTATTGTTTCTCTCTGATATACGGCATGTCAACCTTAATGTATTTTATTATCATGTTTTTTTTTATTATCAGTGCAATACATATAATAAAAATATCTGTCGCCGTCTATTTTAAATGGGTTGTTTGGTCTATGTAATGCCGAGACAGAACACTTACTGTAACCAAATCGTCGAACAGCTTTCTTTTTGCAAATCATTGAATTAACGGGTGGGTTCATACCCTTAAATGGGATCTTAGTGCGTACGTGAAATGTGAGAGATTTTTGGAGAATTGAACCCGGCTTGCCGAATGGAAAATCTTCAACGCTAACCATTACATCACGTGCATCGCAACGACTAAGTTCGACATTCACTGTAGCATGACAATCAACAATCTTGACTTTCAGACTGCCTCATTAGTGTCGTAAGTCTAATCCTACGTCGGTGTCACAACTAAAGTGCTATGATATCAAAGTTAAATTAAGTTGAACGACTATTCCTGTGTTCCTAATATAGCTAAATGATGGTCTCGTTCAAAACTAAGTTAATCTTAGTAACGCATTATATAAATCTTTTGGTCTGCTAGTATTTAAGAGGGGCAATAAAAGACACATTAACGAAAATTGCAGAAATATTCGGTAGGGTAGCGCCGCTAATAATTCGTCATAGACACGTCCGGTGGTGTAATTTTTCGGCTAAAAATGGTTCGTTAGAGAAAATACGTCTGGCCTGGGCAACGGTTACATAAGCCAGGTTGTTTAATTATAATGCAAGAAACATATCGGAGAGGATTAGATCAGTATGAGTAGAGCAATCATCGGACCTCAAAATGGATGGAGTTTATAAACAGCGACTGGAGTTTCGCAAACTTAAAATAACGGGAGATCGCAGCATTGTGAAAGTAAAAAAATCTAGCCATGATCGACAATCCACACATGACACTGATATTTTGATCTAGGATTGTTTGTCGCATTAATTAATAGTTGTTCACTTGAGCAATTTGAATTATACCTTAAGAAAGGATTTATCCTTTTAGAAACACACAGACAGAAAGAGATTATTTAAATGAGGAAATAATTGATCCAAGTTTAAAAAGTGTATATTTCGCCAAGAGTATTCTTGGCATTAGCACATCACTCAATAAGTCCCGGGCTTAACATATAATGGCGCCACTAATAAATAATCTAGATGATTTTTATAAAGTACTAACCTTAAAATGTTATTCAAGTGAAACTAGTGTTGCAAAAATCTGAATATCGTGTGTTGATAAAGCATTGCTTTCTGATATGGAAAAATACTGTTCAAGCAAAGTAGTGGCTTGATAAGTTTTATTCAGACTCTGCTTTATTCGAAACAACGGTTAAGGCATGGTATGCTGACCTTACACCCGATCATACAGACACAAATTATGCTGAACGACCAAGTAACCAGAATTATTCAGGTGTTACGGAAAGTATAAAATAGTGCAAAAACTAGTTTGGGCCAATCGTAAATTAAATTTGCGTGAGATAGCAGAGAATCTGAAGATATCAAAAGGCAATGTATTAACACTTTGCATGAACATTTGTCAGTGAGACAGCTGTGTTCACAGTGTGTGCCGCGTTTGCTCACAGCCAATCAAAAACAAAAACGCGTCAACGGTTTACAGCGTTGTTTGCAACTATTGCAACGTAAGAGGTTTTTTGCGTCAATATGTGACAATAAATGAAACATGAAGTGAAATCGGCAGTCAGCTGAGTGGGCAGCAGCAGGTGATAGCCGTCCAAAACTACCAAAGACGCAAACATCAACAAGCAAAGTTTGGGATTCTGTATTTTAGTGTGTGCAAAGTATTTTCTTCATCGAATACCTTGCGAAAGGAATAACCCTCGATAGCGAATATTATATAGCATTTAAAGTGAAGGAATCTCTAAAAGGAAAAAGCCGCAAATGAAGAAAAAACTGCTCTTTCACCAAGACAATTCAGTCGATCGCAACGATGGAAAAAAACTACAGGAATTGTACTTCAAATTGCTTCCACGCCTACCCTATTCTCCACATCTGCTCCCACCGACTACTGGCTGTTTGCAGTTCTAAACAGCATGCTCTTAGGAAAGAGATTTAGCTCCAATGGAGAACTGATATCGGAAACTGAGGCGTATTTTGTGACCAAAGACGAATCGTTCTACAAAAGAAAGGCATCGGATTATTAGAGAAGTGTTGAAATTAGTTTATAACTCTAGAAGGCGAATTTTGCCGAAAAGTTGCTGTTTCATACCAGGGACTTATTGTTTCATGCCAGGGACTTATTGAGTGAATGCGTCTTTCGTACAAAGTTCTTTTATACAGCATTTTATATATGAAAAGAAGTCAGAAACTAATGAACTGAATGATTTCTGTACTTTTTTTTATTTTTCAAAATTAATCCATGACATTAACAATATAACAAGTCTTTTCATCAAAATGAAATAGATTTTTATTCATACTGCCGCAAGAAGAAGAATTTTTAATCATGCAATTTTGTGGTGTAGTAATCAACCCTTATTCATCAAACAATGAACAGTTATTGAATAGATCATCCTAAAAGAGCACCTAGAGAATATATATTCTTGAGCTTTGCGTAAATTGTATTATACGTTGAACTACATTTTTTGACATCTTTTTAGTAGATTTTCCCTATTATTGGTGTTGTAGATACTGGTAATGCGACTATCCTTATTTTCAGTATGTATAATTAGCAGAATACTCGTCCCAGGACGGGTAAAATAAATTTCCCGAACAGTAGTTTTGCATCACTATTATGTCCTTAAAATGAGTATATAATGGTAATAAACCTTATGTCTAGAATCCATATTCCAATTTTGTGCCCATATAATTCCCTCAGAATTTTCTTTAAAATACTTCAAAATTGGGTCATAGTTATTAACAATAGCTATTGTCAACATAGCCCACTTTACGACCCCTTACGCCTAGCAGACGTGTTTCAAGATTAATAACGATCGGTTAATTTGTTTAGGAGTGAATAGTCTACATACAAATATATAAACATATACGCATACCTAAATTTATATAAATAGAGATGAAATAATTGTGTACCGTGCTCAGATAATTTATTTAACCACATACCTGAAACGTAACAGATATAAGTACTAAGTAAAAATCAAGTCTAAGTGACAGTCTTCTGGAGTTTGAAGGTTCAATCCTCAGTGTGGGCGATACTAAAGATACAATTATAAATTACTTAAGACCTCGACCCGGTATTGGCTGATTGAGCGACAACAAGCTACCTACTTGGATTTAAAAACGGTTCCCTTCGAAATTCCGTAGAGATTCCCGAGTTCGACAGAAAGATTCCTGAGTTCGACAAGTTTCACCTAGAGAAAGTCGGAGTTTACATCAAGAATAAAATTCAAGATGAGAACAGCAGTCCGAATAATTCAAATAATAGTAAATCCATCACATTTACTCCAAGCACTGGATATTCACAAAATACATTTGGAATTCCGCTTTCACGAGCATATCTATCTTATCTATCTTAAAAACGTAGCAGAATATTAGTCGTGAAGAAAAATATGTTGTTTAAGTTGCTTTAATTAACCAGCGTGATATAACGTGCAATAGCAATGACAGTTTCATCACATCTTACTAACAAATAGTTTTGATGTAACTGGTGTAAAAGACACTATTAAAATTAAATAGTGCTATGTAAAGTGTCGGGTAACTGGATAAAGGATGGCTGGTAAAATCTAACTAGTTTCTGAAGTGGACCGGTCTTTGAACATAGTTCTCCTTCTCTGATTGTGCGACACACACTCTGATCGGATTTGGCCGGCTTCATACGAAGAAAAAAGCTTTTAGGAAATATCAAATTTATAAGCGATCGTAGGCCGCATGTGGATCCTGCTCAGGCGAGGTAATGTTAACGACGTTAGATTTGCAGTGTTTTGTTTTCAGAGATAAGTCGCATATACAGCACCTGGTATTCCCAAATGTTCACCGAGAATATACATACCAGTCAAACAGTCCTCGACAATAAGTTAGGCTTGGGTAGACTGATGCGGATTTAGCTGAGGCATTGTTCTGAACAGTCTTATGACGTACATCCTCCTAGGTTTACCATCTCTTTTTCAGAAGAGGTAGGGTATCGCCAATCGGGAAATTCCGACGAGGTTGCTCCGCCAGTTTTTTGTGGTACCAAAGTTCACTATCTCTGTTGCACTTGCATTTTTTTTCTCCATCTTTCAACCTCGGGTCACATTTTTCTTGAGGTGGGACTGGGAGTAATGCCATCTTCTACTGACCAGGCTCAACATGGCTTAACCATCGATCTCACGAGAACCGGTGTGCCTAGGTGGTTATGCCGTACAATTGAGCAGATTTCCTTGAAAGCACTTCACACTTGGTTTGCGGCGGAATGGGACATATTCTAACTGTGTAGAGTTGAACAAGAAATTCCTTAAATCTGCCATGTTTTTACTGGTTCTTATTTTCATTCGCCGCAACTAAGTTTGTGGGAAACAAATAATCGATTAAAAGATCAATACGTTTTGCCGGTTTGAATTAAAGCTATAAGTTCAGAAAATAAAAATGCTATTTAGAAAACTATTAAATTTACAAAGAATACTCTACTGACAATATTAAATTCTCTAGAATTCATTTCGGTTTCTTAGAAAACAAGTCAGCCACTTTAATGAATTACTTCACGAAATAAAAAAAATATCTTTTGAATAAAATAATTTCCTTTACAAAATATATTTTACTGATTAGATTATATCTACTAGAGTGCATTTAGTATTTTAGAGAATAAGTCAGTCATTTTAATGAATTATTTCGTGAAATTCTATTTATCTGACTTTGAATTGCTATTCTTCATGTATTATTATAACACTATTAACGTAATCCCGAGCTACGCCGGGTCGGGACAACTAGTTACATTTTATGCACAGTTTTCTTTTCATCCTTTGTTAAATCTTATCTTTTTTGACATCCCAGACAATTTTATAACAGCGATATCTTAGTGTACAAATTATTACGAAGAAACATTTTTGAATGTGCAAATGGACTTTCAGGCAATATATTTGCGATTTATTTTATTGTAAAGGCTATTTTTATGCAAAAATATTCACACATTTGTCAGGTAAATTGAGTCGGTATTACCAGAGATATGGACAGTTATATGATATCATAGATTGATCACGTACAGTCGTACAAGTTGACTCAAACCAATATAACGTACTAATAAATCAGGTATGCACATCTGAAAACAATTCTCTATCCATTAGTCATTTTGTTAACTGGACTTTTTTCTATCTGGATATACATATTTGCATTTTAACAACTTTCTCACACACTTTTATCAATTTTCTATTATCTTCTCAAATTTTTTAAATTTTCAATTTTGGCTACTTCCCTGACAACTTATCTATCTATGTAATTCTTCTGATGATAATATTTTAATCTTTGCAAAGCCTGGTTTAAGAAAAGAAAAAATAAACGAAGTTTTATTGAATACACCTTGCATCGAACAACTGAAGATGAAATAGATTTGTCATTTTTACATTTTTTATTTCTCTTTTTTTATTTATCTATATTATTGCTCTATCCCGTAAATCAGTTTACGATAGGTTTATTTTACTTTAGATTTCACACCTTATATATATAAATTCATATATATACATATAAATGTATATATATATATATATATATATATATATATATATTATAACTAATAATTAATTAAGATAAGACGATAACGAACTAAAACACTGAACAACACCAAATAAAGAAATCGATTAACGATATCGAAAATTATTTCTAATGACACGAGATGGGAAAACCAATAAGAAAAAAGATTTTTAATTAGTTGTTGTTTGTAAAACTATTTCAGTCACTAAGAAGGAGAGAACTTTACTTTACTTCATATGAGTTATTCTAATGTTATTGTTACATAGTTTTAAATTTGCAAAGATATTCGGTTATTTTACAGATACATTCTTTTCAATGTAACCTTACTCAGAAAATGTTGCATTAATATTTATATTAATTCAGTTACTTTTTATATATACAAGCTTATATGCATATATATATATATATATGTGTGTGTGTGTGTGTGTGTATTTATTATTTATCGTACGGATGTCAATATTCAGTCTGTGAGTTTGTTTTTCTTTTCAAAGAAAATCAAATATATTTAAGTGTATTTTTGTTGTCTAAGTGATAATAGTCTAAGTGTTATTCGAATCTGATTTTCTAATATATATATATATATATATATATATATATATATATATATATATATATATATACATATATTTAATTACAGCGAGGAAAACAGACGTTTGTGACATTTTTTGGGCTGGAATGAAATTTAAAACGTATAAAAACGAGAGGAAATAATTTTTTTAAATCCATCAATAAACTGAGCCGGCTTTCGTCCACACTCATCAGAGTATCTACGTGGAAATAATTCAATACGACTAAAAATTTAAAAAAGTAGAATGAAAACCAGTGACAAGTTTAGGAGAAAAAAATGGGGGGGGGAGGGTTACAAGTTGATCACATTGAGTCCTAAAAGCCACTCTTTTTGTTTACAAAGGGAGGGTTTGACTGACTTTATATATATATATATATATATATATATATATATATAGCTTCTAGGACTTTAAGGTGGAATAAAGTATGTGATCTACTTATGACAGAAAACCAGTCACTGGTGTAAGTCGACGTACATTCGGCGCTATTTATAAGATGGTCAGCAATAGCTGACCCGGATGTGTTGACTAAATTATTTAAATTATTTAGTCGGCCCCGGCGTATTGCAGGGCGGGGGATGTGTTGTTTTATTCTAGATTCCAACTTTTGCACTGTACTTCCCACGTATACGGCATCGCACCGACATTTAAATTGATAAATAATATTACTTATATGTTGGGGTGGGAGAACATCCTTATGAATAGATTTGAGCAAAGGTCGAGCAGAAAAAAACAATTCTAGGATTAAATGCCTGATAACACCGACGCACAGCTACATAAATTTGGTTAGCAAATTTTATGCTAATATTACCCCATAAAGGTAATCTGAGGTACGCCGGACATTTTGGAGGACCAAAAAGTTTAGGCTTATAAAAGTGAGTAATCTTAGTAACGATATTTAAAATTTAATCTTCGAATCAATCAGGGATTTAGAGAACATCTTTAAGGCACGATGAACCAAACGTTTAATCAGGTTTATTTTTCTTTGTATGGGACAAGAAAAGTCCCAGTGACAATATCAACCAGTAAATGCAGGTTTGTGGTAAACAGATGTAAGAAACAATGAATCAGATTTATGCACTAGTACACCCAGAAAAGGAATGGTGGAGTTGTGTTCCCTCTCACAAGTGAACTGTAAGGCTGGGTGTAATTGATTGGGTGCATTAAGGAATAATATGGAATCGGACTCATCGTTAAACACGCAAAATGTATCATCTACGTATCGAAAATAAGTAAGTTGTTTATTGATACGGGCCAAAGGATTATGCTCGTGAAAACCTACGAAGATATTGGCCAACGCAGGACCAAGGGGTGACCCCATAGAAATGCTGTCGATTTTCTGATACATGATATGATCAAAACTGAATTCGACAGACATGGTAGCAAACCGCATCAGTTCTACGAAGACCTCTTCAGAGATAGTAGGACCAACTGAGAAACCACGATAAAGTACATCAGCACAAATCTCGATGGTTTCTTGTAAGGTAACGCATGTAAATAGACTGCTGATGTAGAAAGAACACATAAACTTATTCTCAGCAGAAAAAGGGCAATTGCGTATATATTCAGCAAAAGTGAATGAATCTTTAATGCCGTATACGTGGGAGGAGCAGGTCAAAGGTTTGAAGCCAGAATAAAACAACAACCCCCCCCCCCTGCAATACGCCGGGGATGACTAAATAATTTAAATAATTTAGTCAACACATCCGGGTCAGCTATTGCTTACCATCTTATAAATAGCGCCGAATGTACGTCGACTTACAGCAGTGACTGATTTTCTGTCATAAGTAGATCACATACTTTATTCCACCTCAAAGTCCTGGAAGCTATATATATATAAAGTCAGTCAAACCCTCTCTTTGTAAACAAAAAGAGTGGCTTTTAGGACTCAATGCGATCAACTTGTGACCCGCCCCCATTTTTTTCTCCTAAACTTTTCACTGGTTTTCATTATACATTTTTAAGTTTTTAGTCGTATTGAATTATTTCCACGTAGATACTCTGATGAGCGTGGACGAAAGCCGGCTCAGTTTATTGATGAATTTTTAAAAATTATTTCCTCTCGTTTTTATAATTTTCAATTTCATTCCACCCCAAAAAATGTCACAAACGTCTGTTTTCTTCGCTGTAATTAAATTTTTTACCACGAAAAATTTATTTATATTTATATATATATATATTTATATTTATATATATATATATATAACGTGTTTCCCGACTTTATACATGTAAAAAACCTTAAAATTGGAAGAAAGATTTTGCTTTACAGGCTCTATAAGATATTATCTTGGTAATGTCGTAGTTATTTCGACTGAGTTTGCCTTGCTTTCTGAAGAGTATTTTCAATTTCCAGGGAATCTTTTTTATGAGTATCCGAATTGTTTTTCATGATATCTAACGTTTGATATTTTTTTAGTTTCAAGTTTTGGCTTGCATCACTTCTATACCGCCATTGACGATTTTAATATTCATCTGAAGGTTTTTTACATGAATATTTACCGTAATTTAGCGCAGTTTTTACCTGACAACTATCTGTGAAGATGTGGATGTTCACATGAGAACATTGATATTCTCCAAGTATGCAGTGGATTTTCTCTAGAAACATGTGTAAATCTTTTGCTCCGAAATTCACATTAAATCACAATATTATGACTCCGATCTGTCATTTTATTTATTTATAATTGTATTGCAATTTTTTTTAATAACTCTTTAAATATTGAATATTGATTTTCAATTTGCTTTGGAAATTGATTCTCATAAGTATCGGTTTTAGCAATATGAAATAATATTTTTTTTATATTATCAGGATTCCTTCACCTAATTATGTCTTTTCTATCTTTTCAATTTTTTGTAATTACTTTTTTGTGTCAAAATCAAAAAGAAATTAATATATGTTTCACATACGGAAGTTTTCGATTCTTCGTCGAATTATCTTCAGACGCTAAAAAACAAATGAACAACTAAGTTCGAATTAAAGTAGAAGAAAGTTTTCCAAAATCAGCAGAGAACGCGCACGTGAAGACGGGTAGACTCTAAAAGAACGAACCAGCACCGATCCAAGAGAGACGTTAACAATTTAAATTCTGGGATTCCAAAATTAGCATTTTAAAATGTTGTTACTGGTTTCATACGTAATGTTATTAATTTTAGATAGCCTCGAGTATTTCTAATTTTCTTAAATTTCTATCAGAATGTATTATTTTCGTATTATTAACGAACATTTGTCTTCAATCAAAAGAGGGGCAGTTATGTTTTTGTAAATGCTGGTAAATTGAGCTAGAGTTTACAAGATAGCTTTTTTTATTATTATAGGAGTGTCATTCTACCAAAGGACATTTAAAGTTATAAATAAGATTGGTTCTTTCCAATATGTTATGGGTTGGGGACGAGTTGTTTTTCTACAAAATTTTGGGTCTTTAAATTCTTATGGTAAATAATCAACTTTATTATCATTGTCATTTGAGGATATGTATCTGTATATACATTACTTATCAGTTCAGATCTCTGATAGGACGAAAATGTTTTTCTATAAAGAATAGAGTTCTGTAGTTTACCGATAGCGAGGAAAATATGAAAACAAAGAAAACATATAAACGCTATAATTTCACTTACGGTGTATAGCGCATAGGTAAGATTCCTGACATTGCTGATCATAGACATGCGTGTGTGTCTGTTTTGGTCGAAATATTCAAATTTGGGAGTTTTAGCAAGACACCCATAGAAACGTACAAAAGAATAGCCTTTTTACATATAGATATAGATATGGTCTATTATCTCTCAGGATAGAAAATCTTCTTTAAAGGACGGAATAGCCATGCTCAAGATCGACTCACTCGTCAAAAGAATTATAGGTTTCTTTTTACATTTTCGGGGGGAATATTATCGACGGAAACGATTTTACATTGAATGCATCCGTTTTGGACGAGGCCTTAGTCGAGCGAGCGAAAGAAACACCGGAAAGGAACGGAAGTTGGTGCTGTAAAATACCAGGATGACATATTGATTAAACCTCCATTCAGTTGAGGTTATTTTCCGGTTACACCGATGCAAGAAAGTAGTGCACTCGATTGAGATATACATATTCATCCATAGACAGCTGTTTCGTCGAATCTTCGGTGTGACTAGACGAAGCAATCGTATCAACGTAAAGATTCGAAACCTACACTCCAGGTAACTTTTAACAGTAATTTTGGTTGTCGGGCATCTTTCCTCTGCGCTAACAAACAAGACACCGATGATGACGCTTTATACACTTTTCTTTTGGTTACCTTCTACAACCTAAGCGAACTCATTAGAGTGAAATATTACATTACGATGAATTGAAACAGTTAATTAGCATCTAATATATATATATATATATATATATATATATATATATATATATATATATATATATACACCTACAGACATCGATGTTTCATGCTAACGCAATCTTCAGTAAAGGAACTAATTCTAAACAGTCGGTGGGCGCGAACCCCGATCACAAATCGCCACTGATACGTAGTCGAGAGTCTTATCTCATAGGTCATAGCCAATTAGTAAGTAATTAGTTAGTGAGGAATTTAAATGTAAATAGCGAGTCGACTGCTAGATCTACCAAGCAGCTTAGAGTGATCTACGAACAGCGTTCTCGGATCGTGCATGTAGCTATTTGCACTGCTTGTTATTAAATATTATATCTAGAATCCTAATTCCCATTTGATCAAAATTCAGCTCGTGATTTTGATTCAAGAAAATGATTAAAAGTTTAAGGATCAAGCCTAAGCTGGTTTAAGAAATAAGTTTCAAGTAAAACAAACTTCCTTAATTGTGTCTAATAACAATGGAATCAAATTTAATTCAAATCTGAAATTGTTAGGTCTTCAACAGAGAGGTGATGCCAAGATTATGCCGCCTATTTAATCGGAAATTTAATTTCCACATTACTGACCTTTTCTTGTTTAGTATTTATTTTGTTTACAAATGATTTTCTCATAAACAGAAGTTTGTCAAAAGAGCTGTAGAGAATAATTTTCCGCCTATTTTATTTAAAACTATATATATGTATATATATATATATATATTATACATATATATATGTACATATATATATTATACATATATATATGTACATATATATATATATTATACATATCTATATGTACATATATATATATATATATTATACATATATATATGTACATATATATATATATATTATACACATATATATGTACATATATATATATATATATTATACACATATATATGTACATATATATATATATATATTATACATATATATATGTACATATATAGTCTCGGAAGTTTCTCAACCATAAAAACTATATAAAAAAAAAATAATAAATAAATAAATAAAAAATAAAAAATAAAAATAAAAACTTATAGTCTCAAGTCTTCCAGTGGAAAATCACTCATGTAAGTCAATTTATTTTTTACAGTTATTAGATTAGTTAGTTTCTAACACTATTTTAAGGGATCATCAGTTGTTTACCATGAAAAACTGTTTCGGGAATTTATATATATTATACATATATATATATATATTTATATATATTATACATATATATATATACATATATATATATATATATATTATACATATATATATACATATATATATATATATATTATACATATATATATATACATATATATATATATATATTATACATATATATATATACATATATATATATATATATTATACATATATATATATACATATATATATATATATATATTATACATATATATATATACATATATATATATATATATTATACATATATATATATACATATATATATATATATATTATACATATATATATATACATATATATATATATATTATACATATATATATATTATACATATATATATACATATATATATATACATATATATATATATATATTATATATATATACATATATATATAT
>OY744523.1:127186913-127196913 GCA_963556195.1 Sepiola atlantica
GGGTAAAAAGTGTGAGGCAATAAGGGTAAAAAGAGTGAGGCAATAAGGATAAAAAGAGTGAGGCAATAAGGGTAAAGATGTGTGAGGTAATAAGGAGAAAGAGTGTGAGGCAATAAGGGTAAAAAGTTTGAGGCAATAAAGGTAAAAGGTTTGAGGCAATACGGGTAAAAAGTGTGAGGTAAAAAGGGTAAAACGTTTGAGGACAATAAGAGTAAAACGTTTGAGGACAATAAGAGTAAAACGTTTGAGGACAATAAGAGTAAAACGTTTGAGGACAATAAGAGTAAAACGTGTGAGGCAATAAGAGTAAAACGTGTGAGGCAATAAGAGTAAAACGTGTGAGGCAATAAGAGTAAAAGGTGTGAGGCAATAAGGGTAAAGAGTGTTAGGCAATATGGGTAAAAAGTGTGAGGAAATAAAGGTAAAAAGTGTGAAGCAATAAGGATAAAAATGTGTGAGGCAATAAGGGTAAAAAGTGTTAAACAATAAGGGTAAAAAGTGTGAGGCAATAATGGTAAAGAGTGTGAGGTAATAAGAGTAAAAAGTGTGAGGCAATAATGGTAAAATTGTAAAGCAACAAGAGTAAAAAGTGTGAGGCAATAAGGGTAAAAAGTGTGAGGTTATAAGGGTAAAAAGTGTTAAACAATTAGAGTAAAAGGTGTGAGGAAATAAGGGTAAAAATGTAAGGCAATAAGAGTAAAAGGTTTGAGACAATAAGGGTAAAAAGTTGCAGGTAATAAGGAGAAAGAGTGTGAGGCAATAAAAGTAAAAAGTTTGAGGCAATAATGGTAAAAAGTGTGAGGCAATAAGGGTAATAAGTGTGAGGCAATAAGGGTAAAAATGTAAGGCAATAAGAGTAAAAGGTTTGAGGCAATAATGGTAAGATGTGTGAGGCAATAATGATAAAAAGTGTCAGACAATAAGGGTGAAAATGTAAGGCAATAATTGTAAAAAGGGTGAAGCAATAAGGGTAAAAAGTGTAAGGCGATAAGTGTAAATAGTGTGAGGCGATAAGTGTAAATAGTGTGAGGCGATAAGGGTAAATAGTGTTAGGCGATAAGGGTAAAAAGTGTGAGACAATAAGAGTAAAAGGTTTGAGGCAATAATGGTAAAAGGTGTGAGGCAATAAGGGTAAACAGTGTGAGGCAATGAGGGTAAAAGTTTGTAGGCAATAAGTGTAAAACTGTGCGGCAATAATGGTAAAGTGTGTGAGGCAATAAGGGTAAAATGTGTGAAGCAATAAGGGTAAAAAATGTAAGGCAATAATGGTAAAAAGTGTGATGCAATAAGGGTAGAAAGTGTGAGGCGATAATGGTAAGAAGTTTAGGGCAATAAGGGTAAAAAGTGTGAGGTTATAATGGTATAAATGCGAGACAATACGCGTAACAGGTGTGGGTCAATTTTACACTTACTTAAACAAATAGAGGCTCCCTGTCTCTTATAGCCGAATAGTGAAATTTGATACAAATTTTAGAGTTACTTAATAAATGGGATGTCCTGTCTCATATGCCCAAATGGTAAAATTCAGCTCACACTATGTAGTTACTTAATAAATCGGGCTTCCTGTCTCTATTGTCACAATGGTGAAATTCAATTCAAACTGTACAGTTACGTAATACATTGGGTTTCTGTCTCTTGCCCAAATTCAATTCAAACTATATAGTTATATAATAAATTCGGTTCCCGTCTCGTATGCCGAAATCGTGTAATTTAATTAAAATTGTAGACTTACTTAATAAATTGGGGTTCCTGTCTCTTATGCAAAAATGGTGAAATTCAATTAAAACTGTAATGTTACATAATAAGTTGCGCTTTTTGACTAATATGCTCAAATGGTGAAATTCACCTCAAGCTATAGAGTTACTTACTAAAGTAGCCTACCTGTCTTTTATTCAATTCAAACTGTAGAGTTACTTAATGAATTGGACCTCTCTGTATCATCTGTGCAAATGGTGAAATTAAATTCAAACTGTAGAGTTACTTAATGAATTGGGCCTCTCTGTCTCATCTGTGCAAATGGTGAAATTAAATTCAAACTGTAGAGTTACTTAATGAATTGGGCCTCTCTGTCTCATCTGTGCAAATGGTGAAATTAAATTCAAACTGTAGAGTTACTTAATGAATTGGGCCTCTCTGTCTCATCTGTGCAAATGGTGAAATTAAATTCAAACTGTAGAGTTACTTAATGAATTGGGCCTCTCTGTCTCATATGTGCAAATGGTGAAATTCAATTCAAACTGTAGAGTTACTTAATGAATTGGGGCCTCTCTGTCTCATATGTGCAAATGGTAAAATTCAATTCAAACTATGGAGTAACTTAATAAATTGGCCTTCCTGTCTTTTATGCCTAAATGGTGAAATTCAGTTCAAACGTAGAGTTACTTAATGAATTGGGTCTCCTGTCTCTTATGTGCATATGGTGAAATTCAATTCAAATTTTCTTTTTAAGTATCCCTGAAACTTCAGTTGCATACAAAATAATTTAGTTAACTTTCAGCAAAATTCCACCGTTTATCAGGTTTATAGGATTTGTTTAATTTCATTGGCCTCAATTTCTATCGGGAAACAAATTCTTGATCGAAACATTTACACAAGACTATTGGTATAAAGTCATGTATGTGTTTATGTGGATATATTTGTATGTGTAGGCTTCACTCCTAAACTAATTAACCGATCATTAGGAATTTTGGAACACTATGGCTAGGTGTAATGAGTCTTAATTTGTTCTATATTTAATTTTAGTTTGTTTCGTACAATGGCGGTTTTTACCGCCATTGTACGAAACAAGAATGGAAACCTTTCGTGAAAATTTTGATATTTCCAATTTTTGTGAGATTTTAACAATAGGTATTCGACATCAATATTCCTAAAATGCTATATTCTTTAGAGTACGTTAAAGGATTTTTAGTGAGCATAATATGGACAGAACTTCTAATTTAGAATTTTAAATATTAAAGATGTGCGTTGAATTTGATCCATAGTCATTAGACACTAATTTAGAAAGATTCCCTTAATTCCAATTTCTTTTTAAGCTTAGTTTTAAATTTAAGACATTTCTAGAATCAAAATCATGTAATGGATTTTGATCAAAATTGGAATAAGTATTCGAGACATAAGGTTTAGTAGCAATATATTTTGATTTTAATGTTCGTATGAGTAATAAAATTGATACAAAACTGTTCTGTTCGGGAAATGAAATTTACTCGTCCTGAGACGGGTATGTTTCTCGTTTACATATATAGAACATAATCGCACAGTTATGTCATCGATTTTTCAGACAGGTTAAATATGTTTGCACGTCTCTCATTATCACCATCTCGTGTAGGTTCTACTTTCGATTTATATTCTTACCGAAATGGCCTTCAATGCCTTAAACTATTCTTTGGGGAAGCATTTGCCTCTTTTGTGTGCGTACGTGTGCGCATGTATAATTTGATTGTATTCTTCTTTTTATTGCGGGGGGGGGGGGCGTGGACATCGATTGTGGGCGCTGTGATTATCCTCTCTTCGACGGGAATCGCTGACAATGTCATCATAACTGTGCCCCCCCCCCACACACACACGCTCACACTCGATGTTTGGCACCATGAAACGGTTACCAAAGAATCGACGCAGACAAAGAAAATTATTTTCTTTCATCCTGATTCGTTTTAACTTGCTTTCAATATAAAAGCGTAACAAAAAAAGAAAAGAAATCACCACCATTTTTGATCCAGTGTTGTCATGGATTTGTAAAGATTATCCGAAAAAAAATTATAAATACAACAAAATCAAAATTTTATTTTCGTTTAGATTTTTTGGGGGATTTGTGATTTTTATTTGCTTTTATTTGTTGCTTTTAGGATCTCTTTTATTTACTTGTTTTTCGTTTTAAATTGTGTTTTTATTTCTGAGCATATTTAGCAAGGGTTTTTTTTCCTTCCTTTTAGGATACGTTTGTCATTTGTTGAACATATTTAATCTAAAAATATTTCCATATTCAACATTTAAATGTTGTCGATTTGTGAAATATTCAATGACGTTGCAAACTGTAGGGCTGATCCGAATGGCAGGTGCATTGAGGAAAAATTGCTAATTCTAAGTGTTTTCTTTTTTTTACTTTTGTTAACCCCAAACAAGGCATATTGCTACTGTAATAAGGTTAATATTTATAGGAGACAACCTGTTTAGTGAATTTAGCAGCAAGATGTTTGTTAGCGTTACATTTAAATTTCTGTATGTTGGTACAGTTTAGGAAACATGAAGCAGTGAGGAAAACCTAAAGACGAGCGATTTTTCGATTATATTGTCAAAGTGTCGGCAACAAATCGATATATTATCTATTCATATTTCTTCGTTGTCTTTATTTTCGTTATAACCATCCTTTCCTATCGTCTAATCGTCTGTGGGATTAAACTATCGAAGTTGGATCTCAGTACTACATACATGCGTGCCGTAACACATTCCCGATTATCACGAAAGCAACAAGATCGTGCAAGTCGCGATCATTGCGGCGTAGCGTCCTGAGTGATGATTCCCTTAAGTGATGGAATAAGCCACTGTAGTGCGCAGATAAAAATATCACAAGTAATAATGGCACAGGTAAATAGCAAGGTAAAATTGACACATTAAAAATGGCACAAATCCATGAATCAAATAAAATGGCACAAAGAAAGAACGTGAAGCAGTGCTTCTCACCTTTTTCTTTGGCAACCCCAAATATGTACCTCAAGACTTGACCGGAAGCCAATGTGTTTTAGTTGTATGTGTGTTATATATTACTAGTTGATGGCTGTATAAATAAGGGAAAATATGATAAATAAACCCAGAATCGAAATTCGAAAAAAATAATACATGTGATCTGTGAAAGTTAGGCGAGGAGTTTGAATGATGAACTCTCAGGTAGGGTGTTATCTAACTTATGTTAAGATTAAGGTTTTAAACGAGGGATCAGTGTTTACATTTTTTACTTTTAAATGTAGATATAATTTTCTTTTTTATTTGACAAACTTTTTACTTATTTTCCTCTATGTATTGTATCACAGATTTTGATAAACTTGTGAGATTTTCATCTATATATTTCCTATGTGCCTTTTTTCTCATTCATCCATTTATACAATTTTTACTCTTGCCACTTTAGCGTTTCATTTTCACCTGTGCCAATTTCACCTGTGCCATTATTACCTAAATTCAACCCCGTATGTGAAGATGTCCTTCACACAAGAATCAGGACACACATCATAGGTTAGCTTTCGTCATTAAATAGATGATTGTTTAACATGACAGCCTGTTCCGTTATTCGGGTATCTCATATAAGTCGACACAATGAAGTGGAGGAAAAGGGAGATGACCGTAATTTGTTTATTTTTCAAGATTTCATTTTCATACGTCCACCCAGCTCGTTTCTTAGCCTCTTTTTGGACTTACAAAATCGTGTCTTTCTTATTTCTGCGATGGTGTCATTCTTATGTGATAAACACTTTCGAAACTTTCGTTACTTTCATTCACACATTTTTGACAAATCTGAC
This sequence comes from Sepiola atlantica, assembly GCA_963556195.1. Lineage (NCBI taxonomy): Eukaryota > Metazoa > Mollusca > Cephalopoda > Sepiida > Sepiolidae > Sepiola > Sepiola atlantica. Next base: position 127,192,421 of record OY744523.1, read on the forward strand.
CTTCTGACCTCGCAAAACGGAGAGCAACTTTCGCTGTTTTACTAACACGCGTTGCTTCCATTATTTTACAAATGTACGAAAGAATTTTACTTCGTAAGCGTGTCGAAACAGCTATTAAAGTAAGATATATCTATATAATATATATATATATATATATATATATATATATATATATATAATGTATCAATGGACATTATATAATAGATTGAGTTTCCATCGATACTTTTGGTTTCACGGGAACACTGGAAACGTAGTTCGCACGACTATATATATATATATATGCATATTATTTATTTATTTTTATTAATATATATATATTAATATAATAATAATTACTTTAAAAGTAATATATATATATATATATATATATATATATATATATATATATATATATAAGGGGCTACTGAGAAAAATGGTGACAGTTTGGGGAGTCAACCTAATTTGGCAGCTGTGCCGCGAGATGTCTGTTTACATTAGTTTTAAATTTATGCATGTCAGTACCGTCAGGAAAACAAGGAGCAGAGAGGAAGTTCCAGAGACCAGCAGCACGAGGAAAGAAGCTTTTGGAGTAGAAAGCTCTTCGGCATCTAGGGACCTCCACAGTGAATGGATGGGATTTGGCAGACTGTCAGGTTGGTCTAGTGAATTTGCGTCGTGGGGCACCAGAGAAGCAAGTTCATAAGAGCACTATCCATTGAAGTACTTGTAAAACAGGCACAAGAAAGCAACTTTACGGCGATGGGACATGGATTGGAGCTTGGTGGATAGTGAGGAACCTATTAAGTTGGCGACTCTTTGTTAAACCTTGTCTAAGAGGGAGAGACTAGTAGAGTATTTACCAGCTCAGACCTGGCAACAATACTCCATACATAGGAAGATAGTTTCTTTGTAGAGATATAGGATAATGTCAGGTGTAAGCCGTTTTCTAGCACGATAGAGGGAGCCCACCTTCTTTGCAGCAGTCCTGGCAATGTCTTCAGTGTATTTATTCCAATTCATGTAATCAGTGAAAGTTAGGCGAGGAGTTTCAATGATGAACTCTCAGGTAGAGTATTATTTGTCATGACAATCGGTTGTTGAAGAGCTTTCTTGTAGTTATTGAAGGAAAGGAGGTTTGCCTTTGCGGTATTAAAAGTTACCATCCATTGTTTACCCAAATCGACTACAGACTGGAGGTCATTTTCTAAGGATTCAGCCATTGCCTCAGATATGTGCGCGTCGGTTTTGCCCACATGACGAGAGTAGAGCGTGGTGTCGTAAGCAAATATTCCTATCTCAGTTTCAATGACATCAGGGAGGTTATTTATGAAAATCAGGAACAATAGAGGTCCAAGGATGGATCCCTGGGGTACAACAGCATTTATTTCATATTGCTTAGATAAACGGCCACCGAGGACAACCTGGATCTTTCTTTTTGTTAGGAAGGATTTAATTATATTAAATATTTGACCAGTAATACTATATGAGTTTAGTTTTAGGAGAAGCCCTCCGTGCCAGACCTTGTCAAAGGCCTTGGATACATCAAGCGCTACCGCCCAAGCTTCACCTGCCTTGTCCAATGTATGATATATGCGTTCAGCAATTACCGTAAGGATTTCTGCGGTAAATCGTGCTTGTCTAAATCCAAATTGATGATCAGAAAAGTTTCGCATTAACTAGGTGCCGGACTATCGCTAGATTGATTAATGATTCAAAGATATTAGTAAAGATCGAGAGTAGACTGATTGGGCGGTAGTTTAGAGGATCAGTTCTATCTCTAGAATTCTTGAAGATTGGTACCACAAAGGCTATTTTCCAACATTCAGTGAAACAAGATTCAGCAAGGCATTTGTTCTATAGTTTGGAGAGAATAGGGGCTAGCTCAGCAACGCATTTTCTTATTACTGTTACTGGTATAAGATCAAGCCCACAGGTGTCAAGGTTTTTATGATGTCTTTGATCTGAGATGAGGTGATGACCAGATTCTCAAGTATGGCTTTTGTCCGGAATGGGAATTTACGGAAGGGTGTGGTTTGCTGAGTCCAAAATAGAGTTGAAGGTGAAACGCTGGGCAAGTAGTTCAGTCTTATCAGTTGCCGTGCAAACCACATCGTTGCGATGTGATAGCGGAGGAATCGTTGATTGTCCATCGTTCACCACATTATTGTAGATTTTCCAGAAATCACGAGTACCTAGTTTCTGTGACCGAATGCGGTTTTTTGGTTATCTCTGTATACCTTCTCTTTGCTTCATTTATCACTACTTTGTAATCATTTCTTACCTCTATAAAGTTCTGTCTATTGGTAGTTGACTTATTGCGGCCGAATTTTTGGAATGCCTTCTGCCTCCCAGCAATAACAGCTGCACATTCTGAGGTGAACCATTGAGGAGAGTGGGGTTTGACTTAAGAATTTTCGCGTGGGGACATAACATCAATGCCGGCTTTGACCCATTCGGTTAGCTCACTTGCACACTGATCAGCATGGAGTGAGAAGGTTTCACCCCATGGGGGGTCGCTGATGTGATCCCTGAGGGATTCAACATCAGCCTGCTCATAGTTTTTTGTCGTTTTAAGCAACGGCTCTTCAGCTTTTGGACGAGTTTTTAAGCTGATAAGTATCATTACCGCAACGTGATCAGAGTTTCCATTCGCCACACAAGCCTCGAGTAGTGAGGTCAAGAACACGTCGAGAATTAAGGCTTGCTGATCCGTACGATAAGCGAGGCGGGTCGGAAAAGTGACAGTCTGTAAGAGGTCGTGAGCTGAATAAAAATTAAAAATAGAGTTCCCAGCTTCATGGGCATTTGAGTCGAGTGAGAGTGCCCTATCTAAGCTTTCAGAGACAGAGTAAAGCAGGGTACAGTCCTGGGTCGAAGGAGAACGGTATAAGAAAGATAAGTAACTAACTCTGATATGTAAGGTCAATCTAAAGCACATGTAGGCTTGGTCATCTGATTCTAACCTATGTTCTCTAGTCAAGGGGAGGATGTTCCGAACATAAACTCTTAGCCCGTGCATATGATTGCCAGGGTCCTTATGGTAGAGTGGAGGGTAATCAGTCATGTCAAAGTGGTGAGAGGATATTGAGGATTTAAAGTTCGTTTCACTTAGTGCTAGGATATCCGGGGAGTTTGTCAGGAGAAAAGTGTTTACGTCGTTAATGTTGGTCCTAAGTCCCAGGATATTTGTTAATGAGAGCCTCAAGGGCGGAGCCGAAGATGTGTTTTGTTTGGTGTCTGGTTACGGTTTGTTTTTATTTATTTTGTAAATCCATGTTTTTTGTTTTGAGATAAGAGTGGATGGACAAAGTGGGTGCTTGTTTGGTGCCAATACGCTCACACAACCAGTCCAGTAGTCGTGACTTGGTCCATAGGGGTTGTGGCCTCGGGAGAGCCTACAGGGATGACAGTTACCAACGATATTATGTAACTATTGACGGAGCAGCCGTTGTTAGCGTACGTAAGAGTTAGGGTACCTAACTACCAGTCGGAAAGATGTCTAACCTGTACCCTCAACCTGTCGGAACAAGAGCGACCAAGACTAGTCGTGTAGAACATAGTGACAAAAACTTTCCCCAAGTTGTCTAGATAAAGAGAAAGAAAGGCGGTGTTCATTGCCCTATTCAGAAAACAAAGAACAAGCCCAAGCTATCTTTAGAAACGTCCCAGTGCTTGTATCTCTGCGCCTGGCTAAAAGACAGGAGTGCGAAGGGCGTGCGATATGCGGAGCCCATCTACTCCTTAATTATATGTGTGTGTATATGTATATATATATATATCTATCGATGTGTGTGTGTGTAATTGCATATATATATATATATATATATATATATAGGGTAGTATTTGCTTTCTTTGTTGAGCCCATCAAGCGGGCTTAAACAGGAAGTAACACAGACATAATTTCAGATCTATTAAAGTCATTCTGAGATGTAGACAATTTAATATCGCCTTCTGTTCGTTAGGGATTTGTCATGTCTGGCTGAATCGCTGGGGAGAGAAGATTACTTATTTTTTTCGCTCTGCTGGCAAGATGCGACGGGGATTCAGTCTTATTTTGCTCAATTCGGATTTAACGGGTTTTCTAATTAAACAACGAAGTTTGATTTGACTTGGGTTGCACTTGTCGGGATTTTGGAACTTTGCTTGGACCTTTTGTATTATTTGATTTATTTATCATTAACAGTGAATATGGACACCTTCCGCGACTGGATAACTTTGCCAGCCCCTTCAATTTCACGTATATGGGCTGCTGTTTATAACTTGGAGTAATGTCTTTCCTGATTATGCTTCTCAATTTGTATGACCTGGATGGACTGTATGAATTCAACAAAAAGTATGTTTTTGGGTAATATGTTTGATGTTATGTATTTTTATGTATTTGTGTATATATCATTATATATATTTTCAAAGCGTACTTTTATTACCTGTAGTAGTATAACTGCGGTAATGGTCCTCTGAAGAGAAGAATTATCTTTGAAAACTCATGAGCTAAGGACTTAAGGATACTTAGCTTG
>OY744523.1:127206913-127286913 GCA_963556195.1 Sepiola atlantica
GGGATGACGAAGGGAAACTTCAAACAAAGCCTATACGCACACAGAAACTCCTTCAGATACAAAAACAAGGCTAATACGGCACTCGCGACCCGAATATGGCAGCTTAAAGAAGAAAATACACCCTTCACCATCAAATGGAAAATAATTGAGAGAAAACCATCCTTCTCTCCAGCCATAAACAGATGTCCTCTATGTGACGCTGAAAAATACCACATTTCAAAGGCCATCATCGATCCGAATACAGCCTGTTTAAATATCCGCGAGGAAATATTTAGGGGGTGTATCCACAAGAGACAAGCATTACTTATAAACTGGTCTGACCGATTCACATAATTTCTAACTACCCCCCCCCCCCCGCTACTAATATAAACACAATAAAAACGAACAAACACCTCATCAACCTATATCCACATAAATTTCAATAGCAAAAACTCCGACCTTCACAAAAATACAAAAATATTTAATTTATTTATCAGTCACTAGATTACTCTACAAATCCATTTAAACAAACTATATCCACATAAATTCCAAGAGCAAAAACTTCGACTTTCACCAAAATACAAAAATGCAAAAATATTTAATTTATTTATCAGCCACTAGATTAATCTACAAACCCATTTTAACAAACTCAAACATTTCATATTTCCAACTAAGTTACCTCCCTTAGATCCGAATTTCTTCATTAAAATCACTCCAATCTGGGGAAAAGATTTTTAACACATTTACGTTTCTTTAGAACGCATACCTTCAAAAATATAACGGCAAAAATATAACGGCTAATGATACAAATTCATAATTTGGCTCACGGGAATTTCAGAGAAACCCTTTCTTTATTTTTGTTTTTAAATTTTAAATTATAATTTTTTATTTTATTTTTTATTATTATTATTTTTTAATCTTTTAATTTATTTTTAATTTATTTTTATTCATTATGTTTTTATTCTTTCTATTTTTATTCTTTCTTTCTCTCTCACTCTTTTTTATTCTCTACATATTTTATTCTCTATATTTTTTTATAATTTTTTTATTCTTCTTTTTTATACTCTTTCTCTTTTTTTATTCTTTTATTCTTAGTATTGAAATGTTTTTATATATATATATGTTTTTTTATATTTATTTATATATATATATATTTTCATATATATTTTATATATTTTTTTATTCCCTTTTTTATTCCCTTTAATCTTGAATTCCCTTTAATCTTGAATTCCCTCGTGTTTTAAATCTCAACGGTCTTATTACACTAAATTTAAATTTAAACAAACACACGCAACACACTGAGCAAATAACGCGTCCCAACAAGAGTGTCATGTGACCTCACATTTCCAAAACAGATGACAACAGAAGCTGAAGAGAGCCGGATGGGTAAGACCTTCCGTGCTTGAAACCGACGGTACGAATGTTGTACTAATTTTTCTGTACCAGAATAAATAAATATATATATATTTATATATATATATATCTATATACTACTAAAACTCTATTGGTCTTGTATGTTTGCAATCAGCTTTCAGCTTTCCGGTTTTCAACATCCGGTTGCGCATGCGTAAATAGCATCGTCTTCAATCTGTTATTCCAATTCCGTTAATCTCTTATGATTAACGAACGCATGAAATTTTTTATTCTGGAAATTTTTATATCGCTTTTAATATAAACAATTTAATTTAATTTCATCAAATAGTTTTTTTGTTTTCTTCACGACTAAAAACATTCAACGGGAGCACTTCGTAAAGTCTGTCGCAGTTTCAAAAAACCTCCTCCCTTTTAAAAAACAAAAACAAACAAACAAAACAACAACAATCATTATTAATATCAGCGATCGGTGAACGAAATCACCTCCCACTTTCCCTCTCATAGATTTCACCACTCCTACTCCCTCTGTTTTCGTTACGTGCGCGAGAAAGCTGAATCGGTAAATGCACACATTTCTATTACATTAAATAGTGTTTCCTTTTGTTGTTTTTTAAACAGCAAATATTTGAATCATATGTTTTACACATATTACATCCAAAAAAAAAAACAATTATTATAAACAGAACGACTCATAGAAATCTATCTATATTCTTTTTTCATTTTAATATACTTTCATAGAAATGCTTCTGTTATGTAAAAAAAACCACCTCCCACTTTCCCTCTCATAGATTTCACCACTCCTACTCCCTCTGTTTTCGTTACGTGCGCGAGAAAGCTGAATCGGTAAATGCACACATTTCTATTACATTAAATAGTGTTTCCTTTTGTTGTTTTTTAAACAGCAAATATTTGAATCATATGTTTTACACATATTACATCCAAAAAAACAAAACAATTATAATAAACAGAACGACTCATAGAAATCTATCTATATTCTTTTTCATTTTAATATACTTACATAGAAATGCTTCTGTTATGTAAAAAAAAACACCTCCCACTTTACCTCTCATAGATTTCACCACTCCTACTCCCTCTGTTTTCGTTACGTGCGCGAGAAAGCTGAATCGGTAAATGCACACATTTCTATTACATTAAATAGTGTTTCCTTTTGTTGTTTTTTAAACAGCAAATATTTGAATCATATGTTTTACACATATTACATCCAAAAAAAAAACAATTATAATAAACAGAACGACTCATAGAAATCTATCTATATTCTTTTTTCATTTTAATATACTTTCATAGAAATGCTTCTGTTATGTAAAAAAAACCACCTCCCACTTTCCCTCTCATAGATTTCACCACTCCTACTCCCTCTGTTTTCGTTACGTGCGCGAGAAAGCTGAATCGGTAAATGCACACATTTCTATTACATTAAATAGTGTTTCCTTTTGTTGTTTTTTAAACAGCAAATATTTGAATCATATGTTTTACACATATTACATCCAAAAAAACAAAACAATTATAATAAACAGAACGACTCATAGAAATCTATCTATATTCTTTTTTCATTTTAATATACTTACATAGAAATGCTTCTGTTATGTAAAAAAAAACACCTCCCACTTTACCTCTCATAGATTTCACCACTCCTACTCCCTCTGTTTTCGTTACGTGCGCGAGAAAGCTGAATCGGTAAATGCACACATTTCTATTACATTAAATAGTGTTTCCTTTTGTTGTTTTTTAAACAGCAAATATTTGAATCATATGTTTTACACATATTACATCCAAAAAAAAAACAATTATAATAAACAGAACGACTCATAGAAATCTACCTATATTCTTTTTTCATTTTAATATACTTTCATAGAAATGCTTCTGTTATGTAAAAAAAACCACCTCCCACTTTCCCTCTCATAGATTTCACCACTCCTACTCCCTCTGTTTTCGTTACGTGCGCGAGAAAGCTGAATCGGTAAATGCACACATTTCTATTACATTAAATAGTGTTTCCTTTTGTTGTTTTTTAAACAGCAAATATTTGAATCATATGTTTTACACATATTACATCCAAAAAAAAAAAAATTATAATAAACAGAACGACTCATAGAAATCTACCTATATTCTTTTTTCATTTTAATATACTTTCATAGAAATGCTTCTGTTATGAAAAAAAAACCTATTTTCTTTATGCCACAAGTGTCACGCTCATACATGAATTCCATAGCTAATATAATAAACTGACCCAACGGGTCACGGGTGGTCTAGTATATTTATATATATATATTTATATATATATATATTTATATATATATATTTATATATATATATTTATATATATATATATTTATATATATATTTATTTATATATATTTATTTATATATATTTATTTATATATATATTTATATATATATTTATATATATATTTATATATTTATATATTTATATATATATATATTTATATGTATATATTTATATATATATTTATTTGTATATATTTATATATATATTTATTTGTATATATTTATATATATATTTATTTGTATATATTTATATATATATTTATTTGTATATATTTATATATATATATATTTATATATATTTATATATATATATATATATATTTATATATATATATTTATATATATATATATATATATATATATATATATACGGGTCCGAAGGTGAGTTTTTGATAGGCTTTAAATTCTAAGACCAGCAGTAATTAACATTTCTTACACTGATAATTGCATGAAACACTAGTGTCTGTAGGTGTAAAATAATAAAAATCTATATAAAAATATTCGTATATATAACAGTCTACGGCAGTCTCATTTCGGTTACTCGTGGCATATTTAAATCTGTGTCACTAATTCAGTTTTGAATTGAATTTTATTTATATTTTTCATTTTTTAGGACCGCATGATAGCTAAATTTTGACATAAGAAATATTGGAATTCGGTTCAGATGAAAAAAGATACTTTAAAACATGTAAGGCTTAAAAAATCAGCTTCAACTTAATTTGTCTTCTATATTTTAAAAGCAATTTATATGTTTCTTTATCTTATATGACTGAGAAATATATGAGAAATCTCACGGTGCTGTTCTTCTACAAAACATTGTAGTAAAAAGATGCAAGATAAAATGTCATTAAAATACATTTCATTAAGGCCCTCCCCATTAGTGTTAATTCAAAAGCCTAATTGCTGAGGGATATTAATGTTTTCGTTTGTTTGTTTTTTCGATTACGGCGAATTTATTTTCGTAAAGCTAAAAAGTCTGCTTATATAGGTGATTACGTATTAACATTCAAAATATTTCGGAAAAACTGAAACACATTTATATAAATGCATTTATAGTAAATCTTTACTAGCACACCGTGATAGTTTACCCCCTAAAATACTTTGCATCTACCGCAGTTTAGCAATTCGTACGATTTTTTGGTTTTCATTTTTTGAATAATTACATAAGCTACAAGGGCAGACTACAACGAACTTTTCATTATGAATCGGGATAAAAAAAAAGATGCCCATCGTCAATTACATCTCAGGTATTATACTGTGTTTCTTTGCTTTAAGAAATAATCGTTTCATTAAATCCTATTTCAGTCACGTAATTTATTCAGAGTGAAGTAGATTTCGGCATTATTTTCGATACTTTTATAATCGACACACTTGTCCGCGGCATTTTTTTGTGTTTTCACTTCTTGTTTAATGTTACAACAAATAAGTGTTCCAAAACGCAATGGAATTTACTTTTCTACTGACCTGCATAGTTTTAAATTACTGAAATTGTTTTACAGTTCGTATTTTTAATTTCAATATGAGATTTCGTTGATATCGATTCTTTTAGAGACAGTAAAAAATCCAAAATGGCCGACCCATGAGTGTCTCTTGGTGTTTAATTCATTAAATGCAGTTAAAAAATGACTAACCACTAACTCTAAATCCGACTGGAAACGCCCTCGGACTTAGTTATTTGTAGGGCAGTGACATTCATGTGTAGTATAGCCAACAGAATATAAAAAATACAAATATTTTTTCGTCACTACATTTTAGTGTAGGAAAAAATATTACCGCCACCTCCACCCTCCTCAAAAACACCACAACATTGAAATACTATTATAGTATGTCAAAATATTTTGTAAGACTAAAATTACCATTTATGTAAATACATTTACAGAAAATCTTTACTAGCACATCGTGATAGTTTACCCCCTAAAAACTTTGCCACTACTGCAGTTTAGCAATTTGAACGATGGGTATTTTCATTTTTGAACAATTACATTACCGACAAGGGCAGACAATCACCACAAAATTGAAATACTATTGTAACATACGCTAAGTTAACACACATATACATACATCCAGTATCAAAAAATGTTACCTCTAAAGTGAGTGCTCATTTTTATTTAATTAATATAAGAAACTGATCCCTCACTCTAAAAGCTAAATAAAATAATTTTTGGTCGAAAATTCTCTTCGGCTGATATTTTTTCACCGTTAAATCATCCTTTCATATCCCGCATCCCAGTCAACGCCGGGACACGAGTTCTGCTACTTAACAATAATACAATAAAATTTATAAAATGGTAAAACTTGAACATCTATTTCTTAGCAATTGGACATTTTTGGTGGCAAATTTGTTTTCTTCTTTAACTTCAGTCTGGATTTGAAGCATTTCCATTTACATAACAAACTTTCTGCATATTTTTAATATTTCAAATAGAATTCAATGAAAAATAACTTTTAATATTAAAAATAATAAACAAATTACAAAAAAAAATGTAATCTAATTTTTTTCAAAATTTAGACTTTAGCTGATATATTTTAAGAAGTTTTAAAAAGCAGAAGTTTTATTGTCTTTTACTTTTTCAGGTGTAATAACTTGTCATTAACTTTTCTAGGTTTATTAATATAAGAATATGTGATTACATGCGTCCGCATTTTTCCATATATATATATATATATATATATATATATATATATATATATATATATATATATATATATATACAGGGTGATTCATAAGTCACTTAGCTATTTATTTTTGAAATTCTAAAGTTAAAAAATACGGTAATACAAAATAGAAAGTTTATTTAACAAATTCATTTATGGGAGTTTAAAATTACAGCAAATTTTCAAAATTTCCATCTTCGTTTTGCATGCATAGCTCCATTCTTTTTTGCAAGGAATTTACGACTCTTTGTAGCATATTTGATTTATTATGGTGTTGTGCGAAGGAGGCTTTCTGTTCACATCACGTTTCCATTGCCTAACAAATAGCAGTAATTAGAGAGTAAGATAACAATTATCAAAAGTTCATAGTATGTTTGTGCTTCATATGGTAATCATTTTAAATAGCTAAGTGAAGTGACTTAGGAATCACCCTGTATATATATATAATCATAATTTTCAATGTCTCATACTGATTTTGTTCATTACAATTTGTAAGGATACACTTAAACAATGGTTGGACATTGTATGGCTAGATGATGGGAAGAAGGGCGAATAAAACGAGGATTGGTTGGAGGAGAGAAATATCTAGGAAGTAGTAGTAGTAGTAGTAGTAGTAGTAGTAGTAGTAGTAGTAGTAAAAACAAGAAGAAATAGAAGAAGCGTTTGACCACAATAACGAAGATGACGTAAATAAATAAATAAATGACGTACATCAAGAAGAAAATAAAAACTCGGTGATTACAGAACTTAATAAAAATGGTAATATAGGGTTCAGAGCTTTGAGCAGGGGCACATAGGGATCCTTATTCATTATAGTGCAACGCCCTGTTGGCCTTATAATATGTTGATCTGCTGCGTATGTTATTCTTTACCGAAACACATGGGTATAAAACGAATTTACTTTTAATTTGACTGTTTATTTCCTGATTTAAATTTTTCATGTTTTATCGATGAATCAAATTATTTAACAACCAATTGCAGCTTGAATGTAGGTAGAATGAAAATTTTTAAAAAGCAATAAAATGGAAACAAGTTATTTTGAACACCTGAGTTACTCCTATTGTTTCAAAGCTACAAATATGCGCAATTTTGTTACAATGGTAATTCCCATTACATTAACAAGAAACAACCCCTAGATCTGGATGACTTCCAAACGTCAGTCTTCAGAATTTCTTTATCAAAATATCTATCACTGGTAAAATATTCTTGACGTGTCTGTCAGTAGTTGGTATGAACAGTTGCTAATAGAAAGACAGGCAGGAAGATAGAGAAATACATGCTTCGCAAAACATATTCTTCTTGGCGGAGATAATAAAAGTGTGTTGGCAGGCTGAGCATGATATGAAATATATATTCTGGGTTTAGATAATATGCATTTTGATGTAGAACTAATTTAATAACTACCGGAGATCTTTGAAAATGTATCTATTCTTATAATTATTGCTTTGGTTTTCGTGGAAATAGAACTCTGTTTTACATTGTTGTTGGTTTGCTTTTCTGAGTATATACAAAAAATCTGTTCTGAAGATAATTCGATGTTTTGACAAATGTTATGTTCATTGTATAATTTAAAATAAACATTGTCTTGAAACTGCTGTAAACACGTATAATACATTTGTGTGTACTCTTTATTCTGAACATAATTTATGTGTATATATGTATATATATATATATATATATATATATATATATATAACAATTCTCGACCTAGCCTGTATAGACAAAAGATTTTTAAGCATCAGTTGGAGATCTTTAATGATTCAAATCCACCATAACGTTGAGAGATTTACTTTTTTTCTCTCTCTCTCTCAATCGTTTTTTCCAACTTAAACAATTTTCCCCTCATATCTCATTCGATTTTCTTAGTTTTTAATTCATCATTCTGACGTTTCCTCTTAGAGGGTCAGACGATAAGGCCTTAAGGAAAATTTGAGCAATTTTCTTTTTTCCCCCACCCGCCCATTTCATTGATTAAAACAATTGTTTCCTCTGAAATTCATCCTACGATTTTGTTGTACGCGAAATTTACTTATATATATATATATATATATATCGTCAAATATACATATACTAGTAGAATACCCGTCCTAGAACGAGTATAAGCAATAAATACAGCATTAGGTTTAAATGTTAATGTTTTTTTTTCTTTTCTTTGATGGTATTGTACCGTTATGGTTGCAATTGCTAAATGTTATAGTTAAGACAATAATGTGACTACGTTACATACTCTGTTGCCTAGAATACCCATTCTGTAATTCATCATAATAAGTTTAATAGTTAAGCATTTTACCAAGCCTATACATATTATTGACGTTCACGCGCGTACACTAGTCCTTTTTAAAATGTTTTACTTTAATATAACTCAAAATTTGATGTAGAGCAATTCTTTTCTCTTTTAATTTTTTTGTATCTAGCTTATTTTAAAAGTGTTTATGGTAGCAGGAGCGAGTTTGTGTGAGGTTACCTAAAGAGTAAAGTTTTAACAAATATAATGTGTCTATATTACTCACCGGATTCCAGAAAATATATATTCAAAATAAATAATTATCGGTCATAAAAAAGAAAAATTAGTAATAAAAAACTTTCTATCTATATTAACCCTCTAAATGTTAATATTTACAAAAAATAATGTGTTAATTTTACTCAGCGTATTTTTTTAGTACATATATTCATAATGATCTGTTAATTAGTTTAGGAAATTAAAAGTTTGGGTACGTTTTGGAGGACGCACTGTCAAAATTGTAAAGTTTGCAAGAAAAATAATGTGCCTATGTTACTCACCGTGTTGCCGAGAATATATATTCAAAAATTCATAATGAACTGTTCATAAAAAAGTTAAAATGCGTTTTAAAAAACTTTATATGCACTCTCTGAATGTTAGCATTTACAAAAAATAACGTGTCTATGTTACACACTGAATTTATTTTAATATATATTCCAAAATTCATAAATATATATATATATATATATGAATAAATTTACATACCTAGCTTATTACAGACACACACATATATGATTTTTACCAGCAACTAAGAGAAATTATCACTGATGTTCGACACAAGGACAAACTTGTTCTTTTGGGTGATTTTAATGCACGTGTGGGTGTGGATAGTACATCATGGCGTGGTGTTCTGGGCCATCATGGCGTTGGTCGTATGAATGGGAATAGTCTTCGTTTTTTTTCTCTTTGTGGAGAGCTTAATCTGTGCATTACCAACACTGTATTCCAACAGAAAAAAACTCCCACAAGACTACATGGATGCACCCTCGTTCTAGGGATTGACACTTAATTGACTACATCATCACCAAGAGACGTGACCTTGGGGACTTTCGTATCACTCGTTCGTTCCATACAAGTTGCTATTTTTCAGATCATGCCTTGCTTCGAAGTAAAACGTCTTTTCATTTACAGCACAGACGAGTGAAACGCTCCTCTGTCCCTAAACAGATAAACATTCTACCATTAAAGAATACCGTTCAGCGGGCAGCACTGTCGGCCCGTCTTGATCGCTCATTGGATTCTGTTGAGATAACCGATGATATCGAATTTTCCTGGAAATCCTTGCGGGACGTAATTCACACATCTGCATTGGAAGTTTTGGGGTTCCTTGTCCGTAGGCATCAGGACTGGTTCGATGACCAGAATGCTGAGGCCCAGGAGTTGATAAACAAATGCATAAGGCTCATAAAACCTGGATTGATGATAAGAACTCAACACTAAAGAGGAAATTGTACAAGGAATGTAAAAGTAAAGTCCAGAAAGCATTACGGCAGATGAAAGAGGCATGGTGGTCCTCATATGCCAAATTAATGCAAGAAGCATTTGACAGAAAAGACTTGAAAGTCTTTTATGAAGGTATTAAGAAAGTTTTTGGACCGCACGAATCTGGCATTTCTCCCGTATCTGCAAATGATGACACACTGATAAATGATAGAGCGGATATATTGAATCGCTGGAAGGAGCACTTCGAAGCGGTCTTAAACAATACTTCCACAACTGATGAAGAAATACTTTCGTCTATCACTGAACGACCTGAGATTCCTGAACTCTTCTTCCTTCCAGCAATACATGACGTGTTCGTTGCTATTAGGCAAATGTCGTCAGGCAAAAAATCAGGGAAAGACACCTTACCTCCTGAGATGTTTAAGTACGGTGGCCAGAAACTAGTGAATAAGCTGCACAGTCTCTTTGTGAATATCTGACAAGGTGGAAATGTCCCTCAGGATTTAAAAAATGCATTAATTCAACACTTGTATAAGAATAAAGGCAATAGAAACATCTGTGACAACCATCGAGGCATCTCACTTTTGTCAATTGCAGGGAAGGTCTTGGCAAGGCTTATTCTAAACAGAATAATTAAACACCTTGTTGATGATATCTATCCCGAATCTCAGTGCGGTTTCCGTGCTGGTCGGGGTACTGTCGATATGATCTTTCCCCTCCGCCAGGGAAAGAACGAGGAGTTGTATATGGTTTTCATTGACCTTACAAAGGCCTTTGACACAGTAAACCGTGAAGCCCTCTGGAAAGTGTTGGACAAGCTGGGAATACCTGACAACATGCTGAATGTAATTATTTTTTTCCATGATGGAATGAAGGCATTGGTTGTTTCAAATGGAGAGTCTTCAGAACCTTTCAATGTGACAAATGGTACCAAAAAGGGTTGCGTAATGGCACCTGTGCTATTTGCTTTGTTCTTTTCAGTTATGCTGAAATATGCTTTCGCTGATATAGATACTGGGGTAGAGTTTAAATTTAGAACAAGTGGTGGTCTCTTCAACGTTTCAAAGCTAAAACCCTTCTTCGACAAATTGTCATCAAGGATCTTTTGTTTGCAGATGACGCTGCACTTTGTGCAACATCTCGGGGGGAAGCGCAATTGCTTGTGGACAGGTTTTCGGCTGCTTGCAAGGCTTTTGGTCTGACAATCAGCATCAAGAAAACAGAAGTGATTCACCAACCTCGCCCCACGCCTAAACAAGTTCAGGGTGTAAAGCAACGGGCACCAGTACACAGTTTTCCAGATATTCCAATCCAAGTGGACGGTAAAGATCTGAAATATGTGAAAATCTTCACTTATCTTGGGAGTAAGTTAAATTGGAATGCCTCTCTTTATGACGAAGTCTTTAACCGAATTGCGAAAGCAACCACTGCCTTTGGAAAACTGCGTCATCGGTTATGGAAGGACAGGGGGATAAGTTTGAGAACAAAAGTACTTGTGTATAGAGCAGTTGTGCTAACATCACTGCTTTATGGATCGGAATCATGCACAGTCTATCGCAGCCACATTCAGAAGCTTGATGTCTTTAACAAAAATTGCCTTAGAACGATTTGTGGTGTCACCAAAAGAAATCGGATGTCTAATGCGGACCTATTTACATGCTGCGGTATTGGCGGAATTGAAAGGGTTTTGATGCAATCACAACTGCGTTGGGCAGGACATGTCTTACGTATGGAAGATGATAGAATACCAAAGTCACTGATGTACGGCGAGCTCAACAGTGGAAGGCGAAATGTGGGTCGACCGCTGCTTCACTTTAAGGACAAGTTGAAGATAAATTTGACATCTACCAATATTGCTTATCGTGATTTTGAGCAGCTTGCTTCTCGACGGAAGGAATGCCGATCTGACTGCCAGAGGGGCATTATGTGGTTCTCTGTAACTGCCATTGATCAACAGCGCGAAAGACGCGAAAGAACAAAAACATCTACAAGTATCCCAGCCGATTTTTCTCAAGATCTTTCTTCTTGCATCCATTGTGGGCTGGTTTGCAAATCTCTGACAGAACTCAAATGCCATTTACGATTGAGTAAATGTAAGCATACTACATCCATCGACGACTAAACAAATGTTAAGTTGTCAAGACCTCATACATCGAAATCGACGGGAGAGTCCATGATATATATATATATGTATATGAATTTTTTAGATGAGGATTGATAATTTGCATAATTTTGGGTATTCGGACTACATTTATCATCTTGAGTGTAATCACAATGTTTCGGCCTCTGTAACCTCCGGCTTTCTTCAGGTGATAGTCATCTAAAGGTTGAAAGTTCAATCCTTGGTGCGGGTGATACGAAGAATTGCGAATTACTGAAGACTTCTCCCGGTCTTGGTTGACGAAACAAGGACCATGCAACACCCGTGGATTAAATAAAGGGTTCCGTTCGAAGCTCTGTCCAGATTCCCTAATTTAACATAAATATTCCCGAGTTCTGAAGAGATACACCTGAAGAATACCGGAGGTTACAGCAGCCAAAACGTTGTGATGATAAAACTCAAGGTGAGAAATGTAGTCCGAATACTCAAAATTATGCATATATATATATATATATATATATATATATATATATATTATAAAAAACACTATACATTACAGTGCCTGTCGGGTGTACCTTGGTGTTATTGATCTGGTCATACCGGGGTAGAGACCGGCTTGTAAGAAAAAGATCCCCTATTGAGCACATTTTCGCAGGCAAAGACTCGGTCATCGCATACCGACAAGTGCTGAAGAGTCGATCAGTTTCTACAAGCTGGTACCTACTCCAGAATCTGCATGACCAGATCTATGAAACCAATGTACACCCTATAGACACTGTAATGTATAGTTATTAAATAAAATACTTAATACCAACTCTTGTAAAATCAGCGATCAGGCACTTTCTTTTTACTACCCTGTAGTCCATGCTATATTTATATATATATATATAAATTCACCTAAAAATAGTGTAATGGATTCGTCCGAACACTTTAAAATACAGCAACATTTGTGTAATTAACGGATACATTCTATTAGACGAACAACACAGGTAAGGAGGACTTTTTTTAATAACTAATAAGTTAGCTAAACATTTATCTGGAACAAAACTTAGATCTAATATACGGAACGTTTATGTTTTTGTCTTTTAAGGGAAGTGGGGTCTGATCAACTCTGCTGGGAAGCCATGAAATAAAATACTGTTTTGTTTTTAAATTTACGAAACAGTTTTTCATGGTAAACAACTGATGATTCCTTAACTAATGTTAAGACTAGTGTAAATTCTTGGAAGCAAATTAATATAGTAACTACAAAAAATAAATTGACTCACATGAGTTATTTTCTACTGAACGACTTAGGACTAAAATGTTTTTTTTTGTTTTTGTTTGTTTTGTTTTCTACTTATATAGTTTTAATGGTTGAGAAACTTCCAAGACTATATATATATATATATCCATGCACTGATGAGAGCAAAAACTCGAAACAAAGTCGTCTGTAGATAAATATAATTTAATATCTATTTATCAATATTATTATTAAGCCCTTTAAGAAAATTAAAGTTGAGCACTGTTAGGAGATATTAAAACATAGACATTCACTTAAGTTACAAAGCAAGGCTCCGAGTAAGTTCGTTGAGTCAAAGGTTACTCTGTGAACCGAGTTCGCGCTTTGTGACCGTTTGAAATTATCACCTTCATGCACTAATTAAAGCAAAAGCTCGAAACGACGTCGTCTGAAGGTAAATATATTGTTTAACATAGTTCACCCCAAACAAGGCAGGTGCCCACTGTAGACGTAAGGGCTACTCAGAATTAGGGTAAAAATTTAGAGGGTCATCCTAAATCGGGAGCTCTGCAGTTTACATCAGTTTTAAATGTCTGCATCTCGGTGCAGTCGGGGAAACAGGGAGCAGGGAGGGAGTTCAAAAGGCCGGCAGCGCGAGTAAAAAAGCTATTTGAGTAGAAGGCTCTCTGGCATCTAGGGACTTCAACAGTGAATGGATGGGATTTAGCTGATTGTCGAGTTGGTGTAGTGTATTTACGTCGAGGGGGTACCTAGCAGCAAGTTCATCGGAGCACATTCTATTGAAGTACTTGTAAAACAGGCACAAGGATGCAACACTGAGGCGAGGGACAGGGGCTGGAACTGACGACTCTTTTTTGGACCTTGTCTAGGAGGGAGAGACTAGTGGATGATGCACCAGTCCAGATCTGGCAACAATACTCCATGCATAGGAGGATGGTTGCTTTGTAGAGATATAGGATAATTTCAGGTGTGAGAAGTTTTCTAGTACGGTAGAGGGAGCCCACCTTCTTTCCAGCAACTTTGACAATGTCTTGAGTGTATTTGTTCCAATTCATGTTACCTGTGAATGTTAGGTCGGGGAGTTTTGATGTTGGACTCTCGGGAAGGGTGTTAGTTGCTGTGGCAATCGGTGGTTTCAGATGTTTCTTGTTGTTATTGAAAGAAAGGAGTTTTGTCTTTGCAATATTAAATATTACCATATATTTATGACTCCATTCCACTACAGAGTGGAGGTCATTTCTAATGTTTTAGCCCGTGCCTTGGATATGTGCGCGTCCGTTCTGTCCACATGACGAGAGTAGAGCGTGGTGTCGTCAGCAGAATGTCATCAGGTAGGTCATTTATGAAAATCAGGAACAATAAAGGTCCAAGTATCGATTTTATTTATAAATATTATATATATATATATATATATATGTGTGTGTGTGTGTGAGTGTGCATGTGTTTATCAGACAATATATATAAACTAGCTAGACACCATGGAATATCCACGCTTACTTACATATCGTCTTCGTTGTCTTCTTACCGTAAATATAATTGCCAACCTCTTTTTTTTAAATAAAACGACGTTTTTGCGTTTTAATTAATTTATTTATGTTCACAATGTCAATTTTCTTAAGAAAATAGTCTCTTTTTACTGTCAATGTAAATGTCAGCAAAATGTATGTTAATAGATAAAACCAACATCACTTGTAAGTCGACGACATCGACAGAATTCTATTTATGATATCTTTTTCGCTTTTTGAACTATTTATGTTTAACTTGGTCATAGTTAGATATTTCTCAAATTTTTTTAGATTGGTGTGAAAAGTGATAATGTTTATATTGATGAAGGTACACGAATATTATTTTACAAACAAAATGTATTTATGAAGAAATTCGTTTTTCAATTCAATCTAACTCGGCGTGTACTTTCATAATGATCGTAGTATTAATATCAGAGTAGAAAATCCACGAGGTTTTCTACATCAATCTGTTTAATATACGGTTAAAATTATATTTTCAAAATAATTACTGTCTGCCAAGGTCAATACTATTAATAAATGACTCTTTCTTCTTCCGTAAAAATAATTGTCATTGTCAGATAAATTCTCTGTAAAACAATAAAACGAATATGTCTCTTCATCATTTATATATTTAAAATGTAGCAATTTAATTATGTTTGAAACAATGAAAAAATGCTCTATCTTCTTACTGTAAGAATAATTGTCAACATAATATCATTAAATCAATAAAACGAATGTTTCTTTTTGAAATGATTTAATTTAAAATTGGACTGTTTTAGTCAACGGGACGACATGATTTGATTTTGGAACAGTTAATTTTAAAATGTGTAAAGTCGGAATTATTTACCTTAGCGATATTAGATTAATCACTAAATAACATGGACGATCACATTTTTAAAAGTGTGTGAAAGGTGATAACGTACGAATGAACACGAAATGCGTTAGCGTAGTGTTATACAAAAAGGACAATATTTGCAATGTTTCAGCCTTAGACAAATATTTCCTCCGTAATAATATTAATCAAGTTGTCCAGTTTCATGTGTGTTATACCTACCGTTGTTTTTAATATATAGTCGAATGTCTGCCTCGACGCCTTCGTTGCAAACGTCTGCATTGAGGAACACATTTTTTTCTTTCTGTGTATGTTTACAATCACGAAGCCTTTCGTTGTTTTGGCGAAACTTTTGAAACCACCTAAGTTTCATTGTTCGCATACTGTACGTTTTGTTATTGA
This sequence comes from Sepiola atlantica, assembly GCA_963556195.1. Lineage (NCBI taxonomy): Eukaryota > Metazoa > Mollusca > Cephalopoda > Sepiida > Sepiolidae > Sepiola > Sepiola atlantica. The sequence goes on from OY744523.1 coordinate 127,223,036, forward strand.
TTTTCGGTTACGGAGACGAAACCTTAAAATTACACGAATATGTTTGCGACAGAAGGATGTGCGACTTAACGTCAGTGTAATTTAACATAAATGGACTTTCGTAAAACACGATCATACAATCTGCGCGTCTAGTGATGAACATGGCATGTCTATTTCTCTTGCTCTTACTCACAGATATGCACTCTAAGGCTATCATAATCACACATCTACGCAAATACGTATGATAAAGTAAAAACGGAAAACCGAAAATTGCGTATATGTTCATTGACGTTTCGTGTTTATTGTTTAAATAATTTTTCAAGATGATTGATTTTAAGAAAAAATATAGAACGTTTCGGAGTTTTTAGATGAGGATTGATGAATTGTATTAATTGGATTATTCGAACAACTGTTCTCATCTTGGGTGGTTTTCCTACGACGTTTAGTCGATTTAACCTCCGACCTTCTTCGAACTTGGGAATCTTTATGTCGAACTCGGGAATTCGTATGGAATTTCGAACAGCGCCTTTTGTTTAATTCTCGGTGGTAGCTTGCCATCGTTTCGTCAGTCATGACCGAGTAGGAGCCTTAAGTAATTCGTAATTTTATTCACAGTGTCATCCGCACTGAAGATCGGCGAGCTCGACATAAATTTCCCGAGTTCGACAAGATCCACCTGAAGAAGGTCGGAGGTCACATCGGCCGAAACAGTGTGAGAATGACACCCAAGATGAGAAGAGTAGTCCGAATAATCTAGTTAAAACAAAAGCATAGAAGTTAAAATTGTGCGTCTGTGACGTGGAAAGGATGTTTACGTATATTTACTCTTTATCTCAGCCATTCATTGATATACACACCCACGCTCCGACCTTCTGCATTATTATATGCTTATTGTAGTCGGTAACAATTTTTTTAAATTTCGAACTTTTTATTAATTTTGTTCACCCCAAACAAGTCATATCTCGATTGAAGCTGCGATATGGCCAGATTCATAGGAGAGCAACCTGAGTGGGGAGTTGGGCAACAAGATGTGTGTTCAGGTTACATTTAAATGTATCCATGTTGGTACAGTCGGGGAAACAGGGAACACAGAGAGGATTCCAAGGGCAAGCGGTCAAAGCAAAGAAGTTATTAGAGTTGAAAATCGTCCGACAACGAGGTACCTCTATAATGAAATGATAAGATTTTGCTGCTACTTGGGTGGGTCGAAGTTCTTTACGTTGATGGGGTACACATGCAGGAGAACATGCCATGGAAGTACTTGTAAAATAAGCACAAAGACGTAACATTGCGGCGATGCGACAGGGACTGTAGCTTGGCAGACAGTGTGAGACTTATTAGGCTAAAACAAACAGTTTGCACCAAAGAAAATGCCTATTGGCTATGTGCAGTGCATGCACACGCCATTAACCTTATTTTCTGAATCTTATCTAATCAGGCATTGGATTATGGCAAGTATTAGGATTAATTTAAGTTTATTTTTAATGGTTAGGTTTGGGTTAAAGTACACTTATGGTTAGAGTTAGAGTCCTGTTATATAAAATGCAGAATGAACGCCAATGTTGAACGCATTTCAAAATGAGTAACATGACAGCTTTGTAGAGGCAGACATGTAAGGGAAAGGATATTTTTTTATTAAAATACTCAATGACATGAATAGATTTTATCCTATTGAGTAATAAAACCTTTCTTTAATAAAACGTGCATTTTTGTCTGTTTTGGGGATAATGGGGTATTTTTCAAAAGTTATGGTTAAAGTACCTCGGAATAAACGCCACTGTGGAACGCATTGCGGAATGGTAGACAGATATATGGAAGTTGAACTATTGGAATAATTATCTGTATTTTGGATGGAATGTGCTTTCATATGCAGGATTTGATGAACACGATTTCAATTTAACATAGTACTGCAGAGCCAACTTCTCACCTCTGATATCTGCAGGTGCCTCGTCTGCTTCTACATAGAGACTCTCAACAGGCGATGTTCTGAAGGCTCCAAGGACTAACCCTAGTCTTCCATGGTAGATCGGGTCTAGTATTTTAAGATACTTATTTATAGCTGATCGGTATATAAAAATACCGTAGTCCAATTTAAATCTAATCAATGACCTATATAGTTTCAGGAGAGTGTTTCGGTCTGCACCCCACTCAGTGTGAGCTACCACACGTAGTAGTTGTAATGTTTTGTTACATTTTGCCTTTATATATTTTAAGTGTGGAATAAAGGTCAGTTTTTTATCGAAAATTACACCTAAAACTTGTATTCGTCTACAACCGGAATTTCCATCTTTTCGAGTTTCAGGCTTGGGTCATTGTGTAATTTTCTCTTCTGACAAAAATGAACACATTTTATTTTTGCCTGAGAAAATCGGAATCCATTTTCTGTTGCCCATTTATTTATTTTATTCAGACATTGTTGCAATTTGCGCTCAATGGTATGCATATGTTTAGACCTGTAGTAGATTAGGAAGTCATCCACGTATAGGGATCCATCCACTCCGGGTAATAAGCTTTTTATTATGTTATTTATTTTTATGCTAAACAGAGTCACAGATAGCACGCTGCCTTGTGGAACACCCTCTTCCGGAGGTTTTTTTTTATCTCAGAGAGAGTAGATCCAACGCGAACTCGAAATTTTCGGTTTGACAAAAACCCTTCAATAAAGTGTTGCAGTCTACCTTTTAGACCGAGATCGTTCAAATCTCTTATTATGCCATACTTCTATGTTGTATCGTACGCTTTCTCTAGGTCAAAGAAAATAGCTACGAGATTTTCTTTTTGAATGAAAGTTTCTCTTATGGTAGTTTCCAATCGAACCAAGTGGTCTATCGTGCCTCTTTTATTGCGGAATCCATATTGTAGATTGCTAATAAGGCCGTTGGATTCCAAGTACCAGATCAACCTATTGTTTATCATCCTCTCCATTGTTTTGCATAAACAACTAGTCAAGGAGATGGGTCTATAATTTTGTGGATCCGAGTTGTCTTTGCCCGGCTTTGGGATCGGTATCACTGTAGTTTGTCTCCATATGTCCGGGAATTTTCCCTCTGTCCATATTGTGTTGTATATTTGGAGGAGTAATTTCAGTGATACTCCCGGTAGTTGCCTTAGGAACTCATAATGGACTTCATCCGGCCCTACGGCAGTATTATGTGATCTTTCAATAGAGTCTCTAAATTCACTCAATGTAAATGGGCTATTATATTTTTCTAGATTTTTCGATCTGAAGTTAAGTTTATGCTTTTCTGCATTTCTTTTAGTGGTGAGAAATTCTTGTTTTCCGCCCTGCCTTGATGAATTTTTGGAAAACGTTTCTGCTAGCTGATTTGCTATGTCTTTCTTCTCTGTTATTGGGCAGTTATTTTTGGATTGGTTTCGTTTTGTGTTTACCCGCTATTTTACCGATCATATCTCAAACTGTTTACGGTTTAGAAGAGGAATTTAGTTTGCCAAAATATTCTTGCCAGCATTCTCTTTTCGCTGCTTTTATTTCCCTGCGAGCTCTTGCTCTGCTTTGTTTGTATTCCACCAGATTTGTTGGGGTGGGTTCTTTTTCGAACTTCCTTAGGGCTGCTCTTCGCAATCTAATAGCTTTTTTGCATTGACTGTTGAACCAGGGTATGTTATGTTTGTCTGGTGTCGTATTTCTTGGGATGCAGTCTTCTGCTATTTTAATCAGCCTCTCTGTGAAGTGTTCCACTTGGTCGCTGTCCGTTTCCACACATGTTAGTTTCTCCCGACATTTCTCTTTAAACATTTGCCAATTGGCCTTGTTTAGTTTCCAGCGGTTTGGTTTACATTCACCATCAGGTTCTATATTTTCGAGGAGGATTGGAAAGTGATCACTGCCACAAGTGTCATCATAGACTTTCCAAGTAAAGTCCATGTAGACTGTGGGGTCGCATATGGTTAAGTCAATGGCAGAATTATTTCCGTTGAATGGGTTCATATATGTCTGTCGTATTTTTGCACCCCCATAGGGTATTGTGACTATTAAAGTCTCCCAATAGGATGAATGGTGTGGGCAATTGGTCAATTAGCTTCTGAAGCTCACTTTCATTAATGTTCTCGTTCGGTGGAATATATATTGAACATATATTCATTGTTTTATGTAGTGTCGTCTTGATGGCAACCGCTTGGATATTGGTTTGGATATCCAGTTTGCTATGGGGTATATCATTTCTGATGAGAATTGATGTTCCTCCAGAGGCCCTGTGTCCAGTATCATGGATGTGGCTGAATATCTCATAGTTTTTTATATTGATATTATCCTCTTGTTTGAGGAAGGTTTCTTGGAGACATATAATTGTTGGAGATTTCTGTGTCAATAATAAGAGCCATTCATTAAGATTTGCTTTTAAACCGCGACAATTCCATTGGATTATTTTTTGTCCCATGGTTTATATTTTGATTGGGGGTGGTTTTTGTTTTGTTTCTTTCTTTTTATTCAGAGTTTTCATCTTCTGTTTCCATCATGTCCAGTGCCTCAAATCGGTTTTGTGTCAAGTTAACTCTGATTTTTGGTTTTGGTTTTTGAGGTGATTTCTCTTTTCCTTCAGGTTCAGGATTTTTACCTGGGGATTTTTTACTCGGAGATTTTTTATTTGGAGATTTTTTACTTTGATCTTTTCGGATCACTATCTTTTTTCGAGTAGTTTCGGTTGCATTATGTGTTTCAGACTGTGGTGGTGTATCTTGGGGGTGAGGCAACCGGTTGAGGAGGAGGCACAATGATCATCCTTTCGTCTCTTGGTTCCACCTGTTGCTTTCTAACGTTTGCCTTTGGTTCCTCATATTCTTTTCTGATTGTCTTTTGGAATGCTGGCCAGTCTCCCGGTCCAAGCTGAAGCTACCTTTCTATTAATTTTTTGTATTTTCTGTCCTCAGTATTCGCCACCGGGGGCACAGCCTGAAAATATGTTTTTTCTCTACTAGTGGTTTCAACCACCCTTCTTGCTTCTTGGAAGGAAATGTTTCTAGTGTATTTCACTGAGAGTATCTCCTTTTCCCTTTTCCATCTTTCACAAATTTTGGCATAAACTGGGTGGTCACCACCACAGTTTGCACATGTATGTTTTCCTTTACACTCATCCATAGAGTGGTCAGGATCTTTTTCCCCACATTTTCCACATGTGTTTTTTCCGTTACATTTGCTTTCGTGATGTCCATATTTCTGGCATTTGTTACATCGAAGAGGATTAGGGATATATTGTTGAACCTTTTTGATTGTATATCCTATCTTTATTTTTGTTGAAATTGTTGACTTATCAAATGTCATCACGTATGTGTTGGTTTGTATTATCCGGTTTTCTCTTTTTATAGATATTCTCTTCACCTCGATTACTCCTTGGGATTTCAGTTCTTCTTTGATTTCTTCTATAGTACATAAGGAGAGCTCTTGGCTCCTTATTACTCCTTTGGAAATATTCAAGTATTGATGCGGGTATGTTTTTATTTTTTATTGTGAAAAATTTTCATTTTCAGCAGAAAATCTGCATGTCTTTTTTTTTAAACTTCAACCAGTATATTTCCATTGGCCAATTTTTTGACAACCTTAGGCGTCATGTTAGCCGAAATCATTTTTTCAATGACGAAGGGAGATAATGTGGCAAGATTTGGTTCCTCTAATGCTTCAAGTACAATAAATCTTGGGAATCTATTTTGGTCATTTTCTTCTTCTTCTCGTTCAGAGCTCCTGCGTTTCATCCCCGGGGAGAATCTTCAGAATTCTTTTTGTGGTTCTGTTAGGAGCCATACATTGTTTGGTTTTTATTCACCATTCCTGCTCCCCACCCACCACGAAGCCCACTATGGGAACTGCCAAGGGGGAAACCCAATCGCCTTGATAAGACAGGGCTACAGGAATGGTATACTCAACCCGATCGTGATCACAAGCATCCGTGTTCCATCGATTTCTCTACCAACTTATAGCGAAACGTCCGGGGCACACAGCCATGTTGCGGTCATGTATCTCACAAGTTGGTTGACCCTTCTAGCACTTATAAACTGGAGTGGGCATTGATAACTATGCAGTTGATCAATTTTTATTTTGTAAACGATCGAGGAAGCTGAAAAGACAAGTGCTAGGGCAAGACGTAACTAGCCGAAGTAAGGGCCAAAGTAGAGTGTTGCAAGTCACGTGACCATTTATGCAACCAGGCCACGGACCGCTCAATCACCAGGATCACGTCCTAAGACATCATGGGTCGCCACCCACGGCACACAGGTGGCCCCTTCGGGGGGGGCTTCTACCCCCTGCAGAGGTGCAGTCAGCGTATTCTGGGCTGGATGCAGTTTTGGGTCTTACCCAGGACCAATTCGGGAGTTAATGAAATTGGTATGCTAATTACAACTAGTTTAGAGATAAGGGTAAGGATTGCGTCAGCACGACTGGATCTGTTTGGGAGATATGGGAGATTAACATCATGACCGAGAAATGGTGCGGACTGATAGGAGTAATAATAATGTTGTGAAATGGGTGTGTTACCCTCTTAATGACTGGAGAAATATTTTGGGGAAGTTGAAATTATTGCTCTTGAAAAGTAGTGTGGGTATGGGTTGATTAAGGTATTTGTTCGTAGTTTTTAATTTTATTTATATTTATGAGCGGTCATAGTTGGGAAAAATTTCTGGAGTGGAAGTCGGTATTTAATGGAGCAATTATGGGGGTATGTATTTGGCAGAGGGGGGAAGTAGCTAGGCTTTTATGTATATCGGTAAGTCCAGTTTATTAGTAGTGCTTGTCTCCTGTGGATACACCCCTTAAAGATTTCATCTCGATATTCAAACAGACTGTATTTGGGTGAATGATGGCCCTTGATATATGGTATTTTTCAGCGTCACACAGAGGGCATCTATTTATGGCTGGAGAGAAAAATGCATTGGCATGAAGCAAGGAAGCTTCAAGCAAAGATTATACGCACACAGAAACACTTTAAAATACAAAAACAAGGCGAATACGGCACTCGCGACACGGATATGGCAACTTAAAGATAAAAATAAACCTTTTACAACTAAATGGAAGGTAAATGAGAGAAAGCCATCCTTCTCTTAAGATCCTAACGCTTTTCTAGCAGTTCGATGCCTTTTTGTAGAATGCTGTCTTTTGCTACAAAATACGCTTCAGTTTCCGATATCACTTTGTCATTCGAGGCAAATCTCTTTCCCTGGAACATTTTCTGAGATCTACAAACAGACAATAGTCGCCGAGGTCAAATCTGAAGAATAGGGTGGGTGCGGAAGCAATTCGATGTGCAGTTTTGCCATCGTAGCAATTGAAATGTTACATGGTGCATTGTCTAAGTAAACGAGCATTTTTTCTTCATTTGCGGTCGGAAAACATAAAAATGTATACTAAATCGTTTTGGTTGATCGTAAATTTAACTTGCATGAGATAGCAGAGGAGTTTAATGCAGTGAATTCACTATTTAGCTTGAACATTTGTCAATGAGAAATTATTGTGTAGGGGTCGCGTTTGCTCACAGTCGATCAAAAACAGGAATGCTTCGACGATTCAGAACGTTGTTTGCAACTGTTTCAACGCAACATAAAAGAGTTTTGCATCAATATGTGACAATTGATAAAGGGTCGAGTCAACTCGTCAGTCAGCTAAAGCAACAAAAGGCGCAATCATAAGATTGTGGCCTCCGATTTTTTTAGATTATCAATTTATTTTTTGTATCGATTGCCTTGAGAAGAAAAATGAATCACCACTAGCGCATATCATATATCATTATTGGTGCATTTGAAAGACGAAATTTGGAAAAACCAGCCATAAATGAAGAAAAAAAAGTGCTCTTTTACTAAGCCAATGCATCGATCGCAACAATGGTGAAACTACATGAATCGTATGTTGAATTACCTCGTCATCCACCATATTCTCCAGATTTGCCCCAGTGACTATTGCCAATGGAATGGTCCAGGTAAACAGAGAGTTGGCTCCAATGAAGAAGTGATATCTGAAGCTGCTGTGTATTTTGAGGCCTATAACAAATCATTCTACAAAAAAGGGCATCTAACTGTTAGAAAAGCGTTCGAATCAGTGTGCCCACCTAGAAGGAGGCTATTTTGATGAGTAAACTCATATTTTACCTAAACGTTGTTTTACTAGTTAGGCTCTGGAGTTATTGAGTGATGTGTAACTTGAATCAAGATTTGATGACAAATGTTCATTGATTGTATGAACAAAATAATAAAAATCTCATATAATTACAAATATTTTTTTTAAAATGGTGGGATGAGATCATATTAACAAGAGCAATCCCTATAACTGGACTCATCTAAACAATTACTAATAACAACATTTGTTTTATTTTTTTCGAAAGCTAATGATTGTACCCTTAGATAACTGTCAAAGTGCAATCTTCGTCAATTCGGTTGTGGCCATTTTCAGCTCTCTTTTGAGGGGGTCAAAGTTTTGTCGGGATCACCAATTCTTGCCTCATGTAAACTACTATTAATCATACCTTTTTGTGGTTTTTTAACAACATCTAAGAAAGTAAACTTTATATAGTTGTAAATAAAATCTATTTGGGGGCATATTAACCGAAAAATGAGTAAGTCAGTTTTCTGTATGTATTGCAATATAGTTTCATGTAAACCTCTTGGAAAAGTAATAAACTAATTTTGAGAAAATCAAACGGATGAACAGACGAACAGACACTAACAACTGTACGGATCAAACATATTAGGTTGGTGCAAAAACAATGGCGTTTTTGACGTTCAAATTCAAAAGACCATAACTTCTTTTATACCAAACTTTATTAATCAAAATAAGAACCATTAGAATCAACACATTTTGGTCAACGGGAAACAAGTTTACTTACTCCATTATCATAAATATCCGCAGTTCTGGAAGCGATGAAGTCATTGAAAGCCGATTCGGCATAATCTCGGCTTTTGAAGCATTTCTCGCGCAGGGAGTTGTCGAGATGCTTGAAAAAGTGATAATCGGTGAGCGAAACCTCCGGTGAATATGGCGGATGAGGCAGTCTCGTAGCCCAATTCGTTCAGCTTCTGCGGGCAAGCGTTGTCATGGAGGAGAATTTGTCCCTGCATATTGACCAATCTCTGGCGGATACGTTGGAGCTTCTGGTGCATTTCGTCAAATTGTTGGCAGTACTTCTCCGCCGTAATCGTTTCGCCCGAATTCAAGAAGCTGTGATGGATGAGACCGGTCGCAAACCACCAAACAGTCACCATAATCTTTTGTCGTGCAATTTCGGCTTCGGGTTGTGTTTTGGAGCTTAGCTGGCATCCTATCACTGTGCCGAACGTCGCCGATTGTCATAGAGAATCCACTTCTCATCACAGGTCGTAATTCGCTTGAGAAATGGGCAGTTTCTGTTGCGCAGCAAGAGCGTAGAAGACACCTCAAAACAACGATATTTTTTATTATCGTTCAATATGTGCGGCACCCATTTATCCAGCTTTTTTTACTTCCCTATTTGCTTCAAATGGGAACAACTGTTGAGTGGTCGACCTCGAGTTCATCAGCAACTTCTCGTGTGGTTTTGCGAGGATCGGTTTTCAGATCTTCGTTATCAACCGCAATCGGCCGGTCTTGACCGTCTTCATCTTCGAGGCTCTCGTCACCATTGCGAAATTTCTTGAACCACCGTTGTGCTGTACGTTCGTTAGTGGTTCCTGTGCCAAACGCATAATTGATGTCACGAGCTATCTCGGCAGCTTTTTCGCCTAGTTTCAACTGGAACAAGAATATCGTGCGGATTTCAATGTTGCCCATGCTGTCGAAAAGCCTGCAAAAAGAATAAATGAATAGATTAAAAATGGAAACGAATAACACGATTCGATAGAGCGAAAATCGCGCTTTACAATGACATATAACAACTCTATATTTATCAATAAATTAATTCAGAAAACAGATATAAATATAACATATGTGAGAAAACGCCATTGTTTTTGCACCAACCTAATATTAATAGAAAAAGAAAGGTCTTTTTTTAATGTGCCTATAGTTTAGACCTACTACTGACAACAACTTTCCTTTGCATCGTTTTCTCTCTAGAAACTTATATCTCCTCTCTCTTATAAGCCGTATGTTACTTTACTTTCTTATGTCTGGACGTGAAAACGAGCTTGTTGTACTTTGTAGGGAAACATTCCTGCGATAACGTGTTCTACCAATGAGAAGTTCTTGGAAAAAAAACTCTATGAGAGGTCTAGTTGATAACAGGTGCAGAAAGGAAAAAAGAGAGTTCTTTGCAATGTTGGTAGCAGACGAGTACTTGCTGACAAGGTTTTACGGCAGGGGGGTACCAGAGCCCGAATCTTAGTCGAGATACTGATTGAGTAGGAACGACTTGCAATGTCTTCTGTAATAAACGGGCTGTAAGGAAGAGAAGAAATAATCGCCCACTCGATTGCGAAGTCGATTCTGTACTCTGTCAAGGCAAGAAATAATTCTCTGAGCGACACCTCTCCAGATGTGGCAGCAGTACTCAGTCCTGTACACAAATATCTGTCGAGTCGTTCTGTAAATTAATCAAACCTAGTTCTCAACATTTTCATAGTACTGTTCCATCATCTAACTACAAATCTCACTAACCTTTATCCTCGAGTGGATTTTTGCCTTGTTAAGTGATGGACAATTAGTATACAACTGTCTCCTGTGTCTTTTATTTCCTCTCTCTTAAATATTAATAGCGGTTAGTTTAAGCTTTAAAAATTAAACAACGAAGACAAAAATAAATATTTATAGATTCCTCGAAATCTATTGAAGGAAAAATGTTGAAAATGACTGATTTGGATTAATTCCATGCGGGAAAAAACTGTTTTGAAATTATATCTTTTTAACACTACTTATGCAGTGAACTCATTTCCTTGTTTTAATTTTTATGTTTGCATTTTTTAAAACATACACAGGAAAAGAAATACAATTTTAGTTGTGATGTCGACACCTCCTATTATTTTCTTCAATTAAAAATATGAGTAATCCTACTTGCTGATTTTTATTTTAGATTATTGTTACTGTTTGACTTTCTATAGAGAACAAACAAACACACAAACTTCGCCTTTTATAAATATACTAGCTATATCTACCTAGCGTTGCCCGGGATACGGTGAAGTCATTTTATGTTTTAATGTGTATGTTTGACATTTTAAACATATACAGAAAAAGAAAGAAATTTTTAGTTGTCCTAAATACAACTCCTATTGTATTCGTCGATTAACAATCGTTACCCGCTTTGCTGGTTTTTATTTTCAGGTGATTATTTTTAAATGTTTCACATTACCTACTTAGTCTGCATTGAAATACATTATTATTTGACAATAACATGATACAACAATAACAAATGAAAATTAGCTCATCAGAAGCAAAGTTTTCTTTGTTATCTTAAGTGGTGTTTTGGCCTGACTTAATAAGGAGATCTATTTTTTATGTATCAATTTTCAGTATTTACTTCAACAGTGCTCAATACGTAAGTAGAATTAAGTAGTAAGTTATGAAAATATATTTATGGCAATTAAGGTACACAGAGGCTCCCCCGCTTCATCTCCGGGGGAATCTTTAGTCTGAAGATTCTCCCAGGGGATGAAACGCGAGAGCCTCTGTGCAGTTTAATTGCCATAAATATATTTTCATAACTGACAATATATATATATATATATATATATATATATATATATACTTTATAGTTGCATTCCAATGACCATAGGAAAAATCAATCCAAAACCATCATTCTAATTTTTTGTTTCAATTTCTTTATTTTAATAATTCAGCGAATACCTGTATAGCCAAGGGAAATAGATAGTTTTAAGTTTGCTTATCATAAAAGCAATAGTTGATTGAATGGTAATAGGAAAACATATTATCCCAAAGACAGGAGAAAGACAAAAAAGGAAAAAGTTTAAGAATCTTGTCAAAAATAACAACACGCCAAAATACATGAAAAAAACTCACTTGAAAAATAGCGACAAAAAATCCAAGACACCCTTAAAAAAATTGTTTTGTGAGACGAAGAAGAAATACAGGTATTCGCTGAAATATGAAAATAAAAGCATTGAAACATTAAATGAAAATTATGGGTTTGGATTGAATGTTCCTATGGTCATTGAAATGCAACTATAAAGTATATATACTCTATAGCTTGTAATACAAACTCATTGAGCTTGCAATTTGAAACATTTTAGGATATTATCTGAAGTATATACTTAAATATATATCGTTATAAGAACTCATATATATATATATATATATATATATATATATATATATATTAAATTATATATTTTGATATTTTACCTACATACGACGTAATTTCGAGCTTTCGGCTCTCGTCGGTGCAGGGATGACAATCTCAGACGGTCATGGGGCGCGAACCAGGTTCACAGAGGCACCATGAATCTTTAAGCGTTCACCCTATCACTTTGGCCATGGAAGGTTGTCACGTGATACGGAGAAATTAACTTATATTTACGCTGAAAGCGGCGAGCGTAAATATCAAGACAGTCTGATATAACTCAACGACACAGGCGGAGTATTGCACTGAAGCTTAGGTGAATGTCTATTTTTTAATCTCTCCAACAGTGCTTTACTTTAATTTCCTTAAAGGTGCTTCTTATAATATTGAATTATATGTTTTGATATGTATGTAGATACGACGTTTTTTCGAGCTTTCGGCTCTCATCCGTGCAGTGAATGAGAATCTCAGACGGTCACCTATATACTAGAATACACGAATGCAAAGTAAATGATTAAATAAATGGCTTCAACGTTGTGAAATTTTGTGGAAAAAAGTGCTTCTTCGTTTTTTATGAGATAGAAAGTAACTACGATGAATTTATTAAGCCTTTTTATGCGCAATAAAACATTAGAAAGTATCTAAAAAGTAAGCTAAAATAATTTTATTTGAACCATTGCCGAATAACTTTTATATCTACTTTTTTTTTGCAGATTATCAGAAAAAAGTCACTTATTAAAAAAAAATAACCAGGTAATGTTATTTGTTATTATGTTATGTTTAATTTTTTTAATTTATAAAAAACGTATCCGGTTATAAAAATATTCTTTGGACTTACGTGAGATTCGAACTCGCGTTTTATATCGTAAAACGACTGCCTTAGTAATTTGTACTTCGCTTGTACCTTTTTTGGCAACCAAACACAGGGTTCTATTGGTGTACGAATAGACTAACTCCAAATACGACATAACGTTTTAATAGTAATTCAAAGATATATAGATCGAATACCCAAATAGCATTTCGTAAAAGCAAGACATAAGATTCATACCTAGCTTGTTGTATGAACAATTCATATTTTTATTTTATTTTATTAATCTTTTGTTTGTTCTTATTTTTTTTAATTATTCTTATTTTTTGTTTGTTTATTGCATTTTTGCCGTTGTTTTGTTTTTTGGTTTTAATGTGCATATTTGTACACATACATCTACACGCATGAAAACCATTGAATTAATGGATTCGCACCTACGTATATGTATACGTACATATCGTATGTAGGTTTAATGTATTGTCCACTTGTTTAAGTAGAACTAATTACTGACCCTGACTTTGCGATCACGGTAAAAGCAAGTGATTAATTACTAATATCTGTACGAAGGCAAGAATCATTAATCAACCTCTGACTCTGAGACGAGTCAACTGAGCATTAAAATGTATTATAAATCCACCAGTAATTCCCCAATTGATCATCGGGCGGACAAGAAAATAACTAGAGTTTGTCATTCCATCTTTACTGCTAATCAAATCTACAATGTTATCATGCAACTGCGACCTTTTGACGATCTCGTGAGTCGCACTGCGGTTGCTGGATGTGGTACAAAATGCTGTTTCGTGTTCGAACGTATGCACAACGATTTGTTTTAAACGGATATCGCAAATGATACAGTCGAGCTATATGAACATTGTGAATGAGTCATATTATATTTCAAGTATAGTAATAATTGTAAATGATTAATGGGACACGAATATTGTATATGGTTTCATACTATTACGACGAATTTAAACGATCAGCCAAAGACAAATATTTTGGACGTTTAATTAAAAAAAAACAATGATACATGATCAATCGAAGACGAATATTTTAGACGTTTAATTCAATACGAGTATTATACACGATCGATTTTATATGACTATTATAAACGATCAAGCCAAGACGACTATTTCAGACGCATAATTCTATAAAACTATTGTAAACGATGAATGGAAGACGAATATTTTAGACGTGTGATTCTATAAAACTATTGTATACGATCAATTGGAGACGACTATTTTATATGTTTAATTATATACGACTAGTGTAACCAATCAATCGAAGACAACTATTGATACGCTTGATTCTATACAACTACTGTAACCGATCAATTTAAGACAACTATTTTAAACGTGTAATTCTATACAACTATTGTAAACAATCAATCGAATACAACTTTTTTAGACGTTTAATTCTATACAAGTATCATACACGATCCATTTTATATGACTATTATAAACGAAGAAGAATTTTAAAAGTTAACCCAGAAAAAAAAACGCCAGCCGACCGGTTTCGCGCTCTCTTAACAAAGGCTGTATCGAAGGATTAAAAAAACGAGGGATTTATAAAAAAAGGGGATGAAGAGAGAGAGTACAGAATATAAAATAGCGTTATGTACATATACCATAACGCTATTTTATATTCTGTACTCTCTCTTTTCACCTCCCCTTTTTTTAAATGCTTCGTCTTTTTATCCCTCGGTACAGCCATTGTCAAGAGAGGGCGAAACCGGTCGGCTGGCGTTTTTTTTCTTGATTAACTTTTAATCATGAATGACAAAATTCGTCTTCCCTTCATGATTGCGATAATAAAATGTTGTACTCCCTAAAAATTCATGAAATATATATATAGTCATCCAAATACAGACGTGTTCGCTGTATCACAGCTCTTCGGTGAGGCTAGACTAGTTAGTGCCTCAATCCGAAATTGAAACTAAACCGTCGAGCTGATAGTCGGCGTTTCTATCCCTGCGCTATCATACGACACTGACTGAATGTAAGTGATATCTCAATGTAAACATTGTCAAGTGCCGGAAGCTAGAATTAGTTTTACCCAATGAGCTATGCCTTTAAGCTAACGGCAGTTTGCGATATCCTTATAAATAAGTTCTACCCAAGAAAGGGAGCTCAATATAGTCATCAACATGAGATTGGATGGTCTGTGTTTGTATGAGACACGGGCGATCGTCTGGACCTTAAGCTGACGGACTGTTTGTGTTCGGTTCGAAGATATATTTATTCTGATTGCAAGTTTGTCGTTCAGTAGAGAAACCAAGTGTCATTTTAAACCGTCTTAAATATATAACAAAGCTTTTGTTTTAAGCTTGAATTGTGATTTTATTTAGAAAGAAAATGATTTTGTTACAGCGGTCACTAAGACCATATGATTGATACTATGGTCCGTGCTGAAATTAAGCACGGAATCCGGACGAAGATACCGAGCGGACGATCAGGATCTGTGCAGTCAATTTTGTGTTTTGTTTTAATGTATTCAAAACAGGAAGAAATGTTTTTTTATTTTTGTTAAATTTTTTCTTTGTTTTATCCTGGATTGTTTGAACCTTTCAGGGTCACTGCGTTGCGATTAATCCGTTCGTTAGATAACGAAGGGCCGTGACCAGTATCTCCAGATAATGGGCGTGTGTATTGGTGAAAAAGACACATGCTCTGGATAGCGCGAAATGTAGTTCTTGCATCCGTTGCCTTTATCGGGTGGTCCCAAAAAGAAAAAAAATACCCAGACATCCACCCAAAAAAAAAAATAAAATAAGGATAAAATCAGATGCATGTGTGTTTGAGATATTATGCTCAACTGACTTTATTTTGTTGCGCGTCTTGTATCGAATTAATTAACTTGAACTGTAGTCGCCAATCTGGAATTTTATGACATAATTTAAGGGTTTTTTATAATGTGGGGGTAAAGAATATTGTTTAATCTGAGAGGGGACGACGAGATCACGTGAGCATGACGAGTAATAAATGACGAAACTGTTCTCTCTCGCTTGGTCAGCCGATACGACAGAAGACAGCGGAGTGTAAAGAGGGCTCTTACGATACACTCTAGATTTATTGCTAAAATATTTATATAAATCATAGAATTAAGTCAGTCATTTCATTTTCTGTACATATGTTATTATAATCATTTCTGATGACCGAAAGAAAAAAGCTGTTGTTATAGTGTAATAAATAGTAGATGTTATAGTAATTTTACAAATGTAAGCCCTCAAATTGAATAATGATTACTAGTATTGGATTCTTCGTAAATGTTCACCTTGGAAAAGTTGGGTTTAATCTTGTTACAGGCTTTTATTATAAATAAATAAAAGAATCAAAACTTTGTATCGATGTTTATGCATGCCCACATATAATAAATATTAAATTTCACTCATGTAATATTAATAACACCATTAGATTCCTCTTAAAATTAGACCCGAGAAAACATATCTTTGATCTCGATAGTAGGTATTGTTTTCAATTGAAAAGCAGAAAGAAAAGCGACATTACAAATATACAGTGTTCCCCCCCATAAAACAACGAGAACTTTAGCAGAATTAATTCACATGTACAAAATTGACGGAAATAGGAAACAGTTGTTGATAAGAAAAGCATGGTTGAAACAGGAGTCAAATACAAGTGTTGTGTGAGATTTTGCATGTGCTTTTCATATGCAGCTGCACAACGACGAAAATGGTCTAGCCAAATTTCAGTCATTCCTTAGATAACTTCAAGTTGGATATTGTTTCAAAATTCTATTAACAGATTTTATAAAATATTTTGTGTGTGACTTCCCTGCTCTGTAACTGAATCTAATATAACAATAAACTCTAAACGATAAAATCGATTGCATTGAGATGTGAAATCTTTGAGAAACATTGGTTCAATTAAGCCAAGATTATTTGGCTTTGAGTCAGGCAACAGTCGTCCTCATGTCAATCTTGTTGTTTTATCTCTTTATCTATTATTTGTTCTATGTCGTAGTAAAATGCGTGTGCGAATATATAATCATGGCATGAATCAAAATTACTTTTTTTCTCTCTGGAGCAGCCTAACGTATAGAACTGAGCATGATGTTAGACTAATACGATATGTCTATGATATTGATGACTGTAGTATATATTTCTAAGTGCGGTAGCCCTTTTCTGACAAAAGTAAAAATATAATCTTGTAAAAATAAATTAATCTAAAAAAATGCATCCCTCTCTACGAGAAGAATGTTCTACGGGTTCATATTGCACTATACCTTTGCTGTTTACCTTTTATAAATGGGTCACGGCTCCAAGAAGTCGTCTGAAACACAGCGGACACATGTTTGCCACTTAAACAAATATGGTTGACGCGTGTCGTCCAGCGTTGTATTCTATGTCTGGATGTAGTTAACGATAGCAGTGGTAGCAGTTGTAACATAGTGTCTTTATACATACACACACACACATATATATATGTATATATATATATATATATATATATATATATATACCCTTCTTTTGCAGCAGTCAGAAATGTGCACTAACAAAAATCTTCTTTTGATTTTTTTTATATTTTCTTAGTTTTATTGTTCATAGAGAGTTACACATAATCAGTGTTGCCCAAACACGCCCTTTAAGGGGAAGAAGTCTTTCAAAACACGTCTGTCTCATCTCGTAGATAGTACCAAAGAGAGGTTATCTATTCCTACTTTTTACCACGTTTTATTATGTTATGTTACTTTTGGAGTACGACTTACTCTTTTTTACCTTATAGTTTTCGTAACCTATTTATATTACGTTAAATATTATTACAACAAGACAAAACTTCAGTTTATTTACGTAGGGAATCTAATTCCGCAAAAAGATATCATTTTGGACTGAGCACATAAGTAACCTATATAGTCCTTTCGGTATTCTTTCACAGATCAGGGCGTCTTCGGCGACAGATAATAAATCCATTCCCCACAAAAGAAGAGGGCAATTCCTGGGAGAGTATTTCTGTTATATAAATGTTTTTTTTTTAATATTTGATATGGACAGACATTGTAAGGGACTCGTACGAAATGTAAACTTTCTTTGACCTAAAAAGACGCGAGACTTGCGATCATCTTTTATTTTTAGTGTTCTGTGGCGTATATTTATGCGTGTTTTACGAGGTGGGGAACATAAAACATTTCAGTAATCGTTTCGTGGAATTTGAACATCTCAGATAATGCTGGGAATTT
Organism: Sepiola atlantica; assembly: GCA_963556195.1. Classification (NCBI taxonomy): domain Eukaryota; kingdom Metazoa; phylum Mollusca; class Cephalopoda; order Sepiida; family Sepiolidae; genus Sepiola; species Sepiola atlantica. The sequence goes on from OY744523.1 coordinate 127,241,216, forward strand.
ACGTTGTGTGTTCAACGTTGAAAACACCCTCACTATATTTTCGTAAAGATGGCGCCATGCTATTAAAAGAGAAAAAGATACACTGAAAACGCATCCACTCAATATTAATGTCTCCACAATTTTCTATCACTCGCACTTGATTCGTCTATCCCAACCGTCCCATGTCTTCAGCCACGAAGTCATTCCAAGCATACATACCTTTGGTGCAACATATATATCCATTAAAACAAATTTCTTTCAAACACTTCTACTTCTGATAACTTCCTCAACATCGATGAAAAAAGCTAATTCAAACTTAAGTGCTACAGCCTAATGAAAATGTTATTGCATACACCTACAAAGCCATCATTCGCCTGTGCATCATATTGGCTGGTGCACCAACCAATAGCATCTTCCTCTTGGACAAGGTGCAAGAATAATTTCCAAACTAATAGGTTCCGCACGGTCTGCCAAGCTCTAGCCCCTGCCACATAGCCGCAAAGCTGCATACCTGCGCGTGTTTCTTAAGTACTTCCACTGAATGTGCTCCCCACTAGCTGCTAAATATCACTCCTTTACTGTAGAGTTCCCTTGATCCCGGAACACTTTCTACTCTGATAACTACTTTCATTGGACTGCTTTCGTTTTGGAATTTCCTTTCTGCTCCTTGTTTCCTTTGACCGATATTTTAATGTAATATTAACAAACATCTTACTTCTCAGCTTCTCATCCAGTGTGGCGCCTATGCATTTTGCCCCTATGCATCTTGCCCCTATGCATCTGGCCCCTACCATAGTAGACTCTTACGCTTCGGTGAAAATACGCTTTGTTTTGGGCGAATAAAAGTGTTTTTAAAAGCGTGAGAGAGAGGCCGATTGTCTTATAGAGATAAAACTGTTATTTCAAACTAATGTCTGACAGACCGACCGACAGGTGCATCGAAGCATCTTAAAATACCGACCGAAACAGCAATAATATAACAGCGATAAAGATCCTACATGGTAGTGCAAAAAATACCACCTGACAAATTCCTTTTTTCCGGAACACTTTGGTCATCGTCTCATCAGTAGGAGGTATGATGTTGAATGGGCTTCACACTCACCGCACTGTAACTCCCAGATATTTGTGGGATTAACTCAAAGATAACGTCTATCGAAACAATCACGAGACCATCACAGTCAAGATAATCACAGTGTCAATAATTAATATATTCTCAAAACTCTAAGCATCATTTTTTAGTCAAACTTGTGACGAATACAGTTCAATCAGAAAGGTCACCATGAGCCTCTCCTACGGCCTCTAGGTAGGACTTTAACAAAGAGCACACGAACTTCACGGTGTTCATCGAGAAACGCCTGACCACTAGTTTGATCCAGGCAATCAGCTCGTCCTTAGTGTTACAGGCGGTACGGTTGGTATATTTTTGAACGGCGCTCAATACATATGAATACATGGGTTTTCATAATACTACATGGGATCTATTCCGGAACTGTACAGGGGTATCACAGCCCAAATAATGCCAGTGCTTAAAGAGGAGTTATTGACAATTTTGTACGTAGTATTCAGGTGTGCTTATAATCGAACGGCAATAAAACAAGGACTGTTGGGCATTCGTGCTTGAACCTTGGTGAACAAGTCAGACATAGACTGAAGTTGATTTATACCAAATATGGTTAGATTAGAGAAATAATTGTGAATTTTATTAACGACTTCATTGGTGTCATGTTTTGTGATCGCTCTGTACTAGAAGTTAAAGAGAGCATTGTTCAAAATCCCAAATGTCCACGGCATGATTACTTTAAAGATGAATATGTTGATTCTAGTATTTGACAATTTCAATTCATTTCCTGGGATGATTGGAAGTTCGATCCCCCGACCCGACATTGGATAGCTTTATGGTTTTAATCTTGCGATCTTAAACCCAAAACTAACCGAATTTTCGCTTCCAAATAAAATCGGAAAGCGATGAATATCAAATAATTACTTATTTGTTTGTTTTTTTATTGTTTACTTTATATTTCATTCATTTTTTGTGTTTTCATGCGTGTTTATTGTTTTACATGCGAAATCTCTCAATTAATGTTAATTGCAAGAAATGCAAACAAAACTAAGATTTTGTTGGCAAAAAATTTTCTTACTTTCATTTTTTTTAATTTCTCTTTCTTTTTTTCTAAATTTCTTTATGGTCCTTTTCCTTGTTTCGTTTTTCCTTCTTCTTCACCTTCGTCTTATTTTCGTTAGATTATCTTTCTTCTTTTATCCGTTTTCTTCTTTTTTTCTGCATCTACTTTTGTTCTCTTTCTCCTCCTTTTCCTCCCATGTACTTCTTCTTTCCTTCCTCTGTTTTTTTTTTCTTCTATCCTTCTTTTTCTTTATCTTTGTCTTCTTTTGTTTAGGTTCTTTTTTCTGTATTTATTTCTTCTTTCTCTCTTCTGCTTTATACTCCCCTTATCAATTTGATCTCATGTTTTCTTCTTCTTCGTTTGCATATGTTTCTATCCTCCCTCGGTTTCTTTTTTTCTTTTTCCCTTCTTCTCCCCCTTCTTATTCTTTCTCAATTCTTTTCATATTTATGAACAACCGTTCATATTTATCTATCGAAGAAGACAATTCTGGTTTGATGAAACTCGGATAATAATATTTGCTTATTTATTCGAATGTTTATCGGCTCTGCGTATTCTTTATTTTTTTGCGAATAAATGTAAACTTAAGTAATTTTTATTTGTAAGGCCATAATGAAAAATTGCTTATTAAAAAAATGTACGCATTTGATTTTGTTGCATTAACTTAACGAAAACCTAGACACGCCTGCGTTAACGAAACGAAAAAGTAAGTTTGAGTATAAAACAAAGAAGTGCAGGGGACCTTTTGTTATGTATATTTTAAGAAAGTCATGGAAAGAAAGATTGTAGATATCTGTGTATTATTTGTAATCTGGATTAGATTTCAATGACAAATAAAAAGTAATTAGAAATAAGTTGTATAATTATCGTCTTACGTATTATGTTTGTTGTGTTTTGTTTTCTGTTTACGTTTCTATGACCTCCGATCTGTGCAGTATACCACGCTCTGTGTTGGTGACAACTGTACATCCAATCACACCTTTTGGTACCGATTAAACTGAAAAGATAGTTCACAATCGTCAGAAGTTTTGTTTAAACAAAAGAAGTGTAGATTCCGTTTTGCTATGTATATTTTATGAATGTCCTTGCAAATAATATTTTATTTTTATATATTGTAATGGTAATGATCCTAAGTGACGCACGGTGTAAAACGAAAAATGTGACTAACTAAATTTCTATCGTATTTCTGTTAAGGTATTCTGGGTCGAAAGAAAGATAACTTATTACTGTAGGGGGAGCTAATCATTCCTACTCACACCTTAAAATTCGTGACCAAAATAATTTCTCATCAGACTCAAGCGCAGGTGAAGCATAATTATATACGCGTTAATGCTGGTCATTGAAATTAGGGAAAATCTGACTTTTTCTATATAAAAAATATGTGTTTGCATTTAAAATTTATGTATCTGTCATGAGGTTTATTGTTAAGTGTTTTTATCGAATATTATTTTTGTATATATATATATATATATATATATATATATATAATTTTTTACATTTTACTTCAGTAAGTAAGTTCTTAGAAATCAAGGGGCCCTTTTCTGGGGCTAGCAGTTGAATTTTACATGAGATACATAGATATCGAAGTGTTACATTAAAGTTCTCCTTTACCTCTCAAACGTTTAGTAAGTAATTAAGTGAATAACATTAAATCTCATCCCCATAATTGACCAGTTTACTATTTTATAGTATATCTTTAACGTGGTCTCTTGGTATTACCGGATTCCCGGACAAGAATTCATTTAGTCTGGTGGAGTATCAAGCTTAGTGCTTTTACTTGAGGCAATACAACTTGGAGAATGATCACCATTCAGCGTATAAGCCAGTGTGTAGCCATGCCGAGGACATCTCATGTGGTCTTTGAATACTATATTATTTTGAATATTTGGCTAGGGTTTACTTATCATGTTGTCCTGACAACCCCCTGTACAGAGACACCTTAGTTACTCGAGGAAAGTGTCTAGTAGGCGATCAAATTCTCTCCAGTAGGCATTCAAATTTTTCTTGTAGGCATTCAAATTCTTTTCAGTAGGCATTCAAATTTTTCCCGTAAGCATTCAGATTCTCTCCAGTAAGCATTCAATGTATGTGTGTATAATTCAGTTGCATATTCAAAGTCAGACCAAATAGCAACCCACCTGAAATATCGCTGTTTGAGTCTGGCTAGACTACCTTTTCGCTAGTTTCCACTATATGTTATTGACATGAATATGTTTAATTCCTATTCAGTTTATTTCCCTTCTTTGTCACTCTTACTTTATCTTCTACTTCTTTTGTCTCCTTCTCTTCCACGTTATTCCACGTCTTCTCTCCTTTTTCTTTTGACTTGACCAGAAGTGTTAGCTTAAGCCCTTCATATAAATAAACGGTTCGCAATTGTGTCATCATACTGCGCATACCTGACAACGAATTACATGTTTCAAACAAGAATATAAGTCTTTTGTAAGACTACATACCTCCGCCTAACAACGTAAGGATTGGCATAAGTCTCATCTGGACCTTCCTTCTCCATATTATATGAAGTTTTCCCGAAGATATGCCATGAAAAACTATTTATCTGATCAGACTGAAATTTTGCATGGTGGTTACTGTAATAAAACGGCAACAGATCAATAAATCAAATTAGGAAAAATCGCGAATTTAAATTCTGTCACCCTTTTAATCATGACCGAACTCTTAATGGTCAAAGACCAAGCTCAATATCATATAAGGTGCAAGACTTCATTCGCTTTAATATGGGCTAAGTAGTGAGTCTCTCAGCTAGACAGAACCGAAGTTATCGCCAAAAGTGTGAAAACCTTTTCCATGACATTTAAGCTAGATATCCCAAAATGAAATCAGTTCTATGTTAGACCATGAACGATATTTTGACCCAGTTTTCCGACGTTTCGTCAAGCGATGTGGACCTTGGACACAAACATAGTGACACATTGGACCGAATACATTAACTACCTGGCGTAGAAAACAAAGCTTTCAATTATTTCTGTCTTCATACTTTCCTTCTAATTTAAAAATTAACCCCTCGTTTCTATTAGATGCCAAAAGGAGTACATTATTTTGAATAGTGTATATTTAAGGATATAAGTGGCCTTCCGTTTTCTTGCTTATGAACGCCTAATGGCCGCCATGTTGAAATGTTTATATTTAATTGCGACAAAAACATTTATTTGCTAACTATACGACTTATTATATGCCTTTCCATGCGTGTTAGGGGTGTTCCTAACAAAATCGCTGCAAAGTTTTGAATTACACTGCCACAACGTGTGACGTCCTGTTTACATCGTAAACGAACCCTGAAAAATTGTCGTATTAAAGATTTTCGCTTCGGAAAATATTTAATCATAAACAAATTAGCTTACATTTCCTTAGTCATTCATTTGAAGAATACAATTATTTTATATAGATACACAATGCTCACTTTCTTACATTTGAGTTTCCTACCTGTTTATTTTTACTTCGAGCAAATAGACTGACTATAAATAAAATCATTACTTTCAAAGAACGATGTTCTATTTCATACATCTATATCTATTATATAAAGTAAAGTTGTTTGTACGTGTGTTGTGGCATCACAGTTAAAAGTTTCATCTACAAGCCAAACTAACCACAGATTTTGAACCAGCACTTTCGATTCGATGTATTTATCAGGATCGGAAGTTGTTAAAACTTTTGTAAAATTGATTATACAAAAGTACGTAAAAATACATTATGAACAAATGTTCGGCCATTGTTAACGTTCCCTTTCAGCCGACCGATCAACTACTTTTCACGTCAAATCATTGTACGTATTTGATCTAGTGTTTACTTTGAAGAAAAAATATTTATCCTTTTATATTCAAAATAGACAACAAATATTTGATAAATGTTCACTAAAATACTTTTACTTTAATAAGAATTTTTCATATTTTTGTTTCTTTATTTTTATTTATTTTAGAAAATCGGACTATTTTTTAGAGATAAAATATCCTTACGCCGAACTAATTTAAGTACGTTAAAAAGACAAAATAATATCTTTAGATCAGTGGTCTTGTGTATAAGGCGTCCGCCTTCAGTTCAAATACCATATCCCATCGTAGGTTCGAATCTCGCACTAGACAACTTTTTTTCTATAGCGTTCCAGTTATTTCCTCGACAATATCGATCAGCGTCATGAAGCTAAATAGTTTTCTTTTATTATTAAAAATATAAATTAAACGTATTGAATAGATGTTCCCAACTACCAACCTTGGCTATGGAATTTAAGAAAAGTTGAGAAACCAAGAATAGACGGATACTTCAGATAGTATCATTATATAATCAGAAAACGTCCTTTCGTTAACTTTACAGAAAACAATATTAATACACCCGTAAATATTATATTCCTAATTCAATATTTAGTCTCATGAATTCCTTATGCAATTAATTCTCTGTAACTTTTTGGTCAAACAATTTTTTTTTTATCGAATGTAGATTGTTCTCATCCGGTAAGCCATCAGAAGTGTTTATTTTTAATGTCATTCTTAGGGTTTATCGCCTGTAGTAAGAATTTTACCTTCAAACTCAGAGAACTGTCACTTAAAACTGATTGTAACTCAACACTGATAACCGCTATGTCATGAGTCCATGTGGACAATTCGGTACTTTTGCAGTGTACGAACCGTGCGGAAATAATAATGTTATAATTTAGAAACCCGTTCTTAACATGATGAGGGGCATTTGTTAACTATTCTGTACTTTCACCTAATGATTTAATAACGTAATAATTGAGTTCAACTTGAAAATACTATCTGAAAAATAGCATGGTCCGTAAACTGCAGAAGTATCGACAATTCTAATATGAATTTTAGCGGCCGTAAACCGTGTCTAGATGTTTAGTATTACTAATTATGACTATAAAAATACAACGATACTTTCACAGGTTAGGACCCACGCTAACTTTAACCGTAACGTTAACCTTAATCCTTAACCCTTAACCCCAACCCCTACCCTAACCCTAATGACGAGGTCAAAGTTAGCGTGAGTCTTTATATGTGAAAGCACCAATACTACAATTTTTTACAATACTCATATTGCAACTTTTTAATGGTATTAACTATTATAATTTATCATTTATAATTGTTAGTTTACATTCTATACTACGTCAACTTAATACAATATGGCGACCAATAAGTATAAATAGCAGATTAAACCACCGGTAAGGACATATATAAATCATTAACGGTAACAAGAGAGTTAATTATATAAAGATATATTTTTAAAAAGAAATTTTTAAATATTTTTAAAATTTTAAATCGTAACTTTTATATTCACCCCACCTCACCCCCTCTGTTCGGGCTTTATTAAAAAATTTAATCTCATATTTCTTTCTCTAACACAACATTTAAACAACTCTAATTTAACACTCCAAAGCAATTAAGGTATCCAAACAAGAGTCATACTTCAGTTCCCATTTCTTTACCAGGTGACAACATAAGCTGAAGAGAGCCGGATGGTTAATGCCTTCTGAGCTTGAAACCAATGGAACTGATGTTGTACTGATTTTCTATACATATACATATATATATATATATATATATATATATATATATATATATAACTACTTACTAAGCTATATCATATACTAGCAAAACCTACCCGCGCTCCGGACAGCAATTTACGGGATTACGTGTTAACACCATGGAAAACGGAAAGAGAAAAAACAAATATTTTAGAATTTAGAGTGAGTGATCTGTTGTATATATATTTTACATGAAATGTTCTTACATTTCCGGGGCATTGTATTTTTTTAGGGAACTCAACAAAAGATTTTACCACTAACCCTAAGTCTGAGTGGCTGGGTCATAAAAACACACGTAATCTCCTTAAAAAGTAGCGGCCTCCTCTAAAAAAAATACGGCGAATGAAACTCCATAACAAAAAAGAATTTAGTTAACAGGCATAAAACTGGCCCAAAAATTGCATTTATATACGAACAATTTCCCCACTTAAAATTATAAAATAATTGTTTGTTTGTATCTTCTTTCCATCGAGTTAAAAAAAGGTAGAAAATGGGGGTAGTGAAAAATGTTAATCTACAGTCATACCAAAATATGAATGTTTATTTTTTTTCGTAATCTAGACAGATCACAGTGCTACTAACTTGTGTGTTCAATTGTAATTTGGAATAGTAAAAAGTCCTTTGTAAACATTAAAAAATGAGTTCGTTGTTAAAATTTATAAATTAGACATCAACTTTATTAATAAAAAAAAAATATTTTTTTATTATTCACGGAAAATGTAAAAGCTGCAAAAACAGGGCGAGAGAAAGGGGCACAGAGAAGGCGAACGAAACAACCAAACTCTCCCTTCCAGCCCCCCTTCCTCTTCTCGCTTCTATCTCGCTCGTAGCAAGCAACTACAACTACACTCTCTCTCCCACTCCTTTTTTCTATTCTCGCTTCTGCCACGCTCGTAGCAATCCACAACCTTTGGTAAGGTCGTCAGTCAGTGCATCAAGTTAAAACTAAAGGTGTTTTAGTTATTTTTCCGATTTATTTATTAAATAACTTTAATTAATTACTGTTAATATAGACGAAACTATTGCATATAGGTAGCCAATATAAGCCAATGCAATTCCAAATTAATAATACTAAACATTAATTCATTATAAACGGTTTAAGAAATAGTTATACTAATTCGGCACTCAAGAGGTTCTATCTTTTACATTCACTATATATACAAAATATCAAGATTTGATGTATTATTTATTTAAATAACAGCAACCCGTTTTTATTATAATATAGGAGTGATAAATGAAAAAACTTTTGCATTTATTCATTTAGATAAACGGTGATTCTTTAGGTTAAACCTTATATGAAATAAAATTGTCCTTTAAAAGAACATAGCGCAAAAGCTTTGTTTTGTACTTACCCGTTAGTGTAAAATAAGACAATACGGCAAAATTTACGAAAATTCATCCAGTATTTTTGTTTTAAAAAATAAATTCAATTTTTATCGGTAAACGCTTTCAAGTCGGCATTACTACGATGTTTAAGTCAATTAAATCTGAATTATCTCCCTTAACCTAGCAAATGCCGAAATGGCGACCAGAAAGCGTTTACCGACAAAACTTGAATTTTTCTTTTTTAATAGAAATACTGGATGAATTTCCGTAAACTTTGGTATACTGTCTTTTTTTACCCTAACAGTTAAGTACACACAACCATTTTTGTGTTATTTTCTTTTTAAGAGCAATATTCCATATAGAGGTTAACCTGAAGAATCACCAGATAAACATTAACCTTTATTCATATAAATAAATATTAACATTTTGGTAATTTTTATACAAATTTATTTATATTAGTTGAATTATTCAAACTACTGTTCTCATAATTTGTGTTATTCACACAACGTTTCGGTCGAAACGTTGTGTGATAACACATAAGATGAGAACAGTAGTCTGAATAATCAATCCTCTTCTAAAAAAATTCAGAAACAAAAAATTATTCATCTTTAATAAGATGCTGTCAAGAAATTAAAAGAAGGAGGAAATCAATGTATCTGTGCGATCGTGTGTGTGCAATCTTTTTTAACTTACAATGTTTTCATTGAATTTAAAAACAAAACAAATGTTGGCCGCTAACAGTTTGGGTCGTGACCGTCGTAAGTAAACTACTTACTTTACGACGGTCGCGGTTGGGAGCAGTGTCACCTTTGGCTTTCTCCATGTGACGTCGGTAACCGGAAGGATGGGGGAGAGGGATATAGTAAAAGAGATAGATATAGAGAGAGTGGGGGGCGTAGGTCAGTCAGTCATCAGTCAATCAGCTTCTCTTTCTGAACACTAGCCTCGAATATCTTTCTTTGTAGTTTTATTTAAATTACTTCCCCTGAAAGTTAATCAGCAAATATTTTAAGAATAATTTCATAATTTATCTTTTTTTTATTAAATCACTTGAATTAATTATTGTTAATAGCGATAAAAAAAATTGTATGTACATATAATAAATCGAACGGTGAAATTACGACTGACTAACACCAAACATTAATTAATATTAAACTCTTTTAAAAAGTAGTTATGCTAATTTGACAGACTTATGAATGTCGATGGGTCTATCCTCTGTACTTTACATACAGTATTAGAAAAAAACTAATGCGTTTTTATTGATTTAAATAACATCAACCCGTTTTGATGGTAATGTAGTAGTTGTAAATAAAAATAAAAACTTTCAGATTTATTCATTTATTGTCATCCGCATACAGAAATCTAGTTTGGTGTCCTCTTCTCTTCCCTACAGCCTCTTTCTCACAGAAGAAAGGTTACTACTCTTTTCTTACGTAATCGTTATTTTCATAGCAGATGCTCGACTGAGACCCAATCTATGCTCCCCTGAACAACATTCACAACAAAAACTCATCTAGCAACAACAACAGTAAATAATTTTCCTTCCCTCCTCTGTGTACCTAGAACTAGGCGGTCGAAGATGACAGTACTACAAGCTGAGATATAACTCGGCCGTTTTTTCGTAAGAATATTCGTAGTTAAATAGTGCTCGATTTGGGTTTAGGAATAGCTTTAAAGCGTCGCTAATGGCAGCAGATGATTTTACTTCCCAGGGTTATCAACCCATAATATAGAGACATTTCAAACAACCCCTCTTTCGCTGTATCACAGCTCTTTAGTGTTAACTAGATATGCAAGTACTTCCGGCTGAGATTAAAACTCGGTTGTGTTTTGAACAATCCAAACTTTTCTCCACTGCGCCGTTGTCACGAGCAATAAAGGTAAATGTTGCTGTTTGTATAAAGATTATCAGAAGTCAATGACTGCTTGTTTCATGTTTACGAAGAGTTTTGACAGCTGTCGATGTCACTTCCCACATTACTGAATTCACGACTATTGGGGTGCTAATTTGTGAAAGTTGGGGGAGGGCGGAAATTGCGGTGGCTAAGTGGTTAACGACACGGGCTGACAACCTGGGTGTGCCAAGTTCGAACCCAGTTCGTTCTACAGAAACACTTTCAATTAAGATGTGGGAAACCTTCACGTGGGCCATACTGTAAGTACCCGATGTCTTTCTTGAAAGAATACGAAAGATATCGGGGAAACCAACGCCAATAATAGAAGAATCTGATTCATACGAAATAAATGAATGACTGAAGTGAGGGGGATATATATTGTCATCATCATATAGCCTGTTTCGATGTATCACAGCTCATCGTTGTAGCTAGACATACGGATCAAATCTCGGTCGTTTTGAGGAGGGAGAAGTACGAACTTTTATCCACTGCGCCATCGATACAAGTGAGAAAGATACATTTTGCTTATTATATAAACATTAGAGTAAGTAAAAAGTGCTATACTCTTATTTTTACAGAGAGTTTTACAATATCGCTTATTACAGCTAGTGATTTCACTTCTCTCAGTGCTCAACGCACGGGCGGGTAGGCAAGAATATATATATATATATATATATATATATTAAAGAAAGAAAGATGAAGATTAAAAATTGTACAAAATTACATAAAGTTACATAAATTAATACAAATTTTATTACATCGAAAGTTTCGACAGACAATCTTAACCTCGGATTTGCCGAATTGGATATCTAAAATACCAATACAGGATTTTTACTTGTAACTCCACGGAAATATACTATAACGGAGTACGAATACATACGGACCAAGTGCGATATTTTGAACCCTCCACCTTTTATTTGTTAAAAAACTTTCTTCAATTCTACAAACTGTTACTTTTACTATTAACTATCTACACCATAACGTCCCTTTTTTTTACCTACCGGCCTTTTATTTCTTTATCCTCAACCTTTTTTGTTTTATTATTCTTCAATTTTTCAAAGTGAAATGGAACTAGGTAATATTTAATTGTTATAAATACCATATTACCAGATTTTATCAGCTGACGAGAAGAGTTTTATCTTTGAAAAACCATGGTTTAAGGATTAATTTAACTCCTTCATCTGAACTTTCGATGTAATAAAATTTGAATTAATTTATGTAACTTTATGTAATTTTGTACAATTTTTTATCTTCACCTTTCTTTCTTTAAAATTGATTGCTCTACTCAACGTATTGAGCTTTATTTTATCGAGATAGATCACTCTACGATATTTCGCTTATCGTTAATTCTATTATTATTAGTATATATATATATATATATCCCCATCAACAGACAGACTGTGTCACTGTCTAACAGCCCTTCAGCGCGGTTAGACGTACAAGTACTACTAGCGGAGATTGACACGAGGTCGTTTGCTTGATAGTCAGAGCTTCTATGGACCGCATCATCGTCACAACGCAAAAGTGAGTATTTATATAACAATACTCGTTTCAGGCTCAAGAATAGCTTTAAGTCTCGCTAATGACAGAAGGCTATTTGCATTTCCACTCACAAATAGTTATTTATATACAGATAGTTTCACGGTATCACAGCTTATCAGCGTGCTGAGACATGCATGCGTTTACAGTTCAGATTGAATCTTCGGTGTTTTCTTTCACAAACCGAGCTCTTATCAACTGTGCCTTGCTTCATGGTCAGATTATAATTCGGTCTTTCTATCGACAGTCAAATTTACTAGGTCATCGTCACAAGCGAGAAAGGTAAATCTTACGGGTAATATAAAAATATCAGAATTCAAAAGTGCTCAAATCATGTTTACGAAACGCTTTGCTGTATCGTAAAAGCCGGTTAGCAATTTCACTTCCCACACTAATGCATGACGGCCTAGGGAAGGAGATACACGCATATATATATATATATATATATATATATATATATATATATATATATATATATATATATTTATCAATTAATTTTTGCGGAATAATTAATTTATTATTTTAATTATATATATATATATATATATATATATATATATATATATTTATCAATTAATTTTTGCGGAATAATTAATTTATTATTTTAATTATATATATATATATATATATATATATATATATATATTTATCAATTAATTTTTGCGGAATAATTAATTTATTATTTTAATTATATATATATATATATATATATATATATATATATATATTTATCAATTAATTTTTGCGGAATAATTAATTTATTATTTTAATTATATATATATATATATATATATATATATATATATATTTATCAATTAATTTTTGCGGAATAATTAATTTATTATTTTAATTATATATATATATATATATATATATATATATATATATATGTGTGTGTGTGTGTGTTAAGGCAAAAATTATTAAATAACACGGATGCTTGATAAGACTTGTTTTTTTTATTTTTTCAAATTTCCGAATGGTCCATTTAGTGTTTCGGCCAAATTACTGTATATAAGTTCCATGTGTTTCTTGTTCCATTTGCTTTCCTTTTTTGCGAGTACTTTCGATTTGATTCGTCAAATCATCTTCCGGCGGTGTTAATTTTAGTTTCTTAAAAATGTCTTAACTGTTGAGTTTTGATTTTATTATTATTATAACGGCCAATAATTTACAACTTAAAATGGGCGTCTATAATATTGAGATGTTACATGAGAGCGTGATTACGTTCTAAGGGCGTAGAAGATTCAAAAGTTTAGTTGCTTAACCGTTAAGAATTTGATTACGTTCTGAGCGCGTTCAAGATTCAAACGTATAATTGCTTAATGGCTAAGAATTTGGTAATGTTAGTTACTATGCTAGACACTTTAAAATATTGTGACTAGTTTCGTAATTCACATTATTGATTGTGAAATGTTTAGTTTTTATGTAGAGGGCATCAAGAATTTTAAATTTGTTGGTGTTAGTATCGTGGTGTATTATTTTAGTATTAACTAGTATGTGTCTATATTTTTAAGGGGGCAGTCATCTTTTTTGTAGGTGTTGGCAAATAGAACTAGTATCAGAGAGATATAAGGTTAATCTTCGGGAAAGTGTTGTGGTTGTGAAACCGATGTATTAATTAGTTGTATTGTTATTGTCGAAGATACATTCTCACATTGGACATTGGGTCTTCCTAATGTATTTTGGGTCTGAAAAGTGTTATTTTTAACTACATGGTTCGATGTTTTCATTTTTCGTAACAAATGATGAACCTTATTTATTGATTTATTAATCGCAGTCAAGTTGAAATTCGTCTTCATCTTATCGACGATTAATATTGATATGCCGGTGTGTGTTGAAAGTGGTTACGTGAATAGGGTAGAATGAAAAGTCCATACTTGGAGCTTTGATGAATTGGCAATAATAAAGAGAATATTTTGAAAAACCTAGACAACGCATGTTTTTATGGGTTTTTTGAATACATTATTTATTTATTCTAAAACCTTGAGTACTTTCGCTGATCAATCAAAAAATATTAAACAAAAACAGAAGAGAAAAAAATATGTTTATACTTTTGACAACGGTGTATATCGTCCATAACATCAAAACAAATTTCAACTTGACTGCGATAAATATGTCTCAATGAGGAAGGATTAAACGAAACAAGAAGAGAAAAAATATGTTTATACTTTTGACAAGTGTGTATATCACTGAAAGTGCTCCATTTTTAGAATAAATTAATAATTTATTTTATAAAACATAAAAATATGTGTTGTCAAGGTTTTTCAAAATATTCTCCTTTTTATTGCCATTTCATCAACGCTCCAAGTGTGGACTTTTCATTCTCTCTCTCTCTCTCTCTCTCTCTCTATATATATATATATATATATATATATATATATATATATATATATATATATATATATATATAGTTGTCTCTATACAGACTGTTTTGCTGTACCAAAGCTCTTCAGTATAGCAAAACAGGAACGTTCTCCATGCTGGGACTACAACTTTCTTTTCCACTGCGCCATCAGCACAAGCGAGAAAAGTAAATGTTACTGTTTGTATAGACCATGTCAGAAGTCAAAGAGTGCACGATTTTTGTTTGCGAAGAGCTCAGTATCACTAATAATAGCTGGTGATTCCACTTCTCGCACTCGTCAACCTACGAGAGTGTGCTGGATATAAACACATATATATATATATATATATATATATATATATATATATAGTTATAGTTGTCCTCATACGGACTGTTTCGCTCTATCACATCAGTGTAATTAGACATACAATTGTTTCAGGCTGTGAGTGAAACTTGTTCGTCATTACGACAGTTTATCGACCTATCATCTAAAATGGGAGATGTAAATCTTACTCTAGCCATAAACGATACCATGAGTAAAAGAGTCTTGATGTATGGTTTACAAAGAGGTGTTAGTATCGCAAATAGAAAGATAACGATTTCCCTTTTTCCAGTGAAGATTTTGGGATGATATGTATAGCAATCTACCGACAGATTACTTTGCTGTAGCACAGCTATTGAGTGCTGCTAGACATGTGGATTACACCCCGGTCGTTATTTCGAAAGTACAACCTTTTATTTACTGAGCCAGCGTCAAAAATAGAAAAGTAAATCAACTGCGCCATTATCACAAGAGGAAGGTAAATCTGTTTTTATAAATAACTAGAAAGAAGACCCGACGTTGCTCGGGATTGAATGAGGATTACTACTTTGTACTTTTTGACTATGCTCATGAAACATAATTACTTTCTTTGTATTTACTGCTCCGCCCCTTCCCGTTTCGCCCTCCCCCAATAAAATCTGAAGAAGCTGCAATGTTGGAAAACTCTCTGAATTAGTGTCTTATACATATCGTTTAAATTTCATTTAAAACGGATATACGTATTTGAAGTTTTAAGGGGGTTCTGTCCCCATGGGTAACTTAGATAGGGTAACGTAGAGGTTCTAAAAACAATTTCATTATCTGACTCAGTAAATTTTACATAAGAATGCACTTTTTGGACTTTATGTAGATTTTCTAACCTTTCATTCTATAGGGAAAACACAAACACCTCACAAAAACACATACATATAGACATTGAGTTTTATATAGAGAGATATAAAGAGTTAAGGAGTTGTCGATTTGTGTTTACGAAGAGCTTAGTAGTATTGATAATGACAGATGGCGATTTCACTTCCCACATTACAGATAATCATCCATAGACAGACTGTTTCGCGGTATCACAATGTTTACAATGAGTTTTAACAGCTGGCGATATCACTTCCCACACTGCTCAACCCACTAACTGGTGGGTATGTATATATATATATATATATATATATATATAGCAATCCACGTATAGACAGTTTCGATGCATCACAGCTCTTCAATATAGCTAGACATGGCAGTACTAACATCTATCCACTACGCTATTGTCACAAGACAAAACAAATCACATTGTTTATATAAACAGTATCATCAGAGTGCTCGATTCTTGTTTACAAGAGCTTTACGGTATTGCTAATGACAGATAGCGGTTTCACTTCTCACACTGCTCAACCTATTAAGGTACGGAAAATATATATAATCATACACAGGCAGACTGTTTTGCTGTATCACAGCTGGTCAGTGTTGCAAGACATGCAACTACTTCCGGCTTAGATTTAAACTCGGACGGTTTTTTTTTCGGCAGTACGAGCGTTTATACACTGCGCCATCTCAAAAGCGGGAAAGGTAAATTTTACTGTTTATAATAAACAATATCGGAAGGCAAAGCGTGCTTGTTTTTATGTTTACGAAAATTTTTGCGGTTTCGCTTATGACAGATGTTAATTTAACTTCCCACACTACGCAACCCACGATTGTTGGGAGCATATACATATATATTCAGCAACAGACAGACTGTTTTGTTGGATTACAGCTCTTTAGTGTGGATATATATGCAAGTAATTTCGCCTGCGATTAAACTCGGTCGTTTTTTTTCAACACTACGCACCACTGCACCATTGACACAAGAGACAAATTGGCATCTTAATGTTTATATAAACAATATTAGCAGTCAACGAGTGCTTATGGCAGCGGGAGACTGCATTTCCCACAGTGCTCAATAGGTTAAGTAGACATACAGAAATACTGACTATTTGTTAACAAAATATACACCCACAAACCCACAAACCAATTGTAAAAGAATATAGTTACTGTTTCGGTAGAAAATAAACCAAAGATGATTGACATGCCGTCAACCCCAACCACCAACAAACATAAATGAAAATAAGCACATATTGACATCAGATGTAATGTATGTATGGCATGCATCAAAAATATGCGTAAGTATACAAATGCGCATATATGTTATCTACTCGCTGCACTTCATGATGCGTGTGTAACTCATGCTACTTGCAGCTGCGACCTACGTGTGGTGTTGCCTCCGGCTTCGCTTAATTTACGGGACACACAAAACTTCTTTTCAATGGAGGATTTATTAGCGCGGCGTACACATTAATAACACAATTACAATAATCCTAGAGACAAAAACATGCAGGAAGTTATTCACTGGATTAAGGGAGAGACAGGGATATGGGGTATTGTCCAACGTTGTGCTTATTAGGCTATCAAATTGTTCGTCGACACAGTTCTCATTGGCTTTTGGGGGCGAGCACCGATTTCTGCGTCCACTCGGTACGTGATCTTACATGAACGACGCCACAATACCCTGTAATGGCAATGTTTTTTTTTATTCTAAACCCTTGTGTATTCACCTTCTTATTTCTCAGCTGTCAATCATTCTTGCTTTGTCTAACACCTATTGCATCAATTCTCGAATGAGGGCCATTTATTATCTAACATATATATGCATAATATTAACGTATATAAGTCCTTGCCGTATATAATAGTAGTGTATTTTAGTTCGCTAGTGACTTATATATATATATATATATATATATATATATCAATTAATTGGGATGGGAAGCCGTTAATAAAAAACAACCTTTACTCAGAGAATTCGGTAAATGTGTAGATTAACACACTCAGCTTAATTACACCCCCTAACAATGATATTCTTTTTACGGTTATTCTAAATTATTAGGAAGTTAACTAATAGACTTTTTAACACTAATCCCAAGTTCGACTGGCAAGGTCGTAAAACCACTTGTAATAACCCGCAAACAATAACGTACATATTCATCTCCAATGGCAAAAAATGGTTAACTAGCATAAACCCCTAGAATGGCCCGAAAATAGAAGGATCATATTATGTTAAATTTATTTGCGAAACTAATCCCTCAGGCTAAATTTTAAAATATTTTCTGTTGTTTCTCTTTCCGCCAGATTTTTGTGTATTCACACGTAATCGCCTAAAAAAAGTGGAATCTCATTTAATCGGGAGATTGGTATTCATCGACTATAATATTCAAACTTTTAATATTCTTATTTACACCATAAAAGTAACGTATTTAATTTTCACGTGAAAAGTGAATACAACTAAAATCAATTGCTTAAAATTAAAATAAAAAAGGGGCGTATAGTTTTTAAAAATGTATAAAATTTTTAAAAATTAAAGAAGGGTAAATTTGCAGATTAATACACTCCAAGATAAAAAAAAAAATGATATGCTGCTTTTTCAGACTATTGCGTGTGAACACCGTAGAAAACAAAGATAAAGAAAAGCAAATAGTTTAGAATTTAGTGGAAGATCAGTTCTCTCTCTCTCTCTCTCTCTCTATATATATATATATATATATATATATATATATATATATATATATATATAATCAAACTTACTATGTTCCCAATTTCCGGGCTATTCTATCTTTTTAGATAACTTACCAAATGTGTTTACTACTAACCCTCAATCCGAGTGGCAAGACCATAAAACGACATGTAATCGCTTTTAAAAGTAGCTACCCCCTCAAAAAGCAGTTTATCTCCCATAGAAAAAAAGTAATTGCGTTACTGCCCTAAAACTGGCTCCCAAAATGGGGATCATTTTACATTAAATTTATATACAAAAAATCCCCCTCTTTAAATTACCAAATAATACATTTTTATTCTTTTCATCTTTCCGTGAAGATTTTCAAGGTGTTAACACGTGATCTCCTGAAACAGGTAGAATATTTTTGAGCTGGATGGGGGGTAATTTTTTGCGGAGGATGTTAATCTGCAATCCCACCAAAATACGAATCAATATTTTTTCGTAATTTGGGAAGTGCTACTAAACTATTGTTTTAATTTGTCAATCAGAATAGTGATACGGTCTTTGTAAACATTAAACAGTAAGTTTGTTGTTAAACTTTACAATAAAGGCATTAACTTGACTAATAAAAAGGTTATTTTTTATTTTTCATGGAAAATGTAAAAACTGAAAAAAGAGGGTGACAGAAAGCGGTCAGTGATAAAGCGAGCAAGACAGCAACACACACTCTCTCTCTCTCTCTCTCTCCCCTCCCCTCCCCTTTCTTTTCTCGCATATGCCTCGCTCGACCTTCGGTGAGGTCGTTAAGAGCGCTGGTTGTTTAAACCGAAAGTTGTTTTAGTTATTTTTACGATTTATTTATTAAATAACTTTAAGTAATTACTGTTTATATGTACGAAATATTTCATATAGATAACAAACATTAGCAAATGCAATTCAAAATTAATATAAAACATAAATTAATAAATAAATTAATAGTTATGCTCATTAGGCAGTCAATCGTCCATCTGCACTTCATGTACAGAATACCAAGTCTTTATTTTGTATTATAAAATAACAGTAACCCGTTTTGCTTATTAGATAAGAGTGATGAATGAAAAAATCGCATTCATTCATTTAGATATATAGTGTCAGGAGAATTAGGACTTGAATTAAGATAGATTTGTTAATAAAATGTAATATTTTATATGAACCAGCTTTCTGTATTTGTTTTTATTTATCTACACGATGACATTCCACAAATGTTACCCATTGCACGGTTAGTAATATTCATAAGTCTTTGTTTGCAATTCAACAATAGTTGGTACAAAAAACTTCAGTTTATGAATGGATTGTCAACCAAGTTTCAGTAATGAATATCAAAAGGTCTTTGTTTTATCTCGGTTGGGTAATAAGCGGGGACACTATAGTGATCCTCTCATCGGTAGGATGTGTTATCCTGAATGGGCTTCACACTAATCGGACCTTAACTCTCCACCCCTATCTCCACCCCTATCCCAATTTTTATTTATTAATATATATAAAAGATAATATCTATCAAAACAAGACCCAGACAACTTCTAAAAAGAAAATGGCCCTTGCAGTAGAGAGTGGGATAGTGCGAAGACAGAGGTGTGTCCGAGTTATTGAATATTTTACACATCGTATGATAGTTAAATGATGAAATGAATGGAATTAATCAATTCAGTTCCGGTTTACAGAGATTTGGTTTCTCGTTTTCAATATACGTAGACGATTACACACACACAAACCCACGCATATCTATCTATCTATCTATCTATCTATCTATCTATCTATCTATCTCTCTCTCTCTCTCTATATATATATATATATATATATATATATATATATATATATATATATATTAATGCAGGTAGTATCAAAAAGAAAGGTAAAGAGGGTGTTAGGGACGGGGGTGTCTATAGACACCCGTCCCTAAAATCCCCCTTATCTCTCTTCTTTTCTCTTCACCTTTCCCTTCTTTTTTCTGTTGCCTCAGCCGCCCCCCCCCCCTGCCCCGGCTTTGCGTTGAATAAAAAAATGAAAATATGAATTATTGTAAAATTAAACTTTTCCAACGGCAATTTTTTTTTAATTGGTCACATGACTATTATTCCTCCTTCTTTTCGCTTAGCTCCATTCTTCCTGGATTTCACCGACCGGGTTGGATTAAAAAAAAAGAAACCTTCTGCCTTATGAGACCTCAGCTCTTGATAGCAGTAGATCGATAACATCGACATGCCAGTGTAGCAGACTTTGTACATGTTTGAATAAAAAAAACATTCATATATATATATATATATATATATATATATAATGTAATACAATTTTGGTGAAGAAATCGATAAGATGACCAGATGTATATATTATTTTTATATAATAAATACAAATATTTCGGACGCGCATCCGTTCTTTTTCAATTAAAATAAGAATCCGACATTGTTATAATTTTTTTTTTGTTATTTCCCACGCCGACCGATTTTGGCATCTTATCGATTTTTTTAAAGAAAATTGTATTTCATTTAAAATTGTCTTCTAATATAAAAATATATTTTATTATATATGTATATATATATTAATTAAATAAGATCAAATACATTGATAAAATTTACTTAAAACCAATATTTTTTTTCAAAAGTGCACAATACTAGGTAGAGCTTTATAAATGTTAATTATATAAAGATTAAGAACAGCCTACGTCAACGCAAAAGGTTGCTTAAACGTAATTGCATTTGCGTAGACCGTTCTAAATGTTTATATAATAAATGTTATATATATATATATAATTTGAAAATTATATGTTAACTATCTCAGAATAGTACCGCGTTTTAACCCAGATAGGTTTGCTTTTTATATTTTAAAAGGTTCTATACCCAAGGGACTCGTCAGCGTACTGAATGAGGTCAAAACACAATGAGACATGACGTTATATCGATATAACGCAATGTGTAACTTATAGTTTTCAAATTAATTATTTGTATTAGCTCTCACTCTTCTGCGATCGAGCACTTTATGGATTTCTTTTCAATATGAATTGGCACACTTTATATATATATATATAATATATATATAATTTGTATCAATAAATATTTTTATACCTATAGACATATATGTTTCGCATTTCTTTACGCTCGTTAGTATTGAATTACGTAACCATATCACCGGTCGAACAATTCGAAGTCCGATCCAATATTATGAACTCTCGTCTCGTAACCATTTGGCTAACACGACGATCACGTTTTGAAATGCGAGAGAAATCCACCTTGTATTTTTTCAATGTAAACACAAGTACTGTGAATCTTAAGCGGGTTCCAGAAGAGAGTACCATGCAATGTTGCTAATTTATGAATCATCAATTTATTTTTTCTCGAAAGGGCTCGACTTTATAGCAGCTTAATAATTATTGTTAATAAATAAATATTTTTATATCCATATGTTTCGCGTCATATATATATATATATATATAGAGAGATAGAGATAGAGAGATAGATAGATTAATATCGAAGGTTCGATCTTTGTCTAAGTTAACCATGATGTTGACGGCTCTAAGCCAAAAACACGTGTCCATGGATTACTTTTATGTACGTACAAAATTAATAAGAATATATATTAACGAAAATTACGTCTTATAATGTTAAGGGCGACTAAGCTGTATCACTTCGAAAGTAAACAACTATAATAATACTAGTAAGAAAAGTATCAAACGCTACAATAACCAATAAAAGAATTACATGAAATACATTAATTATATATATATAGAGAGAGATAGAGAGAGAGAGGGGGAGAGGGAGAGAAAGATATATATTTTAATTAATTAATTTATCAATTGATTTTAGTATAGAAATTTATCTAATAATTTTTAAATCCGGAGTTATACCAATACGATCAGTCACATAACCTATTATGTATAATAATAACCCACCAAAATAATCTGAAAACTATATCTATAATACTTACATTAATATCTATACATTCCAAAATTTTAATTAATAATGGTTTTGATTAACCTATCTTTATTTTCATTAAAAAAACGTCTTATGCGTCGATAGGTAGGTGTCAAAATGTCATCTTATGCAAAAGGGTTACTCGTCTGAAAATTTTTAGATGTAATTTGTCGGTTTGTGTTTTTCTTTTGTTTTTATGATTGTGTATTGGTGGATCTGATCTTTGCTCATCAGTATATCCCTGAGGAGGAGCTGAAGAGGTTCTGAAACAATTTCGGATACTCAAACTATGTTTATTTTAATATAAAAAGCTCTAATATATATTGAGCACTTTTGAAACGTATTGTTTTTTTTCATTTTGTTAATATTTGAACTTAATTAATTCATATATATATATATATATATATATAATAATTTTAACATGTTGCAATATTGCTGTGTGTATGCAATTCTGCTATCTTTTATAGGATTAAATTTTAACGAAATCCTAATCAGATTGTTGCTAGCCGAAACTTTTATTTATTTTCTCATCAATAATATTTGATTATATGCGTCAGGATTGTGTCATGTTTACTGAGTTTTTTACAGAAGAAAATGCAGTATTAAGAAGTTGATGCGTGCTCATTTTTTAGCGATACTCTGTCTACCTTGGTGTGTTCATTCCTCCCTTCCTTTGTTACTCAAACAATTTATCTCTCTCCCTCTCTCTCTCTCTCTCTCTCTCTCTCTCTATATATATATATATATATATATATATATATATATATATATATATATATATATATCCTTCTTTCTCTCTTTCTTACCACCGTTGTTCCTTCATTATTTCTCTTTGGCATCCATTTTTTTATACTTCTGACTCCTTCTTTTGTTTAATCTGTGCATGCCTACATAAATGTTTTGAGAAGTACGCCGATAATATTTCATGAAAGCGACGCAATTAGAAGTGTTTTTACTCGATTAATTTGACACTTGAAGGTTTTCCAATACCTGTTCGTGTTTCGGTAAACATAGCGTCAAAACCACTTTTTAAATTGAATCCAAATCAAAAAATAACAAATTAATTTAAATGGCTAACCGGAAAATACACGGTGTGGTAAAAAAAAAAAGAAGACTTTTTCTCTGTTGCAAACACGTGCGGGATGATCGTGATCAAGGCAAAATGAGTGGACAGTAATAATTGCTGGTCAGCATATTATGAAGCGGCGTGAACATGCTGTAATCATCACGATTGGACATGCAATTCTGTTATGTTGCCATGATGTAAACAGTCGCTCAGACGTTATCCAAATTTCAGGATGAGCATCAATCTTGAGCAAGGATTAAACTTTTATTTCTGAGTTAGAATCTCAAAAAAGAACTTATGTAACAAAATTACCCGTGGTAGGTAGAGGAAACAATAATGTATCACTATTCAAGAGTTGGTATCTGTCCGTCTGAAGTCGAGACAGTAACCGTTCAGATTGACGACAGAAACAGAATTCGATGAGAATTTGTCTATAGGCGATAAAAATGGTTCTATGTTGTTGTTTTTTTATATTATTAAATGAGGAACTATTTCGAGTTAAAATCTATTTAAGATTATGCATGTAATCGTAAGAAAAACACGTTTGAAATGTCAGTTTATACTATATTCCAATAACCATGGTTTTATTTTTATTTTTTCACATTTCCAAAAAATATAAAAATTCTTGTGAGATATATGTTTAACGGTCCGTTTCATTTGTCTTGTGCCAAACAACATATTATGTCAATATCGTCTCTGCAACACTACAAAATCATCAGAAAAAATTCACAAAGAGTAAAAAGTTCTTGGATTAAAGTGTCTTGAAAACACCTACACTATACAGCAGTTTCTTTTTAGTGTGAAAACAAACAAAAAACCAACAAAAAGAGAGAGCAAAAACTCACAGGTGGGAGATCCCACTATTACGCCATTTTGAATGTTTCGTTCAAAGCTAGTATATCCTAAAATGTAGTGCGAACAATTTTAAAATTTTAATTCAGTAATATTTCCTAAAATAGTTAATAAGTCTATAATTTATTTATAAACTTCTAATTCACTTGAGGATAATTTATTTTTGTCCTTACTAAACTTACATCAATGTTTATTTAGGTCGTTTGGGTACGAAACCCATTTAAGTTTAACATTTTAGAGCTAGTTTCATAATGTCAGCCGTCCATTCAATCAACTATTAAAAATTATTCTACATCAGTGTTTTTGTGAAAGGTATATAGTATTTACTAATAAATTTTTTCCAACAATATTAAGATAAGCTTAATTTCCTAGAATTCTTCACTCAAGTAGTAAGTTAATAATTAAATGCGAAACTAAGGGGGGTATTTTTCACTCACGACGAAATATATCCTCCAGTTACCCAGACATGATTCCAAAATTCCAAAGGGGGCCAGTAAATATTTATTTATTTATTTTATTTCTTAGAGTATTCTGAGGATTAAAAAGTAGTTATTTTGGGCATCTGTACCTAAAATGTATCTTTACTACGTTTTAAATCTAATTCGCATTATCATGTGAATAGCGACAAAAACACGAATGTAAACACTAGGTGTCACTTTAATTTCATGTTTACATTTATTATTTGGTCGTATGCCTTCTATTATTTATCTATCAATATGTCTATTAATATACATACACGAAAATGTTTAGTATCTATTAATAAATTGTTTCCATATATATATATATATATATATATATATATATATAAATATTACTTCGGTATAACATGTACGATGAAACTTGTTTCTTTTTCTTCTAAAACCTAAATTAAGTGAAAATAGGTTGTTTAGGAATAATGCCAAATCCCATTACACTCTAAATAATTAACGTGACTAAAATAGGAATTAACCCATCCTTGTTTATTTTTCTACGATGAAACTTGGTGTTTCCTTTTCTTCTAAAACCTTAATTAAGTGAAAATATGTTGTTTAGGAATAATGCCAAATCCCATTTCACTCTAAATAATTA
Organism: Sepiola atlantica; assembly: GCA_963556195.1. Classification (NCBI taxonomy): domain Eukaryota; kingdom Metazoa; phylum Mollusca; class Cephalopoda; order Sepiida; family Sepiolidae; genus Sepiola; species Sepiola atlantica. The sequence goes on from OY744523.1 coordinate 127,266,721, forward strand.
ACGTGACTAAAATAGGAATTAAGCCATCATTATTTATTTTTCCACTACCACACCGCTATGGTTCCAAATATCGAAGGGGGCCATTAAATATTTATTCATTTATTTAATTTAATTTTATTATATAAAATGATTTTTTTTAAATACCTCATTTTTCCTATTATGAGGATTCAAAAGTAGTTAAAAGACATTTATACCTAAAGTTACTCGTGATTACGTTTAAAATCTAATCTGCATGATCATGTGAATACCGACAGGCACCAATGTCCATATCAGGTCCCACTTTAATTGTATGCTTATATTTAATATTAGGTTGTGTGCATTCTTTTATTTATCTACCAATATGCCCATTAATATACTAAGAAATCCGAACGCAAAGCGCGACAAGCAAAATTTTCAAAATTCTGCAAACTGTCCCCACGTAATGGTTGTATTTCAACACACTACAAGACCCTAAAAATATGTGTTAAATAATATGATACACAATAGTTTCTTATAATTTCAATTAAAGCAAGCTTACCATCGAAGTCCAGATTTAATATATTCGTATATTTTTTATAGTTTACGGTCTCAATTTAAACGAATTGGAACTATCACGCTCAGCATCCGAACCTCCCACACACATATACATGCATACACACATACACACATAATATATATGTACATATCCAAATACACACACACACATGCACAGACAATACACATACGCATATATATACATTTTATTTATTTATTTATTTATTTTATTCTTTTTTTTTACCTATTGAACATTTATTTGGCATTATATTTTAGATGATTATTGTATTATTAGTTTATACTCCTACCAAAAAAATATCCTATTTACTAGTTACCATTTCCTCACTAATTAATACAGATGAAAAGCAAAATAAAATAACAAATTTACTGATGCTCTCATAATCTAGCCCTCTTACCATTTTTATTATAAGCCAGATATATGCTTAATTGCTTCGGTCATTTTAGTTATAAGTGATGGGTTCTATATCTAAATGTTTTATATTGAGGTATTAGTACTCTCTCATCTACTATTAGGTTTATGGTTTGTATTGTCAAGATAGTCTTATATTATTCCTATACCTTAGATACTTTCATATTCATGTTGATGAAAGGGTTACCAGCACAGGTATTTTATATGGGTATGTAACGGGATAGGATATATGCGGTTCTATGTAGACAGTTCTGAATTACTTCCTGTCTTTTATTTAATAAATTTTCTTTAGACATAACTATATTGTAGGATTCCAGAATAAAAAGGTTACATCTGTTAGATTTGTTAGGTCTATATTTCCCTGCTCTACCTAGAATAGACTATTTTTGCTGTATTGTATGTTTTTGCTGTTTAGTTCTCTTACATGTTTAGGTAAAGTCGTAGGGACCTTTTTTGAATTTGTATTAGGTTCTTTGAAAGAGTGTATATGGTTTCTAAATATGTCCTTGAAACTACAGCCCGTCGACCCAATGTATGTTCTAATTCTGTTATCCTCTATTACGTTACACTTATACACTATATCTGAAGTTAAACATTCCCCTCTAAAGGGCACTCGTTAACATTTCTACAATTACATTGGGAGCTGTTATTCTGGTTCTGGACTGTACTGGTATCTAAGTTACTATTCTTTTTTATTTTTGTGTTGTTTGAACTTACTATAGTTGATGTTAAGTTTATCGATGTTGAAAAGGATAGCTTTACTGTATTTTTATTTATAACTTTGCCTAGTCTACTATCTCTAGGAAAATTTATCTCAATAATTTGGTAAAATTGTCTAGGTATGTTAGTGAGGATGTTTAAGCCATAAGGAAGGTTGAACCAGAGTGAATTTCTACATCTGTTTTTCTTCCTAGTGATATTTACTACGGATGGTGGGTTTGTTGATCCTCTAGTGTTTAGTGTAGTACTAGTGTAGTATCCTGCATATTATTAGTATTTATTCTCCTATTGATTTTTCTGGGATTGTATGATATTATGTGAGGTGCATTTCTATGAGCCCTAGAATTCTCATTATGCTTCACCGAGCTTTCCTTTATGTAGTTTATTGTCTCAGTATATCCAGATCTGGCTAATTCTTCATTATAATATTTTGTATTTTTATTGAATAGTGATTCGTTAGATGATAGTTTTGATATTCTCTTAGAGATTCTAGAGATTGTGGCTTTCATATGGGTCCCGGGTAATTAGAACAAAAATCTACATAATAGAGAGTTTGGTTGGGTTTATGATATGGTTCATATGTTCTATTGTTTAGGTCTAACCAGATGTCTAGGAAGTTAACTATCTTATGGTTTAAGTCTATTGTTACCTTAAGGTCCAACTTTTTAAAAAGGTTATGTATATATATATATATATATATATATATATATATATATATATATATAATTAGTACACTAACTTTTTTTAACTTTTAGAAGAAACTGTTTATGTCGGCAATCTGAAGGTTTACCGTCGAAACAACACTATTACTTCTATTAATAATAGAGAGTTGGTATATATCTCTCTGAAGCAAAAACTATACTATTACTATTTCTCATACTATTACAATTTCTCAATGCTCAATTTGGGGGGTATTGTTCTTGGTGTCATAATACTATCCTCCCAGTAGTATTTATTCTGTTGTCATTAGACCATACTCTCAGGCATGACCACTCCTTTGGGGTGAAGTAGTACATATGCGTTCGTAATGATACCTTCCTCCCTGTCATTAGATTTTCTTTTCTCTGCGTGAAGTTTGCGTAGTATCTGCTCTGTGGTCCTGATACTCTCCTTCCAGGGATAACCTTCTTCTTTTTTTTTGGGGGGGGGGGGAGGATAGTTTAGTATATGTTCTGTTGCCTTGAGATCATCCTCCCAGACATCACTTCCTCCTTTTGAGGCAATGTAATATGTTTGTTCGTCATGATACCATTCTCCCAGACTAGCAAAAGTATGCGACCATATATTTGCTAGTAATAACAATCATAATAATAATAATAATAATAATAATAATCATTATAATAATAATTTTAATAATAATAATAGCGATACTAATAATGATACTAATGCGATAACTAGTTATTGTTATCACGATGATGATAGCTGTTTCTGTTACGAAAATAAGTTATCCAAAAATAAGTTAGCGAGTGGAATGCAGATGGATTTGTTTTCGACATTTAAAACAAAATGTTTTAACCGTGTATGTGTAAGGAAGCCCGTAGATAAATTATTTAAATCAACATTTGTGTTTTCTTGTTTTGTGTAAAAGTATCAGAACATTTCGATGCGTACGGCGATCTGGCCGGGAAAATACACATCCGGAAATGTGATGCCTCCAGAAACAGCCGTCGAAAATCACCCACCGCTAAATAAACACGTTGTGTTGGGGGAGGGTGGTATAACTACATTGAATGCGTATACGAAATCCCAGAATAGGCGCTGCAGATGTTAACTGGCCCAAATTGTGATAGATTGAAAAGCAGCTGGCTAGCGAATTCAAGAGATCAACTTGCATAAACTCCCGTGCACCATCTACTCTCTCTCTCTCTCTTTCTCTCTCTCTCTCTCTCTCTCTCTCTCTCTCTCTCTCTCTCTCTCTCTCTCTCTGACTCTACTCGTTGGTCGCAAATGAACAACAAAATATACCATTATATTTTATACGAAATTGTAAGTCGTCATTCTGTTAAGCACATCAGACATACATAATAGTGTGAGCCCCTTAAAGAACATAGGGTGTCACCAGGATACAAAGCAAATAAATCGAATTTACTTTTAAACGATGTTTAAAAAGAAATTACATTTTAAAGCTTTCTTTATTCTAATACAATAATTCTTGCATAGTTGCTGGTCACTCCTGATGCCGAGACTCATAAAATGATAGGATGGCGTCTTACCTCTTGTGGAGAAGGTCATCTTTAACCTTTGTTTTAGCGCGATGGTGTTACGATAAAAACACAGGTTTCTAGTTAACCACGTTACCAGTTTAGTGGTATACATTTTTGTCAGCTAGTCTAGTAACCCCTCCCCCCCTATTAGGCTCTTGAAAAGCTTTTTTAGTTAACCTGTTTGGAGCCCAGAAGGTTGAATGCTAGTGGTTTGGTCTCTTTCAGGCTTGGTTTGTCTTGAAGTGATTCTACCTTTCTCTTCCTTTTTATTATTATGCCTTCAACAAATTCACACAATAAACACCTTACTATTTCCTATAGTATCATCAGAGGTCTCAGGTCAAACATTCCTGATGTTCAGTCTTTTTTCTTGGGCAAATCTCCTGACATCTTTGCTCTTTGTGAGACTAATCTGGATGCTTCGATTGATAGCAACGATCTACATGTGGATGGTTATTTGCCTCTAATCCGCTTAGACTGTTCCACGCATTTGCTTGTCTTTCTGTTTTTCTTTGCAATGATCTTCCCATTGCACATGCCCCCAGCCTTGAATCTCATGAGTGTCCTTTTATCTGTCTGAGGTTTTCTTTGCTGGACTCCACTTCCTATTTGTTCATTATGTACCGTTCCCCTTCTGCCAATGACTGCTTTGTTGCTGATGCTATATCCAGCAGTATTGATGATGTATTGGAAATTCATCCGTCAAGCTCAATATTTGTTGTTGGTGACTTCAATGCTCATCATTCTGACAGGCTCCCTCACTCTAATCGCACATATCTGGCTGGTGAAATCTGTCTTAACTTTTCTCCGTCTCATAACTTGTCCCAAATCGTCACCTTCCCCACACGTTTTCCTGATATTGATGTTCATTAACCATCCTTACTTGATCTTTTTCTCACTTTTCTCCCCCATTGGGTTCATCTGATCATGCTTTTGTTGATGTTGAAGTTAATTCTTCAGTAAAGTTTTCTATTGGTCGTCCCTTCTATTGGAAGTCGTTCAACTACAGAAAGGTTAATTGGGATGGGCTCCGCGGCTTCCTATGTGACGTTCCATGGGGTTCTATCTTTGGTATGTCTCCGAATGATGCCCCTGGAGTGGTTACCGACTGGATTAATGTTGAAATTGACACCTTAATTCCTCATAGTAAGTTTCAAACCAACCATCATTTTCCTTCATGGTTTTCATTTGTTTGTGCTTGTCATTGCCCATCGTAACTATTACTTTCATCAGTATCGTCAGGATTTGTCCAGAAAATGCTACAGCAGATCTAGCAATCCATGCAAGAGAGCAATTTCTAAGGCTAAGTCTTGCTATTTTCAAAGGATTTTGACTCTATCTCATCTCAAAGAGTTTTCTCTCGTAATATTTGGACAATCTACAATAGTATTAGTAAGAGTTGCAAGTCTACTATTCCTCCTCTTTTTAATGGTCTGCAGGTTATTTAATCTTTTAAGGATGAAGCTGATCTCTTTGCTCGTCTTTTTGAGGACAATTCTTCTCTTAATGATTCTGGTGTTGTTATTCTTGATTTTCCTTTGAAAACTGATCAGTCTCTTTATTCTGTTATTATCACTCCAAAGATGGTTGCTAGAGTTCTGTATGATCTTGACCAGTCTAAGACTTCCGGTCTTGATTCAATTCCTGATGTTGTTTACAATAGTTGTGTTCCTGAACGTTCGTCTATCGTTTCTACATTATTCAATCTCTGTTTGTCTTAGTCCCGATTCCTTTTTTGTTGGAAGGATCCCTCTGTTGTCCCTTTTTTTAAATGGTGGTTATCGGTCTGACCAACTAAGTATCGTGCTGTTAGTCTCCCCACCGTTATTAGCAAGGTTTTTGACAAGTTGGTCAATGGCAAGATTGTTCATTTTCTGGATAGTCTGGGCCTCTTTAGTGATGCTCAGTACGGCTTTTATGAACGGCTGATCTTTTAACTGTTGTAACTGAGCGGATCTGTCGCTTTATGGATAATTCAAGAGAGGGAAGAGCTATTGCGCTTGACATTTCGAAGGTGTTTGACAGAGTGCGGCATTCTGGTCTCCCATAAAAACTTCAGGGTTATGGTATTGATGGTCAGGTTTTTGACATTATTAAGTCTTTTGTTTCTGCTCCAAGCTTGCGAGTACTTTGGACGGTGTCTCTTCATTCTCTTTTCCTTAAAATGTTGGTGTTCCTCAGGGCTCTATTCTAGGCCCAACACTGTTTCTTCTCCATATAAATGATCTTCCAGGGAATATTGTTCAGAAAATTAACATCTATGCCGATGATACCACTCTCTATTCTGATGTTGCTTCTCGCCGATCTCCCTCGGATCAGTGAAAATATGCAGCTGATCTAAAGGTTCACCTGGTTTCAGTTCTTGATTGAGGTACGAAATAGCTTGTTTCATTTAATCCAGTTAAGACTCAGCTCGTGTCTTTAAATCGCAGACTTGTCCCTTTTCTTCCTGGGATTCTCATGGATGGCTCTGCTCTTTAGGAGAAATCGACTCTGAAACTTTTGGTCTCTCTCATCAAACCTTTCTTGGAGTTCATCTATTCGATCCATTGCTCTTTCTGCTTCTCGTAAGGTCGGTTCTCTCTATCGTTCCAAACACGTTTTTTTACACCTGAGGCTATTCTTGATCTCTACAAATCTACAATCAGACTATGTATAGAGTACTGTTGTCATATTTGGGCTGGTGAATCTCTGTCCCGTTTGAGGGTTCTTGATAAGGTTCAGAAACGTATTTGTAATTGTATTGGCCCTACCCTTTCTTCTTCTCTGCACCCTCTCTCTCACACAGACGTGATGTTGCTAGTCTTAGTCTTTTCTATATACACCATTATGGCATGTGTTCTTCAGAATAATGTGGTCTATTCCCCGCTTCTTTTGTTCCAGTTCGTTTGTCTCGTTGATCTATTGGTCTCCATAAATTCGCTTTTTTGATACCTCATTGTAATACAGCTTCCTATTGCAGTAGCTTTTTTCCAAGAACCGAATGCGCATGGAACTCTCTTCCTGCTGAATGTTTTTTCTTCCTACCTATAACCTTGGTCTTTTCAGGATTAAGGCCAATAGGCACTTCCTGTCTTTGCCATAATCACATTTGTTCTTGTTAGCTCCTTACATCAAGTGGCTTCATTCCTTGTCTGGAGCGATTTCCATAAAAAAAACAATGATTAATAATACCTAACATGTCACATTTGTTTATAGATTCATTTGTTCTGTAATCGTATATTTTGTAAACAAACAATACTTTAAACAATAGTTTTCATTTAAATATGAATTAAATCAAATCGTGATAGTGGTTGTGCCCTAACAGATGAAGGGGAACGTATACTATGTATGTATACTTATAAAACACTGGGTTTTGGTTGGTATCTTGGTTGTATATAATGTGAACAAGGATGAGGTCATCTTTTTGAATTTCATACTGGATAAGATTACGTGGGCACTGGATGACGTCAAAAAGACTTGAACGCTGTATAACGTCACAGGAAGGTGGGCTATTATTTGCGATGTCATAAAAAATGACATCAATCATAACAGGGGAGAGAGAAGAGATACTTTATGACGTCATGACGTAATTAAAGGGCGATTGAAAAGAAATTGATTAGAGAAGTAGATAGAAGAGGGAGAAAAGATAGAGAGAAGCGGGAGAGAAAGGGCGAAAACAGAGTAAGGGAAAGAGACAGCAATGGGGAGAGAGCGAAATGAGAGATGGGGAAATAGATAAAAGGGAAGAGAGATAAAGGTCGAAATAAGATGAGGGAAAAGAGATAGAAAGAGGAGGGAGAGAGAGAGCGAAATAAGGGGAGGGTGAAAGAGATAGAAAACGGGAAGGAGAGAGAGGGCGAAATAAGAGTGGATAGATAGCAGGTCAAGGAAATTAATGATATATACAGTCAAGACACTTGACGCACTGATAATTAAGAATATAAAAATCTAGTAATGACTCAGAATTGCAACAAAATCTCTAATTGGAGAAGGAGCCATATTGGCATTCGTGATAAGGCAAAACGGATAAACTTGCATAAAATCATTATAAAGTATCCAAAACTAACACCAAAATTCCATATATTGATCAAAAACCAACAATAAAAGAATATATAACAAATAAAAGAATATATAAGAAATAAATTGAAAAATATTGGAATGCTTGCGCGGACATTGAACTAAACAAAACTGCAAACAACGAGAGGAAATAACAACCAGGGTTAATTTATTGACCTTTTTCTAGGATGTTTGACACAAGGTCAGGTGTAGGTTTAATGAGAGTGTTTCTGTGGAACGAACTGGATTCGAACAGCACGCCCAGGTGTTCAGTGCGTGTCGTTAACCACTTAGCCACCATCACCCCCCAGTCCGAGTTATAGAAGAGTGTGAAACAAAGGAGCTAAATTGTAGTCAACTCGACATGACCCACACATGCATAACGCACTTATATCTGCTTAGATGTAAAGACTGTTCATGCTGTATTGGCTGTATTTAAAGTCGAACAAATATTTCATATTTTTTCTTGCTGTCAGCACTTATCTAGACGAAAATCTACTTGAGGATAAAAGTCAATGTGATAGATGCATTGACAGTTGAATCATGATTAATGTTATGAGAGGGTTGAAAACCTCTACATACGACACACTCAAAACTACAGTCGCCTCAGCAACAGCAATTTTTCTCCATTGTTAGTTTTTTTTACGTTAAAGGTTCGAAAAGAAATAAGACAACAAGGTGGTAGTCAACAGGAGTATGTATTTACAGAAAGTACAGAAGTAATGGGGTGTCCAAAGACTGCATCTGGATTAGTCATAGCGAGTCTCTCCGCCATTATCACTATCATAGTGTCGGGCAGTGTAGTGTATGTAGTGATGCAATAGGGTAGATCAGCATAACAGTTAGAATCATCACCAATGGAATGTGCGGACTAAAGGACAAAATAAGGAAATCGAGAGTTACGAAGTCGACGAAAGTAAATCCAAAGCCCTCTTTCTACTCTCCACTATGTATTTATTTAAGCTACATCCGCTGTACATATTAGCAGGTGGGTTACTTGAAGGACCATTTTGAGAAGGTCAATTCGAACAGCATTTTTGGATTCTTGTAGGAAATAAGATTCTACAAAAAAATATGAATACGTCACGATATACTCGACGAACTATTCATTTGATATGAATGGTAACAAAATCAGACATAATTACAAAACTGTTTATTCTTTTGTTTCGGAATTTTTAGATCGAAGATTGATAATTTAACACAGATGGACTTGTAGCGCAACAGATAAAGTGCTAAGTAATAATCAGTCCTAAGTGACAGTCTTCTGCAGGTTGAAGGTTCAATCCTCAGTTGAGGCGACACTAAGTATATAATTAAGAATTACTTAAGACATCTACCTGGTCATGGCTGACGGAACGAGAGCAATCTACCTTCGTGGATTAAATAAAGGATTCAGTTCGAGTTCGACGTAAACATCCCCAAGTCTGACAAGACGCCCCTGAAGAAGGTCGAAGGTTACATCGACCGGAACGTTGTGAGAATAACCTTCAAGAGGAAAGCAATTGTCCGACTCATCAAAATAATACAGATAATTCTTGTGTTTATTTTTTATTTGTGATCGACATTAAATGACCTACTAGCATATTTCCTTACTAAATGTGGTGATAAAGTTTGAACAGTTTACTGTTCTCTTCTTGGCTGTTAGTCTCAAAACGTTTCGGCCGATACAACCTCCGACCATCGTCAGGTGCAAGAACCTGTATCGCAACCGATACAAGTGCTAAGTAATAATCAGTTCTAAATGACAGTCTTCTGGAGGTTGAAGGTTCAATCATTAGTACAGGCGATACTAAGAATACAATTACGAATTAGTTAAGATTTTCTGTTTTACCTTCATATTTGTTAATGCGTTCTTTTCTCCGTCTTTTGTTTTGTTTTTTGTTTTTTTTTTGTTGTTTTCGTTTTTTCTTCTTTTAATTTTAATTTAAATTTTTAATTTGTTTATTTTTTTATTTTAATTTTATTTTTCCTTTCTTTCTGTCTATCTAGTTTTGTTTAGCTTTTTTCCTTTTCTTGTCGGATTTTTCACCTGTTTTCCTTTTTTTCTTCTTAATTTCTTCTTCTTCTTCTTCTCCTTCGTCTTCTTACTTTTCTCTTTTCCGTTCATTCATTTTCATTCTTCCGCGAATTTCTTATCTTTAATTCTTTGTTTTCAGTTTTCCTTTCCGTTTTTCTTTCCTTCCGTCTTTTATTTCTTCCATTCCTTGATGATGTTCCTAGAGAGAATCCAAATTAAAAGAGATCAGAAACTATTTCGGTAAATGTGTGTTCTAAGTGCCATTCGCGCGCACAGCTAATAAGATATAACAAATACGGAATCCCATAAAAAATAGACCGCCAGCTTTGATGAAAGTCATGCGAAACACAAAATGTCATATCCTTCCTGATGCAAAACAAAAAACAACATTGCCATAAATTAAATTCTTTGAAACTGTCGTCAGAATTTCAACATATCTTCATTTTCTTAAATACGCACTCGCATTAGTCTGTCAGATACTGTGATTTGTTCGGTTTTTCAGTCTGTCATGCTTCCGTTTATGATCATATTTTCATCGGAAAACTCACCGGATAGATAGACGCATCTTATTTTAGTAACATCCAAACATTTATATAAAAAGCAGTGTCTTTCCATCAGACAGCAACGCTTAAGTTTGAAATAGCGGTTCCTTCATTCTGTCACACTTAATTTTGAAATAGCATTTTCTTAAGTCTGTCAAACTTAAGCTTTAAATAACGTTTACTTTAGTCTGTCAAGCTAACTCTTTAAATAGCGTTTACTTCGGTTTGTCACGCTTAAGTTTGAAATAGCGTTTACTTTAGTTTGTCACGCTTAATCAGAAAATAGCATTTTCTTTAGTCTGTCACGCTTGAGTTTGAAATAGAATTTCCTTTAGTCTGTATTGCTTAAGCTTGAAATAGCCTTTTCTTTAGTCTGTCATTCTTAAGCTTTAAATAGCGTTTATTTTAGTCTGTCACTTTTACGTTTAAATAGCATTTTCTTTGGTCCGTCATGCTTATGTTAGAAATAGATTTATTTAGTCTGTCACGCTTAAGTTTAAAGTAAGATTTCCTTTAATCTGTCATGCTCAAATTTTAAACATTATTTTCTTTAGTCGTGCATGCTGGAGCTTAAAATAACATTTTTTTGTCTGTCATGCTAAACCAAGACATAGCATTTTATTTAGTCTGTCATGATGTAGCTTCAAATAATATTTCCTTTTGTCTGTCACGTTTAAGCTTGTACATCATTTTCTTTAGTCTGTCATGCGTAAGCTTTAAATAGCGTTTTCTTTAGTCTGTCATGATTAAGCTTTAAATAGCATTTTCTTTTGTCTGTCATGCGTAAGCTTTAAATAGCATTTTCTTTTGTCTGTCATGCGTAAGCTTTAAATAGCATTTTCTTTTGTCTGTCATGCGTAAGCTTTAAATAGCATTTTCTTTTGTCTGTCATGCTTAAGCTTTAAATAGCATTTTCTTTTGTCTGTCATGCGTAAGCTTTAAATAGCATTTTCTTTTTTCTGTCATGCGTAAGCTTTAAATAGCATTTTCTTTTGTCTGTCATGCATAAGCTTTAAATAGCATTTTCTTTTGTCTGTCATGCGTAAGCTTTAAATAGCATTTTCTTTTGTCTGTCATGCGTAAGCTTTAAATAGCATTTTCTTTTCTGTCATGCGTAAGCTTTAAATAGCATTTTCTTTTGTCTATCATGCGTAAGCTTTAAATAGCATTTTCTTTTGTCTGTCATGCGTAAGCTTTAAATAGCATTTTCTTTTGTCTGTCATGCTTAAGCTTTAAATAGCATTTTCGTTTGTCTGTCATGCGTAAGCTTTAAATAGCATTTGGTTTTGTCTGTCATGCTTAAGCTTTAAATAGCGTTTTATTTAGTCTGTCATGCTTTAGCCTGAACTGACATTTTCTTTAGTCTGTCACGCTAAAGCTTTAAATAGCATGTTCTTTAGACTGTCATTCTGAAGCTTAAAATAACATTTCTTTTAGACCTTCCTGCTTAAGTTTGAAATAGAATCTGCTTAAGTCTTCCACCCTTAAGCTTGAAAAAGCTTTTTCTTTAGTCTGTCACGCTAAAGCTTTAAATAGCAGTTTATTTAGACTGTTATCCTATTCTTAAGAATAAATTGATACTCAGGTAATCTTTCTTAATTTGTATATAGTGACTATAGATCAAATTTAATGCAAATCTTAAATATTTAATGTTCAAATGAGAGGATGTAATCACACTATGATCTCTAGAAATCCTTCAAATTGCTTCAAGGAAAATTACATTTGGTGAATATTTATTAATTGGCATATTTTATTATATTATTTATATATAGAAAGAAAAGGCGCTTACCAAAATGAGTGGCGTAAAATAATAATTAAATGAATTTACTTATTTCAGAGAACAGAATTTAAAAGAACAAGTAAAGACGATAAAATATATTAATAAATAATTTGAGAATAACAAATTATATAAAAATTAACCGCAGTACGTAAGAAATTGACATAAAAATATGATACATTTTTAAAAAGTTAATGAATTTCCTTTGCTGTTCTAAAGAATATGTTCCAAAATAAAAAAAAAAAGCTTTTGTGGATACATTTCTGAAATATCCGCAAAAGTTTTTTTTTATTCGATCTCATATGACTGCACAATCAAGATTTCCCGCCAAAAGTTGCTTAATTAATTGAAGATATTCAAGGACGCGTATATGAAAGAAAAGAAACGCTGCTAGTCTTTCTCTACTCAATCGTTACTTCAATAGAAAGTTTGATCAAGACTTTTTATCTGATAGTCGGTCGACTAAGCAGGCCGGTAGCAGACTCCAAGCATTTCCCCGAATAACGGCGATGGAAAGGCACTCAAAGAGCTAAATCCACTCACATTCGTCCCCGTTATGGCGCGATATTGATAAACCCAGGGTGGTGTAGGAAATACCACGTGCGGAACCAATCGCTCCTCGGTTGCAATACGAATCGTATTTTGATCGCTTGTCCCCTATTCCGTTATCAACGATGGCGCAAACGTGTCAAAGCAAGGGGCATCTCACAGAATAAATTAACTTTCTAATTAAAATATTGATTTAAAAAATAGGTTTCACTGAATAACTGCCCAAAATTATTATGTCGCTTTCATTTCATACGCATAAATAATGACTTTATATATAAATGTATTGATAACGCCATTAAAAATAATATATATATATATATATATATATATATATATATATATATATATAATATTTTTAGATATATCGCTACTTATATCAAGTTAAGACCTTATATATGTTTATATATATGTATGTATTGAATTCACGCTTAAACTACTTAGCCGATCATTATTAATTTTAGAAAAGGGCTTTTTGGTTTCGAGTAAGTACACTTGGTTATATTTAGTTTGATTGTGCATGAGTCAAAATGGCCAAAGAGGGGGTGGAAGCCCTTCGTGAATATTCTGATAACTTCGATTTTGTGAAATTTTAACTATTTATATCGGACATAAATTAATAATTATATCCCAGATTTATGTTTTTTCGAGTATGTTAAAGGTTTTTAAGAAAAAATGATCTCGACACCGCTTCCGATCTGAAAATTCAAATATTTCAGATTTGCATTACGTTTGATTCATAGAAATTAGACACCAGTTAAGCAAGATTCACTGAATTTCAGTACATTCTTAAGATTCCTTAAGCTTAACCCTTCAATAATGCATATTTTCTAGAGTCTAATTCATGGAAGTGATTTTGATCACAATCGGAATACAAATTCTAGACATAACGTTTAGTAACATTGTATCTTGATTTCACTTTTAGTAAGGGGGACATAAAAGTGATGCAAAACTGTTCCGTTTTGGGGATCTAATTTTACCCGTCCTATGATTGGTATGTTTCGTTATATTTTATAATTAAGTCTATATAAGCGCCAGGGGGGGGAAGACATAATTTTTCTAATTACTTTGATTAATTTTAAGGCTTTTAATGATCGATCGGCATAACGAAATCTAAAAAAAAACGAATCTGTGTACAAAATGGAGGCCACATATTCACAATTAAACGGCACCGTTTCTTGTTAATATAAAGAATACTTGATTTGACTTATCGACTTGTGTGAATACTCCAGATAGCTGCAACACATGCTTGAAAACAAACTACAGTCACTTATCAAACAATTGGGCTAGTCTTCCAGCCGTCAGGAGCGACATGCCAGTCTCAAACTTTATCTGGTAAGTCCATATATTTGGTGATCGACCTCTTGACCTTTCTTGAATGAAATGTTGATATCATTTCCATACATAGCCGGAGTCTGGTAGCCGGGAAATATGTCCGAATCACGTTAATCTCCTTTTTTAAATAACGTCGTTGACGGATCAGTTAATATTAAACCTCTTTCTGATATCTGCATTTCTTAGTCTCTCCAAATATAGTTATTAAGCGTTTGATTTTAAAGACATCCACGTGCCTCTCATGCTCTGTAAGTATAGTCCATGTTCAATTGCATATACAACAATAAGAACTCTCAGTGTATTATAAAATATTTACTTCAAAGGCGTTGATATGTCCTTCTTGCTGCATGTGTGTTCTTTTAAACGTCTAAATGTAAAAGTTGATGTTTCAGAAATTGTTAGATGATGATTTGTATTATTTGGATTATTCGGATTATTTGGATTATTCGGACTACTTTTCTCATCTTGGATGTTATTCTCACAAAGTGTCAGCCAATGTAAATTGCGATATTCTCCCGACGCATCTCGTCAAACTCGAAAACCATTTTGTCGAATTCGGGAATTTGTACAGAATTTCGGACGGAACCCTTTATTGCATCCGAAGGGATGCTCTCGTTTCGTCAGCCATGACCGTGCGAAGATCTGAAATTATTCGTAATTGTATCCTTAGTATCGCCCGCACTGAGGATTGAACCTTCAAACTCCAGAAGCCTGTCATTTAGAACTTATTGTTACTAAGCATTTGATCCGTTACTTCAAGAGTCATTCGCGAGTTCGGCGAGATGCATTTTTAAAAAGTTCGGAGGTTACATCGGCGGAAACGTTTTGAACAAAATATCCAAGATGAGAACAGTGGAAGTTCATCTATTTTTCTCTTAATTTAAGATTAGGATCTTGGAACCACTGAACCAGGAAACACAAAATTGTCGGTGTTGTCTATTGAAATACCATATAAAAGAATAACTAACAGAAGAAGAAAAAACAGAACTAAACAAGAATGTGTATCTTAAGAAGATAAGTCTAAGCGTGTAGGGATGAAAATGCTATTCCAGGCATATGCGTGACGGACCAACAGACGGACCAACCTACTGGAGGCTTTTGTAGAGATGCATGAATGCATTGAAAGATAAACAATGCATTTAGTATGACACACTACCATAACCCTTTTAAGCGTGTACGTGAATACGCCTAAAAAATTACAGATAAAACACGTAAATTCGTACGAATCGGCAGGGTACAAGTTTCTTGACTGGCTTGATTCTGTTGTTGGCACTTTTTTGCAGGAGAGATCACGTAATGGTTACCAACATCCCTAGTAAATGTGATTCTATGGAACCAACTGGATTCGAACTTGGCACACCCAAATATGTTTACATTAAAGAGAATATCGAAACAGATAATCCGATTTTCCTTGTGATACCGGTGGAGATTCTCGTAAAGCCTTAGTCAGGCATAACTGAGATATTATATTAAATATTATTATTCTAAAACGTTGATTAAAATACACGTTAATAAACAGAAACGGGCTCGAATTTGGCACTATTCTAATCAGAATACTACTAAACAACGACCCGGATCTTACAAAATTCTTGACGTAACCCGTTTTTTTGTAAATTAATTTCAGTACTTATTATAGAAGATGCAACCCACTGGTCACCTATAGAGCTCCGGTTGAATTATTTGAATTAAAAAAATGTGAGTTTGCAAAACCAGTTAAATATATAAAAAAATTAAATGACAAAATGTAGAATTAACCTTTTTATTGCTCGCTATATGTTTTTCTTTCTCTCTCTCTCTTTTCCTCTACAAATAAAAATAATATTACTTCCTGTGGTGATATCCCATTTAGTTTATGATTTACCGGGATTATAATCTATATGTGTAAAGGGACTTTTTTGTTTGGATGTTGCTTTTGTAGTAGCACTCCTTTACTAGTCTAATTTTCTACGTGATCTTTGAGTTGTGTTGATCATATTTATTTACCTGCATTGAGTATGTTGTACTCTTGTCATTTAAAAAGAGAAGGGGAAAACTTCGTACAATGCCAACAGGGTTCCCATGTTTGTTATCAAAGAAGCCCGTGTCGATCATGAATCTCGGATATTTCTCCTGATCCCCAGGACTTTATATTTGTTTGGTCACACATGAATAATATTTATCTTTTCCATATGTAGAAATAACATAGGACTATCACACACGTTTCACGTGTGTGATATTTACAATAAAGAATGTTGATCAGTGTGTGTTTCACTGGCATATAAAAATATGAAAGAAAGTGTTTTATACACATATGGAACATAATCACGAAGTTATGCCATCGATTTTCAAAATATCCTGAATATACTTTTTTCTATTTTACTTCAGTGTAAGTTCTCAGAAATCAAGGGACCCATTCCTGGTGCTAAAACTTGATCTCTATATGAGATACATAGATATCCGAATGTTCTACTGAAGTTCTCCTTTACCTCTCAAGCGTTGATTTCGTAAAGATGTGAAGAACAGTAAATTTCCTTTAACCAATTGACCAGTTAACTACGTTGTATTATGTATTTATTATGGTCTCTTGGTCTTACCGGATTCCAGGATAAGAATTCATCTAGTCTGGTGGAGTATCCAGCTTAGTTCTGTTACTAGAGGTAAGATCACTTTTAGAAGGTGCACCATTCCTCGTATAAGCCAGTGTGTAGCCATATTTGGGCTTGGAATGCTATGTTATTTTGAATATGTGATAGGGTTTTCCTTGTGATGAAATATCCTCATGCCAGGTTGTCATGACAACCTCTGTACAGAATAACCTTATATCTTCGAGGACAGTGTCTATTAGGCATTCACGTTCCTTTATGTCTGTTCAAAATGTGTTTGAAGTTGACTTATTAAAAATATCTGTGTATTTAAACAATAAGAGAAATAAATTATAATTATGTTTCGCCTATAGTTGTGTCAGAATTGGCGTCGTCGGTATCCGAGTCATAATAGTAGGTACTACAAGAAAAAAGTTTAAAATTAAGTCAATGTATGTCTAAAAAGTAAAAATATATAAATAGAAAGCATAGATTTATGAAAAGATGAAAAGTGCGATAAAATGGTGCGTTTACCTGTCAGAGTCGTCAGCAGATGGATCGGCATCATTATACTGGATCTAAAAAAATGTAGTCAGTTATGAAAAATGATCAGAGACACAAATGCATAAATAACATGGAATCCAATAAATTTGCTAATATTCTTCGAACTCAGAAACGAACCGTTTTCGGACTTATGCTTATGCAAACGTTTTCTTTTATTATATATAGAGAGAAAATCCAACAGCCTCTATATATACAGAGGGGTATCTAGAAAAGAGGGAAGTTTGTCAAACGGTAATTTATTTTCACAATCATTTTTGAACGTTTTTCAAACACGAATATTATAGTACACTCACAGATGCTCAATAATGTCATCCGCACACTTCATAGCAGCGTCTTAACCTAGAAAGTCAAGCTCGCCTGTGGGATATCTTTCCAACCTCTTGCCAAGCACTTTTTAAAATCATCAATAGAATCTATGTCGTGTCGACATTTCTGAGTATCTGCTAATAGCAATCTCCATACACAGTAATCCATGACATATAAGTCTGTGGTTTTTTTAGGGTCAATCCTCCGGTGCAATGAAATCAGAAGTAGATTGCTGAATAAATTGAATTCTACGAAAGATCGTTATTTTTTATCCATCAAGATGTGTTCTTATGTGTGTCCATATATGTCTATAATATGCTCTTACAGTATCTCTCTGTCCGTCTGTCGGTAAATAAAGCCTAATTGTAAAATGGTATTTTCAGTAGCGTCCAAACATTTCTATAAGAGGATCTGTCCGTCTGTGTGATGTGCTGAACTTTAAAATAACGTTTTCACCACCGAACGAAAAGTTTACGATTGCTGTTTATTTTTTGATTTTTAGGATCAAATGGTTTGTGGCACCCTCGAATGGGCAACGACGAAAAGGAAACAGTTTGCCATAACACCTCTTTTCTTTCTTCCGGTCGAATTAGGAATAAAACAATACGATGTATCAAAATAAACGCTGCACTAATAGCCTAACATTTATTTCCGAGCACGTTCTGTTATACTTATAGTTTTATATTAAAAACAAATTTCAAGATTTTCTGTGTGAACTTTAGAGATTAAAAAAAACACATATTTTATATTACAAGCTCGCTTTGTTATACATCACATTTTTAATTCAGAACAAACCTACAAAGTTTTTAAAAAATAACGTTCTGTAAACTTTGGAGATTTATAAAAAACATATTTTAAATATATAGTTTTATTTCCGAACTCGTTTTTGTTATACATCATATTTTTAATTCAAAACAGTTTTTAAAAAACAAAACGTTCTGTAAACTTTGGAGATTTGTTAAAAAACATATTTTAAATATATAGTTTTATTTACGAAACACTATTTGAGCAAAATGCATAAACAAACGAAACAAACATATATTTATTAACATTTAAATAAATAGTTGTTTTGCTGAGACAGTGTCACACAAATCGAAAAGGGTATTTTAAAATATTAGATTGGATTTTTAAATATTATGTTAAATTTTGGATTTTTAGTTATAGAAATCGTTAATTTATCAAAGAGAAAAAACCGGAAGTAAAGGTAAGAAATCTGTTTTACGGTAAAATGTGGCCTTCTAACTGTTGCTCTTTCTGGGGAAAGTCTCAAATCAATTTGATCCGATTTTTAAATGCGTCCGCTGTTTGGTCTATTTTTTTCACGGTTAAGTTTCAAATATCATTTTCGATGGTAAGTAACGCCTTATTTCTAAATAGCATTAAGAAGCGTCCATGCATCTCTACGGCGGCTCTGCCCCTCTGTAGACACGTGTAAGTTTGAAATGGTATTTACAGTGTTAAACGCGCAGATTAAATGGACGCATCCTAATAATATCCGTTATTGTACTTCTCACGCTCTCCCCATCCCTATTTCTTCCCATTATTTTACTTCTTACTCATTTTTCGTCTTTGGTTTAATTCTCTCTTTCTTTCCTTCTTACAAGTGTATGATTCAATTTCATTCATCTGACCTGCTCTTCGATTTCTCAAATCCAATATTAAAGTCAATGTTCCGGGAAATATACAAAGCAACTGCGAAATGCCACTTACAATAAATATAATTAGTAAATTGTTAAATGTAAAACTAAATAAAATAAAATAAAGAATAACTCGTTCTCGAATAAGGCTGACTTACGTAATAACGATTCGGCTTGGCTTAATTTCATTTATTTAACCGTTTTTTCCTTCATAGGGCTTCGCAAATCAGCGGCGTTTTCTATTTTATAAAAGGAAAATTACGTGTGAAATTAAATTAATGTTATTTAGTTATTTATTTAAAAGTTGGAAAACATTTAACCACAGTCGCAATTGAACTTTTTTATATAAATATGCAATTGATTACTTCATTTGTGAAACAGTTTTTCTTAATCGTTTGCCCATATAAAATGGGATTCACAATTATGGAAACAAAATAATCGGCCACAAGTCGATGACTACAAGAGATAGCGTAATGCTGACTGCATTTACTTAAAAATATGAGGATAAGATTTCTATATTTGCAACCATTTAATCTAAGAAATAAAACAAACATGTGAATATGGACCCGAGAAGACGAGCTCCAAATGTTCGCCATTCAGTGACATTGTTGAACGCGACGGGAAAACTTGTTCATAACACATGTACTTCTCCTCGATCGCGATGGCTTAAATTTTCTCAGTGTTTGCTTGAATCTTATCAGTGATTGCTTAAATCATTTCAGCGATTACAATCTCAATGCAGCAATGGTGTGAGGCCCTCACGGAGAAGATGCAGGCAATCAGCCATGAAGAATTTGAAGCATTGTCAGCAACTTCGCACGCTGCATTCAGCAATGCTTTCCAATGAATTACAAACACCCGGCGCATGTCCCTTATAGCTTATTCACTAAGGAAGTTAAGGGTACAGGAGTTTTGGTTAGTGGGTTTTTCATAGCTATGGGCTCCGTGCTTGGCCCAACCTTTAGCAATTACTACATGTCCAACTTAGAAACTGAAGTCTTTA
>OY744523.1:127291913-127314413 GCA_963556195.1 Sepiola atlantica
AGTTTGTCCAGTTGAGGAAATGGCTGTAGACAAAGTGTCCGGTGACGAAAGATTTAAAGATTAAAAAAGAGATTTTGTAGAGACTGCGTTAGAAATGGTCAAAATGTAGTAAATCCAACAGAATGATGTTAAGTTCAAACGTAAATAAAAAGCGCTTATTAGGATGTAAATTAGGGAATTAGGGCCATTTTAAAAATACTTCCGTGAACCGTGAATGATAATAGTTTTTAAGGAATTGAGTTTAAAATATTGTATATATTTCAAGTATGCCGAATTACTGGTGAAAATTGTTAGTTACTTCAATCGAACCTAAGGTCTGAGAGAGAATTTTCTGGTCGAAGACGAGGCCAGTAAAAGTGGGGGGGAGGAGTGTGAGATTAGGGATGTGGGAGGAGAAGGTTTAGCAGAGGAAACAATGGATATAGAGTAGGACAAGGGCTTGTGTAGTTACAGCTCATAGCTTGATAGCAACAATATAATTTAATTACTGCTAGTATATTTGCCAGGCCTCGTATGGTGTCAGTTAGGAGTTGGGGTGGGGTTACATACGCTAATACAGTAGTGTTTCTTGTCAATAAATAAACAGTTCGGGGAGAGGGGAACATTCCCGTATATAAACGGATTATTTTAGACAAAATTATATATAATTCAGAAAGTTAAAAAGGGGTCAAATGAGATATTAGGACTCAGACGGTGGGAAATCTGGAATTTGCGTGTTTAAGATGTAATTATCCGGGCATTTATAGTATTTCAGATATACATATACCCTCAACATGCCGTAAATACGATGGAAATCAAATAAAATAATTTGAAACGTTTGCTGCGACTTTCCATATATGTATATATATATTATTTTATATTTTAGTTGTGTAATCAAACTCATGAGCTTAAAGCTCAATGGATATATTTTATTTTTCTATTCAAAGATTGTACTATAGGATTAAAGAGCAAAGCCAAACAATCGTATTTTCTACAAACGTTTAAGCCATGCAATCAAACATCTTTTGAATTTTACAGACAACAGAATCAAAAGATGTCCGACTAATAAGCAATCAAATTTAGCCGTTGACACGTGTATCGCGAATTAGTACTTGTGTACTGGTAAATGGTATAAATTTGAGTCGATTGTTTTCGTTTTATTTAACTCATGAAGTTTAAGTGTTATCTGGAGAATTCAAAACGGCAGTAGAAAACTGAGAATAAACCACTTTGATTGATACGATTCTTTTAGCCTTGTTTGAACAGAAATACATTTTGATATATATATATATATATATATACATAGATATATATATATACTCCTAGATGCCTATATAAATTTGTAAACGTAGGTAAGTATATAGACGTTTATATATGTGCGTGACTTTTAGAATTGTGAATGCTTTCTTGATATCTCTTCATACGGCAGCCTTTGTTGTTGATGTTTCAACTAACAAACAAGAAAGATTGATCGCTTTATTTGATCTTCCGTTTTATACGTTCGTCTTTCAATGAATCAGCCATCAATCTGTCCGTTTGCTTTATTAATAGTACAATTTTACTTTATCTAAACGTCTCTACCAAATTCTGGCGATAGTTTTATGCCGGAGAACGTTACTACGAGTCGTTTTATTCTACCGAATGCTGGTCTTATACCAAACTTTTATTCGCTCAATTGAGTTAAAAATTCTGAAATTTCTTGCCTGTTTATTATTCGGATTCCGTTTATGATCGTATTTGTTGACTACACCTTTTTGATGACAAAATAGTTCATACCATTTCTTTGATTAGTGTTTTCACTATACCTTGGTATCTTATACAAAGATTAACTTCAAATTATGATGAATCTACTTCAAATGAACACGATATGATTTGAATTACAAAAGGCCGTTTTAAAAATTCAAAGATTAACTTCAAATTATGATGAATCTACTTCAAATGAACAGGATATGATTTGAATTAGAAAAGGCCGTTTTAAAAATACAAAGATTAACTTCAAACTATGATGAATCTACTTTAAATAAAAACGATATGCTTTAAATTACAAAAGGCCGTTTTAAAAATACAAAGATTAACTTCAAACTATAATGAGTCTACTTCAAATGAAAACGATATGTTTTACATTCCAAAAGGTTTTTTTAATGTATTTTGAAAAAAGCCTGTTGTAATGTAAAGCATATCGATTAACTTCAAATTATGATGAATCTACTTCAAATTTTAAAAACTATCTATTTCAAATAACATAACATCTAGTTTAAATTATAAAAGATATACCTAAAATTAAAAAAGATCAACTTAAACAAATTAAAAATGATAGAAAAAAGATGGACTAAAATAGTCATGACAAGGAAATAATAAAATATAGAAATTCACCTATTACTAATTTTATTTGTTTAGGATTTAGACATTTTAGGTTTCCTAAATTTGAAGGTAATCTTTTTATTTTTAAGTAGATCTTTTTTTAAGTAGATCGTTTTAATTTGACATATATCTTGTACAATTTAAACTTGATCGTTTTTAATTTAAAATGTATATTCTATAATTTGAAGTTGATGTTATTTTTAAGTCAGTCGTTCTGTATTTAAAGTTAATATTTCATAATCAAAATTATTTTTTTAATCTAAAATATATGTTTTGTAACTGTGAGTTGATCTTTTTTTAATTTGAAGTTGATCTTTAAAAATTTTTAATTGATCTTTTCTAAATTTTAAGTTGATCTTTTGCAATATAAAGTTGCTCTTTTTTATTCTGAAGTTGACAATTTTTAATTTGAAGTAGATCGTTTTAATTTGACATATATCTTGTTCAATTTAAATTTGATCATTTTTAATTTGAAGTTTATTTATTAGAATTAAAGTATATCTTTTGTAACTAGAACTTCAGCTTTTGTCATTTCAAGTGGATAACCGTTAATGTTAATCATTTATGATGTTGAAAGACCTGTTTACAATTTTAATGCTAGACATAAGTTTTAGTATTAGTGTGTCTTGATTTTAATCTTCGTAAAATAAAAGAGTTGCAAATGTGTTCCGTTCATGGAATAAATTTTACCCGTCCTGTGACTGGTTTTCTTTTCGTTAAATATAAGACGTGGTTGTTTCAATTGCTGGGTGGAGTTTACTGAATGATTTATTACTCTACCATAACAAGTCCGTTCCACTGATTAATTCCCGGATAAGGAGACTGAATGGCTTAACGGTGTTAATGTTTTTGTCAAAGATCGTTGTATTAAGTACACAGTCGTGTGCCGGGTTTAATGGGCAGGATAATAATTTTCAAACATATTAAATTACCTGTTTTTTGTTTTGTTTTGCTTTCTCACTTATAGTGCGTTGCATTCGCTTGATATGAAAATAAGCTTTTTAGTTCTAGTTTGAGTGTATTTAATTTCAGAGGTTAAAAGGCGGTAAATTTCCTCTTCATTGTGTAGCTATATTCGGCACCTAATTTTATTTAACATCGCTAAGTAAAAATTCCCGCACTAGTAAACTTTTAGGTAATATAGGATATAACATGAGACGTAGTTCATTTCTATCATTTATAACAACATGTTTGGTCTTCATTCACAGAGAATCAACGCAGAAATGAAACCGAACGGTGTTAATTTTCTTCACAACGTAATACAATTGAACAACACAGTACACAGATGGATAGTAGTTGTATGTGGGAGCAACACGGAGACAAAATGAAAGATAATATATTTGCTTGAGTGAATGTAGACAAGGCGAAATAATCTTATCCTGAAGTTCATCGACTCGCCTACCGCAGAGCTGGTAGAGAGCGTATGAATGTACGTCTTGTCTGTTTAAAATACAGGCTAGAACTGACGTGTTGATGTTGATTACGTGATCAGGTTTTAGCGCCAAGATAATTCATCGCGCATGAATCTCGTTACACGCAGACGTGCTATGCGCGCACCTGGTAGAGGGGTGATGAGTACATAATCGCCAAGCCGAATCACAACTCACGTAGATCGACAGAAAATAGTCCATTCATGTAAGCTGCTACACACTCATTGTACGATCAGTTGTTGATTCCTTTGTCGCTTTAATGGTAGCATGGATTGGCATACAGGTAACGCAATCCCTGCTCCTTTATGGGTTACGTGACAGCCTATATAAACTTAAACGCGTGTGCTCAAACCTCTTTTTTTTCAGTTTTCCCACTGTGGTTTACGTTGACCTGACTGTATTGCGACAGAACCCCTCAAAAGGCAAATCGCGTGAATGGTTATTCCTTCCTAAAGCAAAATAACCAGAATTGACGGACGCGATCGTGCATGCAATCATCCAAACAATTTTCTTAGATAAATTCTCGCAAAGGCACGTATTCGCAAAACCTTCTCATTCTGAACATTTACCATTGTCGAGAAAATCAATGGTCAGTTTCAAATTAAAAAGACTGAATTTCAAATTAATTAGGCTCAATATCAAATTAGAATGATAAGTTTAATTTCAAATCATAACATTAGGCTTCTGTAAAGTTGACGAACCGAGGTTTAGAATCTTCTCTAAACAAATTAGTAGTCGTTTACTCAATATACTGTTTGACTTCCATAACACCTTTGATGGATCCCACTGATTTGATAACGAGTTTATGTGTAATTATCGTGCTCAGCACTGGAATTGTGAACAGGTCGTTGATTATCATAAGAGAGTATGTGTTGAGTAAATCTTTAATTGTTTTAGAAGCTGACGTCACTATTTTATGTCAGATTTGAATTTCTTTTGTAACGAAAACATATACGGGATTATTGGGGAGAACTATTTAAGATTTATTTTAGTCAATCTTGTTATTTGTGTTGGTTGCGTTTTTTTGTAGAGGGGCATTTTTGTTGTGTTTGTCTGTGTTATTAAAGGCTTTGCATTTAGGGTTATGGATAAAAAATGAAGACAATTAAAGCTTTCTGGGTGTTCTCGATATAGGTTTCTTCATTTCCGAAATAAGCGGGGCTGCACATTCTAAGAGCTCTGAAAGACGGGCCTATGATCATTCCGAGTGTTATTCTGTTGTTATGGTCGGGGTAGACATGTATAATATTATTTTTATTCGTTGCTTTTCTATAGACTGAGACGTTTAGGCCGTTCGGGGTGCTGTGCAGAGTGAAATCAAGGAAGTTGAGGATGTAATTATTTTCTAGTTCGGAGGTGAAGAAAGTAGTATGTTCAATTTTATTGAGTGTGTCGTCCATCCAGTTCTCAAGTTTAAGGAAACTGATTCTTCACTTCCATTTCTGGATGTATGAGTAAATCTGCTTCCAGTTTTTTTTAACTATGGTATACCGGAAACCAACTTTCACTGGTCTCTACACGTGTTGGGACTCATTTTGTCCAACAAAAAAAATGTTTCATTTAATTAAGACCCTTACTCATAGGGCCTTCATTATTGGTTCTCATACCAAACTGGATGATGAAATTAAATGTATTACTAAAACCCTCTGTAACAATAGTTATCCATTAGGCATTGTTTAATCCACAATCAAAAATAACATTTCGTGTTTTTATGAAGCTAAAAAAGCTTCTGTTGATATTTACCTTCACCTACCTCGACTAGGTAACATCTCTTTGTCTGTACAAAATCTTACTTTGCCGCGAATACACGTGTTGTTTTTACAACCATACCCATCTTGTCGTCGATTCTGAAAGATGTTCCTCCCCCTCCACCACCATACTAATTCTATTATTTATTTATTTAAATGTAGTTGCGGTTCCCACTACCTTGGGCGGACATCACAAAGATTGGACATCCGGGTCCAACAACACGTGCCCACAAAAAATCGTTAGGCAAATTACTTTCCAACTGATCTTTTGCATAATACATATAGTTCTTTCATCGCCGAACAAATAACCGTTCCTGTGCCTCAAATTTCAATGTAGACTTATTCTCCATTCTCAGTAAGTCACACTCTCCCTTTCATCTGAAGATTCTAGAAACTATTTACATTAAGTCTCTGCGACCTTCCCTTTGTAAGCAAAAAGAAAATCTTCTCGGACTTAATGTAGTTTCTATTTGATTCCATTTTCCCTTTCCCTCTCTATAATCCGCATACTATTTTTGTTTACTTAATCTTAACCTCGGTCTTGCTCTGTTGAGCGATGTTTAAAACCGGTCAGCTTGTCATTTCATTCCTTTATCAATATATATTTAGTCGGGATAATAAATTGGAATAGTAAAACTATAACAGAAAACTACAGATTAGTGATAAAGTAGGAAGCTTAAGAGAACAGGAAGCATATATTTTACTTAAGGATCATAAACCTGACTTGTAAACTATACCCTCAACTAGACTTATTAACCTCACTCGGTAGGAAACTGGTAAAATTAGTAAAACAAATACTAGAGAGGATTGACTGAAAAATAAAAACACTTACAAATTAAACCAATAAATAAATACGACAGAAAATATTAATTGGTTCTCCAAAATTGAAAACAAACAAATGTTCTTTTATCGTATTTGATATTGCTAACTATTACCATATATATCAAACAACTTTTTGAAAGTGCTATGCAGTTCACTGTTCTGGTTTTAGACATTTCAGAGGATGAAATTAACATCATTAGAAAATGTAGAACCATCGTGATAATTAATAAACACAAACAATATACCAAGAGTAACTAAACTAGATCTTCTGATGTCTCAACGGACTCTTTTTATTCAGCTGGAGTAACTGACTTGGTTGGTCTTTACATCCTATAAAATTTCACTACATACTTTGATGTAGAAACTATAGGAGTGTATATAGATGATAGCTTCATAATCTTTAAAAAAAACTCCAGCTGACCTGATTACAAAAAAAATAAAAAGATCTTTTGAAAAGAAATGAAACGATTAGGACGTAAAATATAAATAACATCTAACACAGAACATGTCAATTTTTGTAGACGTAACTTTTAACTTGAAAAAGGAAAATTATGAACAATATACTACGGTCAATTTTAACCCAATCCACGTTCATCCACTCTTAAATCATCTAAGAACAATAATCAAATATATACCCAAATCAATATATACCCAAATATACCCAAATATACCCAAATATACCCAAATATACCCAAATCAATAATCAAATATATACCCAAATCAATATATACCCAAATATACCCAAATATACCCAAATATACCCAAATCAATGGAAATTATAAACAATATACTAAGGTCAATTTTAACCCAATCCACGTTCATCCACTCTTAAATCATCTAAGCACAATAATCAAATATATACCCAAATCAATGGAAAATAGAATGACAACTCCTCGAACGAGGAAATCTTTAATGCACATGAGGTTTTTTTTATAACAAAGCATTAAAAGATAGCGTCTATAAAAATACGGAAATAACATATATTAAACGAAGATCAACTAATAATTAAGCTAAAAATATGAGGAATAGGAAAATTATTTGATTTACACCCCCATTAAATCAAATGGTTAAAACCAAACAATCAACCTTCATTTCTCTCCTAATAATATCCTCCACAAAATCGTACATAAATATACGCTAAAACTAAGTTACAGCTGTAGTGATAATTTAGAGAAAATAATAAATTGTAATATTAACCCTCATTAAAACAATAAAGCTAGGGAGAAAAAGACATGTAACTGTAATAATAAAATAAACTAACCGCTACGGTAGAAATGTATATCAACCTCTATAGTTTATCAAGCAACTATTACGACAGGAGAAAATCTAACGGAAAACAGCTTCTATGTAAGCATCGATGGAAATACCTTCAAAGAAAGATTTAACAGCCATTAATGTTATTTTAATTATACCAATTATAAATGAAAGACACCACTTGCCCAACACTTCTGGCATATAAACACAAATACAAAAAAACACGAGTAGTTAAATGGAATCACATTAGAAAAGCTAGCACCTGTAGACCCCTAAAGACATCATGTTACATCTACCAAAAAGAAAACCTTGAGATAATTAGATTTAGTGACAGAGGTAAACTTCTAAATAAAAAAAGATAAACTTCGATTAATGGTAGGCAAAACAAGTCACAATTTATTAGCAACCTACATATAATCTCTTGAATATAGTGTACTCCCACTTAAACTAGTTAATGATAACTATAAACTTTAATCTAATCTATCAACCTATAATCTCCATCTTATCTTCTAACATTAATAGCCTCTTATTTCCATTGTAGCCCCTGCCTCCCACATATTTTAAGTTTTAATAGTTCTGCATTTATTCTTCCATGTATTTACTCTGATTAGTTTGGACTAAAGTTGGCTTTGCAAATTTATGTAATTATACATTTTTCACTTTCAAATTTCATCCCCCTCAAAAAAACATGTCACAAACGCCTATATTCTTCGTCTTAATATATGAAGAGTTCGAATGCAAAACGCGATGAATGCCATTTTCCAAATTACGAAAAAAGGGTTGCATTTCAACAATCGACGACACCCCAAAACTAGGTGTTACATGATATGATACCGAAATAATCTCTTTTTGATTTAAATGAAAACAAGCTTTCATTCGAAGTTTAGATTTTAGATATTCGTGTTTTTATTGTTTAAGATCTCAATTCAAACAAATTGGATTTATTGCGTTTTGCGTTCGAACTCTTCATATATATATATATATATATATATACAACGATAAGATCTGTTAGTAGCACACTGAATGCCATAAAAACGTTTACTTAAAAATTATATTAGTAGGTATACAAAGTCTCTGTCTTTAAATCGTATTTATTTATTGTATTTGATAGAGCCATTGCAGCTCCCTATCCTATACAATGCTAGTCGGCTTACCTCATAGTAAAATCAAATTAATGGCTACAAACGCACACTACAATAAAATTAAAATAAATATTTTAATAATCACATAAGTAAATAACGCCCTTTCTTGTCCACTTGATTTAGGGTAGCCAATAGCCAATGCTGAGTGCGTTACGGCGGGTTAGGGTTAGACGTGCGATAGATTATTGTAAAAGTGAGTCTGAATCTTTAAGGAATCACTGGTCGTAAAATCCCAATGGATCTAGGAAACTGACATACTTACTCAACACACAAATCTAAACCCCGTACTCTGGATGTGATTATCTCAACTTATATCGATCCTTATAGCCGGTCAGTTTTCCTGTCTGACGGGCCTTGTTGGAGGCTAAATAAATTAGCACGTCCGATTGACATAAGTTTTATTTATTTTAATTCTAATATATATATATATATATATATATATATATATATATATATATATATATATATATATATATAATGGTAAATATACATTATTATGATAATCCATCGGAACTTTCGCTTTCACGGAAACACTAGAAAGTCAACCCGCAGATTTAAAAGTACATAGTGACACCAGTTCATTATTTGATGACTATCATCAAATCGGCTGATATATATATATATATATATATATATATATATATATATATATATATATATATATATATATATATATACTAGCAGGGCTACCCGGCGTTGCCCGGGGCGATAAAAAAAACAAAGTAGTAGAAATTAAAGAGTGTGTATAACATCTTTATATAAAAACTTCAATCTCTCTTCTTTCTTTAGCCGTCTTTCTTTCCCTGGTCCTCATTATTTCCCTCCCCCATTCAACCCTCTATTTTCCTTTTTCCCCATATAATTCTTATCGTTTTAAATGTGTTAAAAACTTATAATAATGTAATTCACGTAAATTCTTTTTACTAAATATGTATTTTATGTAACTGGATTTTCTTAAAGAAATATGCTATGTAAACAAACATTTTGGATGAAAGTTATTAATTATTCTTACATTGTATTTTTGATCCCGAAATAAAATTATATTTTATTTTTTCAAGACTTTAAAATCGAATTTGAATGCAATGAATTAATCGCTGGCGGCCATGTTGTAATTTCCTATAATTTGCTTTCGTAAAATAGTAGCAATACTTTGATTAGCGTTTGTCGCTTATTTAAAAAACAATACCAAAGAACTAAAAATTTAGAGGCGCTTCCCTGGCACTAAGAAACGTTAAATAAAATTAAAGTTATTTCAAATTATTAGGTAATTAAATTAAAATATGACTCAGGATTTTAAAATTACTATAAAATATCATGAAAAATAACTGAAAACAGTCCCCCCCGATGAAATATGCCCCATGGACCCCTAAGGGGTTAGTTTATAGATTCGGGAATACTCCCATCACCTTACTCTGTGAATTTTACATATGAATGCACTTTTTCCCCGACCCCTCAATCTCTCCAGCCATCCCCCCCTTCCCAACTATTTTTACACTCCACCTAACCCTGAGAAATATTTTAAGTAAAAAAAAAGAAGAAAATTTGGCCCGACCCCTTAAAAGTTCGCCCCGACCCCTAAAATTTTCCCCGACCCCCTAATCTCTCCAGCCCCACCCCAACATTTTTTTCACTCTCCCACAACCCTGAGAAATTAAGTTCAAAAAAAAAAAAAAAATTGGCCCGACCCCTAAAAGATTTGGCCTGACCCCTAAAATTTTCCCCGACCCCCTAATCTTTCCAGCCCCCCCCCCCCAACTTTTTTTCCAATCTCCCACAACCCTGAGAAATATTTTAAGTTCAAAAAATAAAAAAATAAAAAATTTGGCCGGACCCCTAAAAAATTTGTCCTAGCCCCTAAAATTTTCCCCGCCCCCTTACTCATCCAGCCCCCCCCCCCAAAAAAAATGTTTTTTCAATCTCCCACAACCCTGAGTAATATTTTAAGTTAAAAAAAAAGAAAAAATTTGACCCGACCCCTAAAAAATTTGGCCTGACCCCTAAAATTTTCCCCGACCCCCTTGGAATTGAAGAAAAATCGTGTGTGTAACATCTTTATATACAAACTTCTATTACTCCCCCCCCCTTTCTCTATAGCCGTCTCTTTATCTTTCTACCTTTCTCTTCCCTGGTCGCCCCATTTCACCGCTACTTTCTAATTTTGCCTTTTGCGAAAGCTGCTTCTTCCCCACCATTTCTCCTACGTTTCCCAGGACAATAGTATGACATATTTCTATAAAAAGTAACACCTCTATCTGCGCCTTCTATATAGGTACTTATCTTCGCCCTGGTGTTCATACTATATACGTATCTATCATCACCCCGGTGCGCATACTATATACGTACCTATCGCCGACCCAGTGCACATACTATATACGTACCTATCGCCACCCCAGTTCAGATACTATTTAAGTACCTATTGCCGCCCCGGTGCGAATGCTAAATAGTACCTATCGCCGCCCCAGTGTGAATGCTAAATACGTACCTATTGCGCCTCGGTGTGCATGCTACATAAGTACCTATCACTGACGTAGTGGGAATAATTAATATGTACATATTGCCGCTTTGGTGCGAATGCTAAATACGTACCTATCGCCGCTTTGGTGTGAATGCTAAATACGTACCTATCGCTGGCCTGGTGCGAATGCTAAATACGTACCTATAGCCACCCCGGTGCGAATGCGAAATACATACCTTTCGCCGTTCCGGTGCACGTGCTATATACGTACCTATCGCCACCCCGGTGGGCATGCTATATATGTACTGATCGCCGCCGCAGAGCGCATGCTATGTACGTACTTATTTCTGCCCATGTGTACATGCTATATACGTAGCTATCGCCACTCCTGAATTCTGAATACGTACCTATCGCCGCCCCTGTGTGGAAGCTAAATACGTACATATCGCCGCCCCGGTGCGAATGCTAAATAAATACCTATCGCCGCCCGGTGTGAATTCTAAATACGTACCTATCGCCGCCCCGGTATGAATTATAAATACGTATCTATCGCCGCCCCGGTGCGGAAGCTAAATACGTACATATCGCCACCCCGGTGCGAAGGCTAAATACATACCTATCGCCGCCCCGGTGCGAATGCTAAATACATACCTATCGCCGCCCCGGTGTGAATGCTAAATACATACCTATCGCCGCCCCGGTGTGAATGCTAAATACATACCTATCGCCGCCCTTGTGTGAATGCTATTTACGTACCTATCGCCGCCCCGGTGCGCGTGCTATATATGAACCGATCGCTGCCCCAGTGCGCATGCATAATACATACCTATCACGTACTTATTGCCGCCTATGTGCACATGCTATATACGTAGCTATCGCCACCGCTGAATGCTAAATAAGTACCTATCTCCGCCCAGGGGTGAATGCTAAATACGTACATATTGCCGCCCCGGTGTGCATACACCATATGTACCTATCACTGCCCCAGTGCGAATACTAAATATGTACATACTGCCGCCCCAATGCGAATGCTAAATACGTAGCTATCGCCACCCCTATGCACTACTATATACGTACCTATTGCCACCCCGGTGCACATACCATATATAAACCTATCGCCGGCCCGGTGTGCATACTATATTCGTACCTATCGCGGCTCTGGTGCGCATACTACATACTTACCTATCTCTGCAAGGGTACACATACTATATATGTACCAATCTCCAGCCCAGTTCGCATACGTAAGAACTCATTAATTCGCCCCTGTCGTGTTAGAAAAACAAAATAGTGTTCATTCATGTATTTTCACTATAATAGATATAAATGTTTTTAGTTAAAAACAGAAAAAAATACAATTTTTTGCCTCCCCACAAGAAAATTTTTTTTCTATCCTCCCACATACTTAGAAATATTTTTAATTTAAAGGAAAAAAAAAAGAAAAATTGTTGACCCTCCTACATTTTATGTTCCCCCCATACATAGAACTATTTTTATTTTAAAAACGAAAAAAAAAAAATTTTTTTAGCCCCCCCCCCGAAAAATTATTTTTTTTCATCCTCCCCCATACATATAAATATTTTCAATGAAAAAGATAAAAGAAAAAAAATGGTTTGCCTCCCCCCAATTTTTTTTTACACTCCCGATGCGCATGCTATATATGTATTTATTGCCGCCAATGTGCACATGCTATATACGTTCCTATCGCCACCGCTGAATGATAAATATGTACCTATTGCTGCCGCGGTTCGAATGCTAAATAGGTTTTCAGCGTAGATGCTGTTAAAATATTATCCAAACCTATCACTATAGTAGCTCTATCTAGGACATTGAGAAACTTTCTCCCAAACAACGCCGAGTACTTTGAAAATCAAAGAGGCCTCATGAGCACTACTGAAATCACTTAGGTATCCTCCCTCCTTCTTATCTGCAAAATAGTCCAAAGGGTAACGAAGATGGCGTTAAAATATTTTCAAAACCTATCACTACAGTAGCTCTATCTAGGATATTGAGCACTTTTCTCCCGGACAACGCCGAGTACTTTGAAAATCAAGGAGGGCTCCTGAGCACTACTGAAATAACTTAGGTATCCTCCCACCTTTTCATATGAAAAATAGTTCAAAGGGGAACGAAGATGGCGTTAAAATATTTTCCAAACCTATCACTACAGTAGCTCTATCTAGGATATTGAGCACTTTTCTCCCAGACAACGCCGAGTAATTTGAAAATCAAGGAGGCCTCCTTAGCACTACTGAAATCACTCGTATTGATTCCCCCATCATTTTCAGCATAGATGTTGTTAAATATTATCCAAACCTATCACTACAGTAGCTCTATCTACGGCATTGAGCACTTTTCTCCCGGACAACGCCGAATACTTTGATAATAAAGGAGGCCATCTGAGCACTACTGAAATACCTTAGGTATCCTGCCTCCTTTTCATCTGCAAAATAGTCCAAAGGGGAACGAAGATGGCGTTAAAATATTTTCCAAACCTATCACTACAGTAGCTCTATCAAGGACATTGAGCACTTTTCTCCCGGACAACGCCGAGTACTTTGAAAATCAAGGAGGCGTCATGAGCACTACTGAAATCACTCGTATCGATTCTCCCATCCTTTTCAGCGTAGATGCTGTTAAAATATTATCCAAACCTATCACTACAGTAGCTCTTTCTAGGACAATTTTCTCCCGGACAACGCTGAGTACTTTGATAATTAAGGAGGCTTCCTGAGGACAACTGAAACAACTTAGGTATCCTCTCTCTTTCTGATCGGCCAAATAGTCCAAAGGGGAACGAAGATGGCGTGAAAATATTTTCCAAACCTATCACTACAGTATCTCTATCTAGGACATTGAGCACTTTTCCCCGGACAACGCCGAGTACTTTGATAATCAAGGAGGCCTCCTGAGGACTACTGAAATCACTTAGGTATCCTCTCTCCTTCTGGTCTGCAAATAATCTAAAAGGGAACGAAGATGGCGTTAAAATATTTTTAAAACCTATCACTACAGTAGCTCTATCTAGGATATTGAGCACTTTTCTCCCGGACAACGCCGAGTACTTTGATAATCAAGGAGGCCTCGTGAGCACTACTGAAATCACTCAGGTATCCTCTCACCTTCTGATCTGCGAAATAGTCCAAAGGGGAACGAAGATGGCGTTAAAATATTTTCCAAACCTATCACTTAAGTAGCTCTATCTAGGATATTGAGCACTTTTCTCCCGGACAACGCCGAGTACTTTGAAAATTAAAGAGGCCTCCTGAGCGCTACTGAAATCAGTCTTACCGGTTGTCAGGTGCGGGTGTGATTTAGCAACCCTTGTTTCACTACACACTCTTAACGTAGCCTTCCTATGATGTTATTGATTTATCCGGACAGAAGTTATGGGATGACCTGATACAACCGGACGCAATTTAGTGCAAGACCGGGTACATCCGGCAAGTGGTGACCACACAATAAAACGTAGTGACCTAACCATAAATCGTAGTTACCCAACAATAAAACGTAGTGACTCAACCATAAAACGTAGTGACCCAACCATAAAAAGTGGTGACCTATCAATAAAACGTGGTGACTGAACGATAAAAGTTGTGACCCAGCAATAAGAAGTGGTGACCCAACAATAAAACGTACTTACCCAGCAATAAAAAGTGGTGACCCAACAATAAAAAGTGGTTACACAACAATAAAACGTAGTGACCTAACCATAAATCGTAGTGACCCAACAATAAAACGTAGTGACCCAACCATAAGACGTAGTGACCCAACCATAAAACGTAGTGACCGAACCATAATAAGTGGTGACCCAACAATAAAACGTAGTGACCCAGCAATAAAAATGGTGACCCAGCAATAAAACGTGGTGACCCAACCAAAAAAGTTGTGACCCAACAATAAAATCGTGACCCAACAATAAAAAGTGATGACCTCGCAAAAAAACGTAGTGACCCAACAATAAAACGTAGTGACCCAACTTTAAAACGTAGTGACCCAACCATAAAAAGTGGTTACCCAACCATAAAACGTAGTAACCCAACTATAAAAAGTGGTGACCCAATATTAACACGTAGTGACCCAGCAATAAAACGTGGTGACCCAACATTAAAACGTAGTAATCCAACAATAAAAAGTGGTGACCCAACAATAAAGTGGTGACTCAACAATAAAACTTAGTGACCCAACAATAAAACGTAGTGACTCAACGATTAAAGTGGTGACCCAGCAATAAAACGTAGTGACCAACATTAAAAAGTGGTGACCCAACAATAAAAGTGGTGACCCAGCAATAAAAAGTTGTGACCCAACAATAAAAAGTGGTGACCCAACAATCAAACGTAGTGACCTAACAGTAAATCGTAGTGACCCAACCATAAAACGTAGTGACCCTACCATAAAACGTAGTGACCCAGCCATAAAAGGTGGTGACCCAACAATAAAACGTAGTGACCTTACCATAAAACGTAGTGACCCAACAATAAAACGTGGTGACCCAACCAAAAAAAGTGGTGCCCCAACAATAAAACGTAGTGACTTAACAATAAAACGTAGTGACCCAACCATAAAAAGTGGTAACCCAGCAATAAAAAGTGGTGACGCAGCAATAAAAAGTAGTTACCCAACAATAAAACGTAGTGACTTAACCATGAAACGTAGTGACCTAACCATAAAACGTAGTGACCCGACAATAAAACGTAGTGACCCAACCATAAAAAGTGGTGATCCAACAATAAAAAGTGATGACCCAACAATAAAAAGTGGTGACCCAGCAATAAAACGAAGTGACTTAACCATAAAACGTAGTGACCCAACCATAAAACGTAGTGACCCAGCCATAAAAAGTGGTGACCCAACAATAAAACGTAGTGACCTTACCATAAAACGTAGTGACCCAACAATAAAACGTAGTGAACCAACCAAAAAAAGTGGTGCCCCAACAATAAAACGTAGTGACTTAACCATAAAACGTAGTGACCCAACCATAAAAAGTGGTGATCCAACAATAAAAAGTGATGACCCAACAATAAAAAGTGGTGACCCAGCAATAAAACGAAGTGACTTAACCATAAAACGTAGTGACCCAGCCATAAAAAGTGGTGACCCAACAATAAAACGTAGTGACCTTACCATAAAACGTAGTGACCCAACAATAAAACGTAGTGAACCAACCAAAAAAAGTGGTGCCCAAACAATAAAACGTAGTGACTTAACCATAAAACGTAGTGACCGAGCAATAAAAAGTGGTGACCCAGCAATAAAACGTGGTGACCAACCAAAAAAGTTGTGACCCAACAATAAAAAGTTGTGACCCAACAATAAAATCGTGACCATACAATAATAAGTGATGACCTAGCAAAAAAACGTAGTGACCCAACCATAAAACGTAGTGACAAAACCATAAAAAGTGGTGACCCAACAATAAAACGTAGTGACCTTACCATAAAACGTAGTTACCGAACAATAAAACGTAGTGACCCAACCAAAATATGAAGTGACCCAACAATAAAACGAAGTGACTTAACCATAAAACGTAGTGACCCAACAATAAAAAGTAGTGACCCAACAATAAAACGTAGTGACCCAACCCTAAAACGTAGTGACCCAACCATAAAAAGTGGTTACCCAACCATAAAACGTAGTAACCCAACTATAAAAAGTGGTGACCCAATATTAACACGTAGTGACCCAGCAATAAAACGTGGTGACCCAACATTAAAACGTAGTGACCCAACAATAAAAAGTGGTGACCAAACAATAAAGTGGTGACTAAACAGTAAAACGTAGTGACTCAACGATTAAAGTGGTGACACAGCAATAAAACGTAGTGACCAACATTAAAAAGTGGTGACCAAACAATAAAAGTGGTAACCCAGTAATAAAAAGTTGTGACCCAACAATAAAAAGTAGTGATCCAACAATCAAACGTAGTGACCTAACAGTAAATCGTAGTGACCCAACCATAAAACGTAGTGACCCAACCATAAAAAGTGGTGACCAAACAATAAAACGTTGTGACCAAGCAATTAAAAGTCGTGACCCAGCAAT
The DNA here is from genome assembly GCA_963556195.1 of Sepiola atlantica. Taxonomy (NCBI): domain Eukaryota; kingdom Metazoa; phylum Mollusca; class Cephalopoda; order Sepiida; family Sepiolidae; genus Sepiola; species Sepiola atlantica. The sequence continues at coordinate 127,309,150 of OY744523.1, forward strand.
AAAATCGTGACACAACAATAAAAAGTGGTGCCCCTAGCAATCAAACGTAGTGACCCAGCCATAAAACGTGGTGACCCAACAATAAAACGTAGTGACCAAACAATGAAACGTAGTGACCCAACCAAAAAATGTGGTGACCCAACAAGAAAACGTAGTGCCCAAACAATAAAAGTGGTGACCCAGCAATAAAAAGAGGTGACCCAACGATAAAACATAGTGATTAAACCATAAAAAGTGGTGACCCAACAATAAACAGTGGTGACCAAACAATAAAACGTAGTGACCTAAACATAAATCGTAGTGAGCCAACAATAAGAAGTTGTGACCCAACAATAAAGTGGTGACCCAACAATAAAACTTAGTGACCCAACAATAAAACTTAGTGACCCAGCAATAAAACGTGGTGACTCAACGATAAAAGTTGTGACCCAGCAATAAGAAGCAGTGACCCAACAATAAAACGTAGTGACCAACATTAAAAAGTGGTGACCCAACAATAAAAGTGGTAACCCATCAATAAAAAGTGGTGACCTAACCATAAATCGTAGTGACCCAACAATAAAACGTAGTGACCCGACAATAAAACGTAGTGACCCAGCAATAAAAAGTGGTGACCCAACAATAAAAAGTGGTAACCCAACAATAAAAAGTTGTGACCTAGCAATAAAACGTAGTGACTTAACCATAAAACGTAGTGACCTAACCATAAAACGTAGTTACCCAGCCATAAAAAGTGGTGACCCAACAATAAAACGTAGTGACCTTACCATAAAACGTAGTGACCAACAATAAAAAGTGGTGACAAAACAATAAAACTTGGTGAGCCAACAACAAAACGTAGTGACCTAACCATAAAACGTAGTGATCCGACAATAAAACGTAGTGACCCAACCATAAAAAGTGGTGACCCAATCATCGTAGGGACACAACCATAAAAAGTGGTGACCAAACATTAAAACGTAGTGACCCAACAATAAAATGTCGTGATCCTACAATAAAGTTGTGACCCAACAATAAAAAGTGGTGACTTAACAATAAAACGTAGTGACCTAACCATAAATCGTAGTGACCCAACAATAAAACGTAGTGACCCATCCATAAAACGTAGTGACCCAACTATAAAACGTAGTGACCGAACCATAAAAGGTGGTGACCCAACAATAAAACGTTGTGACCCAGAAATAAAAAGTGGTTACCCAGCAATAAAACGTTGTGACCCAACCAAAAAAGTGGTGACCCAACAATAAAAAGTTGTGACCCAACAATGAAATCGTGACCCAACCATAAAAAGTTGTGACCTAGCAAAAATACGTAGTGACCTAACCATAAAACGTAGTGACCCAACAATCAACCGTAGTGACCCAACCAAAAAAATGTAGTGACCAAACATTAAAACGTAGTGACCAAACAATAAAAGTGGTGACCCAGCAATAAAAAGTGGTGACCCAACGATGAAACATAGTGATTAAACCATAAAAAGTGGTGACCCAACAATAAAATGTGGTGACCCAACAATAAAACGTATTGACCTAACCATAATCGTAGTGACCCAACAATAAAACGTAGTGACTCAACCATAAAACGTAGTGACCCAACCATAAAAAGTAGTGACCCAACAATAAAACGTAGTGACCCAGCAAGAAAACGTGGTGACCCAACATTAAAACGTAGTGACCTTACAATAAAAAGTGGTGACCCAACAATAAAGTGGTGACCCAACAATAAAACCTAGTGACCCAACAATAAAACGTAGTGACCCAGCAATAAAACGTGGTTACTAAACGATAAAAGTTGTGACCCAGCAATAAGAACTGGTGACCCAACAATAAAACGTAGTAACCAACATAAAAAAGTAGTGACCCACCAATAAAAGTGGTGACCTAACCGTTAATCGTAGTGACCCAACAATTAAACGTAGTTACCCAGCAATAGAAAGTGGTGACCCAACAATAAAAAGTGGTGACCCAACAATAAAAAGTGGTGACCCAGCAATAAAACGTAGTGACTTAACCATAAAACGTAGTGACCCGACCATAAAACGTAGTGACCCAGCCATAAAAAGTGGTGACCCAACAATAAAACGTTGTGACCCAACCAAAAAAAGTGGTGAGCCAACAATAAAACGTAGTTACCCAACCATAAAAAGTGGTTACCCAACAATAAAAGTGGTGACTCAGAGATAAAAAGTGGTGACGCGACAAATAAATGTAGTGACCCAACCATAAAAAGTGTTAACCCAACAAGAAAAATCGTGTGTGTAACATCTTTATATTGAAACTTCTATTTCTCTCCCTCTCTCTATAGCCGTCTTATTATCTTTCTACTTTTCTCTTCCCTGGTCGCCCCATTTCACCGCTACTTACTCATTTTGTCTTTTGCAAAAGCTGCTTCTTCCCCACCATTTCATCCTACGTTTCCCAGGGCAATAGTATGACATATTTATATAAAAAGTACCACATCTGTCTGCGCATGCTATATAGGTACTTATATCCGCCCCGGTGTTCATACTATATACGAATCTATCACCACCCCGGTGCGCATACTACATACATACGATCGCCGCCCCAGTGCACATAATATATGCATACCTATCACCGCCCCGGTGCGAATGCTAAATACGTACCTTTCGCTGCCTCGGTGCCCGTTCTATATATGTACCTACCGCCGCCCCAGTGCGCGTTCTATGTACGTTCTGATCACCGCCCTGGAGCGCATGCTAAATACATACCTATCACCGCCCCGGTGTGCATGCTATATACGTACTTATTGCCGCCCATGTGCACATGCTATATACGTACCTATTGCCGACCCGGTGTGCATACTACATATGTACCTATCGCTGCCCCAGTGCAAATACTAAATATGTACATATCGCCGACCCGGTGCGAATGCTAAATACATACCTATCGCCACCGCTATGCACTACTATATACGTACCTATTGCCACCCCAGTGCACATACTATATATGTACCTATCGCTGGCCCAGTGCGCATACTATATTAGTACCTATCGCCACCGTGGTGCGCATACTATATACTTACCTATCTCTGCAAGGGCACACATACTCTATATGTACCTATCTCCAGCCTAGTTCGCATACCTAAGAACTCATATTAATACGCCCCTGTCGTGTCAGAAATACAAAATAGTGTTCATTCATGTATTGTCACTATCATAAATATAAATATTTTTAGTTAAGAAAAGAAAAAAATACATTTTTTTTGCTCCCCCAAGAAAAAATTTTTTTCATCCTGTAGAAGCGCCCCTGGCCCATATACTGCAGAAGCACCCACCATGGTCCCTATTCTACATATGCCTCCGGGTCCTATATTGTAGAAGCACCCTCGGTGCTGGGTCCTATGTTGTAGAAGCACATCTGGTCCCTATACTGGAGAAGCACCCATTGTCCCTATTCTGTAGAAGCTTAAATTGTGTTTTTAACGTGAGTTATCGTTCTTCCTTAGCTATCCTCTAACAAATAAATTTCATTGTTTTATGAACTTGAGGTATTACGTAATTAAATTACAATATGACTCAGCAATTTCAAATTACTATAAAATATAATGAAAAATAACTGAAAAGCCCCCCCCCACCCTGATGAAATATGTCCCATGGACCCCTAAAGATTGGGTTTATAGATTCGGGAATACACTCATCATCTTACTCTGTTAATTTTACATGAGAATACACTTTTATATGTTATGTATATTCTCTAACCTTGTTTTAAAAACCTACATTGTGTTTTTAAACGTGAGTTATCGTTTTTCCTTAGCTATCCTCTAACAAATAAATTTCATTAAAAATGATGAATTGTTTTATGAACTTGAGGTATTACGTAATTAAATTACAATATGACTCAGCAATTTCAAATTACTATAAAATATAATCGAAAAATTACTGAAAAGCCCCCCCCCCCCCGATGAAATATGCCCCATGGACCCCTAAGGATTATGTATATTCTCTAACCTTGTTTTAAAAACCTAAATTATGTTTTTAAACGTGGGTTATCGTTCTTCCTTAGCTATCCTCTAACAAATAATTTCAAGTGGGACTTGAAAAGCCAGCTCCCGAGAAGGTGAGCACTCTGGCCATTAAAAATTGCCTGAGCAGCTCCGTCGGGATTCCCCGGTAGGGGCGCTTCAGGCAGTAAGCAATAAACTTACTCCTCCCCAAAGAGGGGAGGCAAAGCCTGGGAGGGTGCACCTCCTAGAACTGCACAGGACAGACCCATAGACCGGTGGAATGAAGCCCCGAAGGCCAAGACGATACCAGTCTATGGGGTGCACGATGGGTATCCATCGTAAATCAAAAAAGATACTACACTAATACTAAACAGATACTACATTAATGTCATTTTCGGTTTAAAAATGGCGTATAAAAGCTATGCTGAATAAGAGAAAAACGGCCTAGGGGAGTCTAAAAGTCTTTGTTGATCATCAAAACTCATGTAAGAATTTGTTAAATAGTATTATACAATGTTTGTTCAAAGAAAATCATAGTTATTATTACTTGTTAATTTATTAATGTAATTTGAACAGTGTCTAGTGGATAGACCGCTGTACTGAAACATTTTGAATTTCGGATGCTTTACTTGGTCTTTTGACTAAGATCAAAGTTTAGTATCTTTTCTGAGTGTCCTGTGCAGTTATGGGAGGGTAACCCCCTCCCATGCTTTGCCTCCCCTCTTTGGGGAGGAGTAAGTTTATTGCTTACTGTCTGAGGCGCCCTGCCCAGGCAATTTTTTGAGATTCACCTCACTCTTCCTCTAGAGTGAAAATTCCCACCTTCCGACCTTGTGTCACATTCTACTTTGTGGGACGTAGATAAATAGGTGAATTTCGGGCGCTTTCTTTGCCTTTTGGCTAAGATCAAAGTGTAGTATCTGTTTCGGCATTTTATTACCTTGAGATCAAGTGTATTATCTAGTCCTATCCGATAGGTGTCGATCTTACAATGTCGAATCAAAAATCAGATTATCATTTTATTTTTTAATCTCTTTTCCTGTGGCGACCTTCCTCTCCCCTAAAGTACAGGCTGATACGCTCCCACGGTCGGGATCTCTCTCTCACTGACGAATACTCCCCTCCCCCAAATTTGGCCTGAGGCGCTCACATCGGCGAATGCCGACACTCCCCCCTCCCCAGATTTGGCCTGAGGCGCTCATACTGGCGAATGCCGACATTCCCCCTCCCCAGATTTGGCCTGAAGCGCTCATACCGGCGAATGCCGACATTCCCCCTCCCCAGATTTGGCCTGAGGCGGC
>OY744523.1:127316913-127319413 GCA_963556195.1 Sepiola atlantica
GAATTGTGTTGAAAAGATGTTATAATGGCATGGTAACTAGCTTACCCTCCATTCCTAAATGATCGGGATAAACATTGTATATCATAGGGCTTTTACCTATGTTAAGTTTTCTAATTGCGTTTGTTATTCCAATTGTTAATGTTGCTCTTCGGATGCGGAGTTGTCTATAACGCAATCATTTCTATTGTTATCTTCATAAAATATTTCATAAAAATACGTCTAGTGTTAGGCAATATGTTATTTATTTGTAATTATTATTCTATTAGTATCATTAATGCCCCAATTTATGGTTCGAGTTTATTTGCGTTCATTCATTTTACTACGGCATGATACATTTTGATGGTGGTAAATTAGTTAGCTTCAATACTTCACTCTATTTCTGTTAGTTATTTCTTTACTCCTTCCTTTAGTAATTATATGTGTGTGCGTGTGTGTCTGTTAAAATGAAAATACGGAAGACATAAAACGCAACATTTCGCCCAGCTGTTGTGTGGGCTTTACAAAGAGGGAAACAGATAAAAGTGACAGAAAACAAGAAGATTTGTAATTTTGGGGAATATATATATATATATATATATATATATATATATATATATATATATATATATATATATAATTATATAATGTATATATATATATATTCAGGGTATAATAAACTTAAATCTCGTCTGTCATTTTAGCTGTTTCCTCTCTTGAAAAAGCCCACGCAACAGCTGGGCGAAACGTTGAGTTTCAGGCTGTCGGCATTTCCATTTTAACCTATGTCGTCGGATTTATTTGATTTTTTTATTGTCATATATATATATATATATATATATATATATATATATATACATATAAAATATAGTAACACGAAATTACATAATTATCTATGCAATAATTTATTTAAACCTTGTGGTATTGTCAAGCATCCAAGCGAGATGACTACTCAAAAATGTAATCATCTCACTTGGATGCTTGACAATACCACAAGGTTGAAATAAATTATTGCATCGATTATTATGTAATTTCGTGTTACTATATTTTATTTGATTCTTGCTCTGTTTATTACATTGAGCTCTCATACCCGGATTTCCTCCTGGAATTTCTTCCAATATTACACGCTATATATATATATATATATATATATATATATATATATATATATATATATTAATTAAATATTGAAGTGTTTTATACTTACAGACGATGTCGTTTCTGGCTTACACCATCATCAGTACAAGAAGTGGTGGTTTCTGGCAGTCGTATGGGCTCGAACGCAGCTCGTAATTCGGCCTAGAATTACGAGCCTAACGCCCAGACCGACACAGCCGCGAGAAACTACCACAGACAGTAATTGAACTTAAGATGCACTTTTCTAGGAGGCCGCGATAAGTGTCATGATGTCAATAGTTGTTTTTTCGCGCGAGCGGAACTTTTCTTTATCGCAGGATGACAACAATATTGTAATTTCAAACAGGGCTCTACTTTTAAGACTTATAAATCTTAAAATAATCATTTATAATATTTTTTTTACTTAAATATTAAAGTGTTTAATACCTATAGACGATGTCGTTTCAGGCTTACACCCTCATCAGTGCAGGAAGTGGTGGTTTTAGGCGGCTGTGTTGGCTCGAACGCAGTTCGTAGATTCAGTCTAGAATTGCTTTGTATATATATATAGTCATCCACATATATAATGTTTCGCTGTATCATTAATTTTCAGTGCGATTACACTAGCACCTAATCCCAAGCAAGCTGATGGTTGTCAACTCTAACCACTCGATCACGGGACGGGCGCTGTTTGTAAATAATATATACAAAGCTTTTATATAAACATTGACCGCTACAGGACAGTGCTCGATTTGTTGATTTAGAAAGAGCTTTGCATTACGCTAAATAGTACCAGGCGATTATACCTTATATTTATACTAGTAGGATACTCGTCTCAGGACGTATATAAGCAATACAGTTAGTTTTAAACGTCAACATTTTTTACTTCCTTTGGAGGGTATGCTACGGTTTCAGTGGCACCCACTTAATGGTATAGCTAACAAAAATTTAATGTTCCTATGTTACACACTCTGTTGCCTAGAATATACATTCCATAATTCATAATGATGATGGTAATAGTTTAGGATTTTACCAAGCACATGAATATTATTGACGCTCTCGCATGCGTACTGATACTTTTTAAATTTTTACTTTTTAAATAGGGATTACTTAATATAACTCATAATTTGATTATAGTAATTCTTTGCTCGATTAAACATTTTGTATAAAACTTATTTTAAAAGTCAGTTGCGAGTTTGGGTGAGCGCACTCTCTAAATAAGATTTACAAAAAATAATGTGCTCATGTTACTCACCGTATTTTTTAGAATATATATTCTAAAATTCATGATGATCCATTTATTAGTTTAGGATATTACCCTGTACATCTGTTGTAAATTTGTCGACCGACATTACAGGGTGACCCAAAACAAACGGGCCCCAAGTCTAATTAGGCCCCGTTTCTTAGT
>OY744523.1:127326913-127341913 GCA_963556195.1 Sepiola atlantica
TATATGCATATATGTGTATGTATATATATGCATATATATGCATATATGTGTATGTATATATATGCATATATATGCATATATGTGTATGTATATATATGCATATATGTGTATGTATATATATGCATATATGTGTATGTATATATATGTATATATATATGCATATATATGTATGTATATATATGCATATATATGTATGTATATATATGCATATATATGTATGTATATATATGCATATATATATGCATATATATATGTATGTATATATATGCATATATATATGTATGTATATATATGCATATATATATATATGTATGTATATGTATGTATATATATGCATATATATATATATGTATATATATGCATATATATATGTATATATATGCATATATATATGTATATATATGCATATATATATGTATGTATATATATATGCATATATATATATATATGCATATATATGTATGTATATATATATATAGATGAATGTATATATATGCATATATATATGTATATATATATGCATATATATATGTATGTATATATATATGCATATATAAATGTATGTATTTATACGCATATATATATATAATGAAAACAAATATTGGTGGGACATCCGACACTAATCACTATGTTTTTGGACGCACATGCTTCTTCTCAAAACAGTTTGGAGAAGACGCATAAACATCTAAACACGAATTTATTAGTGTTGACGTCCCCACCATGTTTATTTAATTTCATAAAAGCTTTTCTCTGTATTTAGCACTTTTGAAAATATATTGGTTTTGTGTCTATTTTCTCAATATATTGTAACTTTAATAATTAATATATATATATATATATATATATATATATATATATATATATTTATGTTAAGTACGTGTATGTGTTTATACATTTTTTTGTACTAGATTCACTTCTATACTAATTAAGCGACCATTATGAGATTCATTACAAAGAGATAGGAAAAAGAACGTTTTATATTACTCACTTCAGCAAGAATCTGGTCCTCTTTCGTAGGGTGGACAACTTGTGCGTTGCATTCTCCAAACGGGGGGAGGGGTTATATACGTGACTACAACCCCGGCCTTTAAATGTGTCTATGAACGTCCGTCTTAGGTCCACCATTTTACAGTATAATAGATAAGTAAATATCCCTAAGCTGACAGAACAGCTAAAACATAGTAGTTTTTATATAGATACACACACTTACTGTTTCTAGGGTCAATAATGACCACAAGTTTTGTTGACTCGATCACCTATTGACCCACTGTGTGCCTCCTTGAATATAAATCTTTGAGGTGCTTCTCCGTGTCTTCTTACAGGAATATACAATATCTGTTACAATTGTTGAAAGAAAACGATCAGGTACAAATCAAGGACCGTAAATAATAAAGTTCTGGTTATGTATATCCATCGGAAAGCAAACGGATACAAGTTTAGCATCAGAAAGCATTTAAGCTCACACACAGATGGAAAATGGAAAATCAGACCGTAAATGACATTCTACAAATGTCTTTCGTTCCGTCGGAAGCATTGCTGACTGTAACGTGCACCTGCCGCGTTGGAGATAGTCGGAAATTGCCTTTAGACAATTTCTGCATTTAAGGCAGCCCTTACTAATAAGATTAAGGCAATCTTCCGCGCGGAATGTGCACTTCTTATGAACAACATCGTACGCCGTCATCAACAATGTCTTCAACTCAAGACCACGTGGAAAAATTCTGTTTGACACTTCATACAAGACGAGGTGACGTTCTCGACAATCAGGATGACGGGGTTGACCGTTGCGGCAACATCTACTTTGCTTTGTCGGGCTGAGGTGTGGTTCTATGGAGTCTTATGAGGTACACCTTCCCAGGTTTTACCTTCTCTTTTTTAGAAGGCGTTGGTGTAAAGCCAATCGCTTTAGACGCCCTTATATGCTGAAGAGGCTGCTCAGGCATTTTTGTGATGCCAGTGTGCACTACATCTTGTGGGTTGGCCTTACTATTACCACTTACCGGCCTTGTGCCACATCTTCCTACGTTGGGAAGTAGGTTTATACTATGTCTTCAACTGAACAGAGGACATCTGAAGCATTCTTTCTAGTTCCTTTTTGACCTTTCTGGTTCATATTCAAGGCTAAATGTTTTTTTTACAGATTAGTAAATACTTACTAAGTCAAAAAGCAACTCGAGAATAAGGGTTAATGAAATTAGTACTTTATCAGTTAAATGATGAAATATTTATGATTGAAAATTATGAATGGAATTAATAAAATGTGATTGACTGACTTGACTTATTCTATGCAAGTAGGTATACTTTTAACATTGATAGATTCCGTTTACGGATAATGTCGCAACTGGACCCTGTCATCTTTTTATGGCTGGATATGCATATTCATCGCGGATACTGTATACGTTTACAGCGCCTGGTATTCCCAAATGGTCACCATTCTAGTACTAGCCAGGCTCAACGTTGCTTACCTTCGATGATCAGACGAGAACCGGTGTGTCAACGTGATTATGTTTATACTTTATTTTTTTAATAAATGTAATGGGGTGACGCTGGCTCAGTGTCTAACGACACGGATTGACAGCCTGGGTGTTCTAAGTTCGAATTCAGTTCGTTTCTACAGAAATACTTTTACTTATAAGAGGTGTATGTAGTTTGCTTGAAGCATTGCTTACTTGTATATAGAAATATGATACTTAGAAGGCAATACAATGCAGAGGTGTGACGGATAGACACAAGTTGGGGCAAATAGGACATATAATGGTGGAACAAGTGTCACCCTTAATACAATGTATACATACACATATATATATTTTTTTTTTTACAAGCATACATATGTCTGTTCATCTACACAATATTACAATGTTATGTAATACCTCTATAAAGATGGTCTGATGTAAACTCCGTATGATATAATATTTCTGGAACTCTTTCTTCTTCAGAACTGTGCCAAACTCAAGTTGCGTGGTCCCTCCTGTGAGTAGCCGATGTGTTTCTAGAAAGAATTATGACTAGAAAGATATCTGGGAAACTAAGGCCAACAACAGAATCATCTGATTCATACGGAATTAATAAATTTAATCGTAAATATTCTTGGCGATATTTTTGTTCTGGGCGTCAGTTGAACACATATCTTTTTAGAAACATTTTTTTACTTATATGAACATATTATTTTGTTTTTAATGTTTTCAATTATGCATGAAAATCTATTTATAAACATGTCCATGGATCTATGTTGGACAGCGACAAGACTTGATGGCGATTTCTGCGATAACACTGATAAATAGAAAGATTTTCAAATGAAATTGCGGTTTATTAATAAAAGTTTGGAATCAATAATTATGCAAATTCTAAAAGACAATCTCATAGATTTACCATATCTAATTTTGATTCCTTATCTTGTGAGTCCATGTATTCATAACTTATGGTTCGGTAAAAATCGATGCTATACTTATAATAACTTTGAGAGGCATATACACTGAATGCGGTTAAAACGTATTAAAACTGATTTTTATTTTATTCGTATATATATATATATAATATATATATATATATATATATATATATATATATATATATACATGTAGTAGCAAATATATGCTCCCTCATGTCGCATATTTTTGCTGGGGGAGCTAATGAATAATAGGATGATATCATGACGAACGAACACCACCACCTCTCGCCCCCTAAAAGGTAAGAGTTGATGCCTGAGAGCATGATATTATTACAACACAATAGATAATACACTACCCCCACACACAAATAAGGAGATTGTCATCTTGAGAGGATGGCATCGTGACGAACGAACGTATACTATACTACCTCCACTTCAAAAGAGAAGGTAATGCCCGGGAGGAATGTATTGTGACGAATGAAAATATACGACACAAAATAAGCATAAACAGTTTTAATGTTAATATAGTAAAGATATGTGAAAAAAACGTTCGCATTTATTCATTTAGATAATATTGAAAACATTGCCAAATTTCATTGTCCAAGTGAAACGCCGAAATAAAAATTGGGCGAAAAAATATAGTCACCATCTTTATAAAAAAAAGAAATATGCTAGCTAAGGAAGAACGATATTTTTCTTTCATAATTTTCTAGTTAAAAAAAGACATTTTTATAAACTTGAATTATCGATCTTCCTTAGCTAGCATCCTTCTCGACTTGTTTAGAGGGCGACTATATTTTTCCGACCTAACTTTTATTTCGATGTTTTACATGTACGCTTAGATTTGGCATAACAAAAGCAAAAATGAAATCCCTAAGTTGTTTTAAATTTTAAAAAAATGAGTTGTTTTCATTCTAAATAATTTACGTGACTGATATAGAAATTAACCCCAAATCAAGAATATATTCAGTCGCGTAAATTGAACGAAAATAAACGGAAGACCAACATGGCTGTTTTTTTTAATTCATTTGTTGGAGGATGTTGATAACAGAATTTATTAGAAAGTGAAAGAAAACTTTAAATAAAAACAACTTACAATTGAAACATAAAATTGAAGTTTATTGGTTTGCATTTTAAATGAAAAGACTATGTATATTTATAATTTTTCATGAAAAATGTTCAGATCTTACGTCGGAAATAATTCCGGGGAGGATGGCATTATGACAACAGAACCGATACTACACTACCTACCCACATTAAAAAATATTCCGATTAAATCGAATTTTTTCGTTCATTTAAAAATGCCTAGTCACAAAAACATTACTTTTTAGTGTTCATTAGCCTGTTGTCTAAGATCCAAGTGAAGTATCTGTTCTCCATATCAGAGCGATATTTGACGTTTTACCAACGCCGGAAGTAAATTATCTCCCTTGAAAAGGAAATTGCAAAAAAACGTTTTTAAAACGCTATTTTTTAATAAAATCCCTCTTATTACAATTATTAATACTAGCGGAACCCGTGTAAATTACACGAAATGATGTTTTCAGTACTAATTATCTTGTTCCTAACCTATACATGTTTGAATAGAATATGGTAAGATTTGACTTATATATTACTTTAAAAAAATGAACAATACATGAAGCAATTTACAAAACTTCTTTATATACAATATTTCTCGTGAAGGTAGTTCCTCTTCTCTGGCCATGAGTAGAATTATTCTGAGGACAAATTTTCACTCTTACACCATTCATAGACTTTGCTCTTGAGAAGGCTACATAAAGTTGTCCATGAGTAAAGCAAGGTTGTGGTAGGTGGATCCCAACCTTATCGAAAGTTTGTCCTTGAGCTTTATTAATGGTCATTGAATATGATAGGCGGATGGGAAATTGAGTCCTGTGCAAAACAAATGGAATATTTGCGTCACTGGGATTAAGTTTAATTCTTGGAATTAAAACTCGCTCCTGAACATGAGATCCACTTATGATTGAAGCTAGAATACTGTGGTTATGAAGCTCCAATACTTCTAAACGCGTTCCATTGCATAGTCCTTGCGTTATTGACAGGTTTCGAAGCAGCATAATAATAGATCCAACTTTAAGATTGAGACGATGAGGAGGCATTCCCGAAGGCGTAAGTGAATTTATGAATTCCATTGGATAATTATTGGCTTCCATTTCATTGTCTGATGATACTGAATCTATACTTAGATATGTTTTGCTCTCAGTTGGTAGTATACTTAGAATATCTTCATTAATATCCAAGCAATCTGCATTTTCTGGTGACAAAATAACTCTACTTTTCATTTCGTCTTGGGTGCAATTATCGAATATGTCTGATACAAAAGAGTCATTGCATACACATTGTTCTGGGATATCGATAGTATCATCAGAAACGTTATCAAGTGAACTCTCCACGCGACCATTTCCGATTTGTAAGAGCCATTGTGAGAAAACTTGTTCGTTGTCATTAGTCCTCATATTCTGAGAGAGTTTAAGTTGATGAAAACTCTGCCACATAGGAGACTTCTTTAGACATACATCAAATACCTAAGCAGGTGGAGCTCTAGGAACCACACGCAGAACTTGCCTGAAGTCTCCTCCTAATATGAAGACTTTACCACCAAATATGCTATTATTATTCATAATATCTTGTAAACAATTATCAATGGCATTTAATGCATATCGAGGGATCATCGACGCCTCATCAATAATGAAGAGCTTCACCTGCCTGAGAATATTTGCTTGGTCAGAATTAGGCGGAATATTGCAGGTAATTGTCTCAGTGAAAGGAACAGGAAGTTTGAAGATACTGTGAAGTGTTTTTCCATTTTTCAATAGTGTCGCTGCAATACCTGTCCAAGCAGAAATACTAACAGCCGCATTTTGAGCCACCAGGTAATCATGAATCATGTTGAATAGAAAAGTTTTGCCAGAACCGCCAGGTGCATCCAAGTAAAACAGTCGATGGTTAGTCTCCAATCCTCTATCTAGTTCACTAACAGCGTTAATGACACTATTAAATACACCTCTTTGCTCAGTATTTAGTATTTCAGGATTCACTTCTTGAATTTCTTCCATATGTTGAATGGCAGGAGGCTCACTGATTGGTTCTGGTAGACCAAGCATCGCACAATTCATGCCGGTTTCATTCAAAATCATGTTTATGTGATGCAGAGCGATATTCTCTGCAACATTATCATCATATTGGCGTAAAAGGTCCTCTATCATAAGGTGTTTGTTATCATTCCATAATTGTAAGGCATTTTGTGGTGTATTGTATAAACAAATCATTGCAAACATGTTAAGAAGCTGTCGTGGCATTTGATATATAGCTGCCCCACTTAAAGCCATTTCTAGTTCGTTGTTATCTTCAAGCAGTTGCAATCGAATACAGGCATCCTTAAAGGTCGGCAATTGTTCACCTCCTACAGTTTTCAGGTTATTAAAAGAAGTTGCACCTGGTATATGAAGAAGAAGCATCCTTAAATGAAATTTTCAGCATTTCTAGGACTGGCAGAGTACATTCTCGTTACAATCTGGCGGTGACATTGTCTTCTGGTCCAAGTGTTGCTTTGCTTATTAAATACATAATATTCAGGAATATCAATATAAAGGTGGGCTCTTGCCTCCACGTCACTTTGGTTAAGTTTGAACCATGCAGTTAATTGCGTGTCTCGTCCTTCTGCGCGGGCAGCAGCTTGTCCTTGTTCACCCGGCCTATAATAAACTTGTTGCTCGTCAGGTAAATGGAGGGCGAGTCGGTAAACTATGTGTGACTGTCCATGCATTTTGTATTCTGACAAACGCCAAAATGCTTCAGGCGGAGATACGTATCTACACGAAATATATTGCTTAATTTCATTATATTCATTTGCATTAGTTTCATTGTTATTCATATTCATTTCCATCATTGCGCAATCATGTTCTTTATAGACATATTTGAAAGATATTTCACACTTTTTACTGAGATACACACCTCTACATTAATGTGAGCACCATATTTTCTGAGTAAATACTTATTATATGGGACTGCAAAACTGCAGTCAACCTCATGGACACCCACTCTAACAGAATCTCCATTATTTCTGCGTCTGTAAAGAGGATATCCAGAAACATTTGTAATAGTCTCCTCCTGATATGGCATTGGAAATTTCTTCTGACACTCTCCCCCTACCATACAGATTGAATTTGGATTAAATGTACCACAGGGTCCATGAATCATGAGTGTTTTCACTAATTCTCTCAATTCTGGATCATGTTCTGATGGTAATTCAGCTGAAACAATATTATCAATTTGTTCCCTAGTTCTGATTTTATATTCTTCTTGCAGCATAATTAGCATGTGACAATGCGGGAGACCTCTTTTCTGAGATTCAATTACATGTATCGCAGCAAGTACATGTCTGTCCTTTATGTCAATCATTAAATCATTAAGATGTTGTTTGAAAACTCGTGCCAATAAATCTGGTCTGTTCTGTTTCATGAGGCTGTAAGTTTTCCGTTACTTCTCGACATTTTGGATTGCAAGTATATGTTATAAATAAATCAGGCCTTCCATACTTGCAAACTATTGCTATTGCATCTTGGTAGCATTGTTGCATATTTCGTGGGCTCCCTGTGAAGGATGATGTCAAAATGACAGGTACTCCCGGATCTTCATTTTCATTATTTCTTGCAAGGTGATCCATCAAACCTGAATACATTGCAACTCTTAGTTGTGCTTGATTTTCTCAATCAATTTCAAACGACAACCTTCTACTTTAACATAAGCATCGACTATATATTGTTGAAATAGTTTTCCACCACTGTGTATTGGACTGAAGTCACGTCTTATAGATAGACGATATGCATGAAATTCCTGCATAGTCACCTTGTTACGAACTCTAGTTTGCCTATTTGCTACATGAGGAATGTTTATATGCCATCCGAATTCACCATGAGGAAAGAGAAAAACGCCAAAATGAAAAACAAAAAATAGTTTTAAGTTTTAAGCAACACAAAAAGTAGTTTTTAACCAGGTGATAAAAAAAAATAAATGCAAAAAATAAATAATAAAATTGTATTCATTGCCACTTGTTGGGAATTGTTTGCTAAAAATAAATAAATAAATTTTTTACTTTTACTTACACTGCGTCGTGTTCGTTTTTTTGTTAGTTGCAATGTTTCTTGAAAATAAAACTGAAATGTAGAAAAAAAACTTCAGAGGTTGGTTGGGATCGAACTATAAACCAGTCGGGCCGAAGTAAATAATACTACGTCGCTAACCGTTACGCTAAAGGGATATACTTGAAAATGTAGGTGAAATTAGGCGTATTAAAATGTTTGTCCAAATCTCAGTGCGGTAGATAAGCATATATAGTTCTATCGATGAAACGTAAACATAAGAAAATTTGATAATATATATTGAAATTTATGTTACAGAATATTAATTTATTAGAAACATAAACACAAAAAAATATGCAAATGAGCAATATCAACATTTGTTTGAGAGAGTTTGGAGATGAGTATATATATACAGTATTTCAAAATATTCTTCTCTCTTTAGAATTGAATAACTGTAACCGGTTTTAATGTTAATATAGTTGGGAAAGCCTTGCTCTGACAAGGATGAATGGAAAAAAAACTCAAACGACAACTTGGCATCGGGGAACCAAAATAGAAGACGAAAGCCGCTAAAAAGCGTGCAAGGAGGAAGGAAATGGCAAAAGCAAGTGAGCTTCCTCATCCACCCTCCTACTTCATCTGTGAGAACTGTGGCAGAGACTGCAAGGTCCGCATAGGCCTTCGCAGCCACAGCAAGAAATGCATAGGTTGAGTCAGTATGCCCTTTGGGGCATTGGCATCACTGACAAGACTTAGTGAATACCGATACTAGCCGGCTGGATCTGCCAGTGGCATTTATGGTCGGACACGACCGACGAAGGCCTACTACTAATAGTAGTTAGGATTGATAGAAAAAACTTTCGGATTTATTCATTTAAATTCATATATATATATATATATATATATATAATGCGATGAGAGCAAAAAGGTCGAAACGACGTTTTCTGTTGGCAAATATAATTCAATATTTATGTATGCCCCTTTAAGAGAATTAAGTTGAGCACTGCTAGGGGAAATTTAAAATAGACATTCACTTAACTACAAAGCAAGACTCCATGTAAGTTCGTTGGGTTTTCTACTCTGTCTTGATGTTTACGCAGTAATAGGCATGACTCTAATTTAAATTCTCCGTATCACGTGGTAATTTCCTACGGCCGTGAAGATAATCAAACGTGGCTCTATGAACCGGGTTCAGCCAGTTGTATGATTCGAACCCCGGGCAAAGGTCACCTTTTAAATAAAATTCGAACGCTCCAACTAACGATGTACATATAAACAGCTATGTGGTGAGACGATAAATAACCCCTATGTATGTCATCTCAGGTGGACAACAGAGTAAGCCGTCTTAACAGTGTTCGGCAAATTGCGTGAACAAGAACTCTAATTCAGCTTGAATTAGACAGCTTATTTCATTTCTCTTAAAGGTTCCAGCAGAATAGGAACTGTATATAATTATTTAATAATAAATATTCTTTTTTAATTATTATCTACATAGGTTTCATCCTTGCGGAAACTTCAGTGTAAAGATAACTATTCAACCGGTCGTACGATTCGAACTCCCGGACATGTGTCACATTTAACTGAAACGCATTAGCCAATGAGTCCAACTTCGAAGAGAAATGACCCCTATTTATGTCATTTCAAGCGGATAACATAATAACCCGTCTTTACGGTGTTCAACAAATTATCTGGAGAGGAACTCGCATGCGTGTGTTTGTTGGTGTTCATTCTGTTGGGTGAAACGAAATCAAATATATATATATATATATATATATATATATATATCTAGGCAGTATTTCTTCATTGATGCATGTTACATTAAACAACAGTGACAATCCCTGTCTGTTTCGTTTTTGATCCATCTTTTCAAGTTGGCACACCAACAATCTAATGTTCTGTTCAAGTATGAATAGAAACTCGCCAAAGCTCAGGAAAGTTGAATAGAGTTTGTAGTTTTGACGAGTTCCTGTTCACATTTCAACAGAACATTAGATCGCTGGTCCAACAACTTCAAAAGATGGATAAAAATGAAACAAACAGGAAGTTTCAATGTTGTTTAATCAAACATGCATCAATATATATATATATATGTGTGTGTGTGTGTGACTGTCTGTGTGTGTCTGTGTGGATAATAAATATTTGTTTATAAAAAAAATATTATTAAAGCTCTGTTAAAGTCAAGAACTTTGAGAGAAATCTGAAATGATTATTCTACCATTTGTACACTCTCAACATAAATTACGCCTGACCACCCCGACTAGTAGCAAAATCTTACCCCTTTCACTGTAAAGGAAGACTTTTTACTCTAAAAGCTTCTTTCCTCGGGCCGTTTGCCTTTGGAAATGCACCCTGCTTCCTATTTCCTCGACTGTACCATTATGTTGAAATTTAAATGTAATGTGAACAAATATTTTATTGTGCAATTTTTCACTTAGGATGCCTTGTATAAATCTGGCCTTTTATCATAGTATATCCTTGCGTGTCGGTGGCAATATGCCTTGTTAATAAAGGTCGAAAAAATAAAAGTAAAAAGTGTTCGAACGAAATATGGGATTAGAATTCAAAATACTTCTGTATCCTCATGATATAGCTCACATACGTGTCTTATATATACGAATACTATATATCACGCTTTTTGTTTTATTATACTTCAACCGAAGTTCTCAGAGTGCAAGATGACCCTTCTTGGGGCTAATACTTGATCTCAATATGAGATGCATAGATGTTCGAATACTCCATTAAAGTTGTATTTACCTGTCAAACGTTGAGTTAGTATAGAAATTAAGAACATTAATTTCCCTCCCCCCAATTGACCAGTTAAGTATGTTACAGTATATATTTCTTTTGGTCTCTTGGTCTTACCGGATTCCAGGACAAGAATTCTTCTGATCTGATCGAGTATCCAGCAAAGTTATGTTACTTGAGGTAACATCACTAGAAAATGCACCATTGATCGAACGATCCAGTGTATAGCCGTATCAAGGGAATCTTATTTTGGCTTTGAATACTATGTTATTTTGAATATTTGGTCAGGTTTTACTTGTAGAGTGAAGTATCCTTATGTCAGGTTGTCCTGACAAACCCTTGTACAGAGAGACCGAATACATTCGAAGATGGTGCCTAGTAGGTAATTTAAACTCACGTAAGTGAGTAATTTAAACTCCCCTGTTAATAATGCAAGCTCCCCAGTAGGTAATTCAAACTATTATATATATATATATATATATATATATATATATATATATATAATAGAGAATGGTAGTTTGCTTGAAGTATTGCTGAGGATAGTAGTAGTATGTTTTTAAAAGGATGTGGGCAATGCAAATTCCGGGTAGGATGTAAGCTGGAAGGAACAAAAATAATAAATCGAATACGAAATGTGACTTACTATTTACTATTTATTTTTCTTAAACTCTTACATAACAGCAAGTGGGGTGTTAGCTGTTTGTGTGTTGTTCGGATGATTATTAAAAATCATTTATTTAATATTTCGGGAAAAGAAACTTCCCTTTGTTAAAAATAATAAACACCAGAGGAAAACTCCGTCTGTGCAGAGAATCTACCAAAATGTAACAAAATGGATGTCAGAAGACAGAAGACAGCGTAGGAGCAAACCAATATGATACTATATATACGTATAGTATATGCAATAATCATATAGCTCACATACGTATCGAAAAATATTATAATAAATACTGGAAAATAGCACCAGGTATTTTGAATGTTGAATTTATAGTAACATGTATTTGTTGGGATTGGGCACAATCCACACTCTCCACCAGGCAAGTTACAATGTATAGCTTCAACGTGTGTTCACCATGGAACAGGGTACTCCTTTCCATCTTGGAGTTTTCATTGTGCAAGACCAAATATCTGACCATGGTGTTATGGTCAAGTCTACTCTACTATTTTGACCATAGCTGAAAGGAGGTGAAACGGGTTCATGAGTATTGCAATAAACAGGGCACAGGTTAAACACGGGACGTCGAGCCAATGGTAACACCTGCACGAACGTCACTTCCTCATATGACAGACAACATGATATGTAATTATATAAATGCGTAATTTAACTGTGCATGGAGCACATGGTATATCAAAGGTGTTAATATGTATCATAGTTCTGAACCGAGTAATCTAAATTACGTTGAAAGTTTTAGAATTTCAACCGAACAAATGACATATGTCTTCTGATTTAAATGTAGCGAAAATTAATCCCATGAAGGAGAGAATGGCATTTAAGGACAAAAAAAACATACCTCATCCCGACAAAGAAGGGTCTTCTAAGAGATAAGACAGTCCCTAGGTTGTCAGAATGTTGCAAAGAATTCCCCCGGCTGATATGAAAAAGTGAGTTGGAAAAACAAATGAATTTTTTTTAATGAAAATGACTAAATTTTAAATTATCCTCTCTTTCTCTACGTGCTCTCTCTCTCTCTCTCTCTCTCTCTCTCTCTCTCTCTCTCTCTCTCTCTCTCTCTCTCTCTCTCTCTCTGGGTTAAGTAATTGTACTAAACATGTTTTCGTTGTTCTTTTTCGTAAATAGAATTGGGAAAAGGGGATATGGTTTAAACGTAAGCTGCAACGTAGAAAAATTGATAGGCTTAACGTTAATAAACAGAGAAAGGGAAAAAAAGGAGTGACAGAAGGGAGAGTAATAGGTAGCGTATAGAGTAAGACCGGTGATCAAATAGCCTAAAGTAAGATAAGTGGAAGTGCTATATATAAATTTAGTATGAGATGGGTTACTTGATCAGTAAATTACAAATTATGGCTAATTAAAATCAGTTAAAATAGAAGTGTATTCAAACATCACTCAATCCTGAACCTGCGGAATATTTTAGTATGCATTTTGTGTTAGAAAAATATACCGGAAAAAACCTTAGGGAAAAAAACGTTGATTAATTTAAGTTTAGTATATATACAAGAAGGCCCTTTGTTCTGAGGTTACGCGTGGACAGCGAAGAAACTCGCTTTCATCCTGAACCCATCCTAAACATCATGTTAGTATTTTTATCCGAATTTATTACTTTCCAGAAGAATCACTTTCTCAAGTAATAAATAAATGAACGTAAAACTTTTTATTAGCTGTTCAGGGATGTCTGACGCGAACTCAGCCCCAATTATATTACCGTGAAACCACAACAACAGAAAAATAAAAATGAATAAGCATTTGACTATATATATATATATATATATATATATATATATATATATATATATATATATATATATATATATATATATATGCCTAGGAAAGAATTTGAATGCCTACTAGAAACCATCCTCGGCCGTCTTCGATCTTTCTGTACAGGGGTTTGTCATGGACTCTGATATGAGGATACTTTTTATTTGAAGTAAACTCTGACCAAATATTTTTTTTAAATTTTAATTATCTGTTCTTTGCCTATGTGCTCTCCCATCCCCTCTCTCTCTCTCTCTCTCCCTCTCTCTCTCTCTCTCTCTCTCTCTCTCTCTCAGTGTGGGTTAAGTAGTTTCGGATTGTCCTCGTTTCGAAAGATCCTGAGAATTTAACGTGGAATCTAAGAGTATGTTCTAATCGTGAAAGGCCTTCGTCAGTGAAACCATAGCCCATCTACAAAATCTGTAATGTATAGTTTTTGAATAAATAATTTTTATTTTGGATTTTAGCTCTGGCAATTCTTACGATCGAGCACTTTATTGATTTCTTTTCAACATACCCTGAAACACTATAAATATGTATATATATATTGAAAGTCGAGCACTGTCAGAAAGATTAAGAATAAACATTTACCTAAAAGCCTCAGTGCTATGCTCCGACTCTGTTGTTGAGTAATATCGAATGTTTAGATTAACTAGTAGCCGTGTATATAAAAACACCCGGCAAAAATTACTCCATGCATTTTAGCCTGAAGATTCTCCCGGGGGTGAAACGCGGGGGCCTCTGTGTAGCTTAATTGCTATAAATATATTTTCATAGCTTACTATATATATATATAAGGAAATTCTTTTATATAGTTCGATCAATTTCCAAAGCAAAAATAAACTCAATATTCAAACCATAAAAAAGTTATTTTCATTTTTTTTATGAGATATAAATAAAAATCAGAGTTATATTATACTATAATCTTATGTCAGTTACGGAACAAAAAATCTTACACGTGTTTCTGGAGAAAATCGTTGTCTTCAGAGATAATAATAGCCAGATGAAACTTCATAATACCCAGGTAAAGATTCATGTCACATTGAATCATGGTATGATTTAACGCTGATATGTTCTTTTATATACAGGGTGATTGGAAACTAACGCCCTATACTTGTAAATTATACTTGTAAGTTATTACTGAATTATAATTCTTTCAAAAAATGAAGGGGAGTGCAAGAGTTATAAATTATGCGTTATGTTTTCATTTAGTCTTCAAATTCCACGAGTGATGTTTTAGAAAATAGGGGGTGATGCTGTTTTCTGGGTCGGCTGCTGTTTTCAATACTCTCATAGCATTCATCACCATTCATCTGTCGATCTATCCA
>OY744523.1:127344413-127361913 GCA_963556195.1 Sepiola atlantica
GCTCTGCAATCTTCAGTCTTCCATGGCGTACAATAAAATAAAGGCTAAAAATTACAATTAAATGATATAACGAAACGTAATATAGAAAAAAATAAATGCTTTTTCACATAAAAAATGTCTATTTTTATACCACACTGGCTACAAAATCAGAACCTTGTCGCATAAACGGTTTAATATCCATTTAGATGAAGCTATATAATAATAAATGTGTCTTATCTTATATATATATATGGAGGGAGTAAAAGACAAACGGAAAAAAATTTAAATACGGGAAAAATTCATCAAGAAACGAGAGACTTTACCAGTTTCGTTCGGATCAACGAACGTCTTTTGAAAAAATATATATAAATATATACAGTTTAATAATGCTTGTACATGAATACTTCTGTTGTAAGATGTTATTGTAGAAATGAATAACAAAATCAAATCATCTACAGGTAGCTGCAACTCATCGTAAAGATTATAATATCCTTCTGGATTAATTTGACTTTTTTGAAGTATGAGAGATTAATATTGTTAAATATATAGTTTTTTTTTTTGAAGTATGAGAGATCTATATTGTTAAATATATAGTTTTATTTCTTTTTTGCAGTATGAGAGATCTATATTGTTAAATATATAGTTTATTTTCTTTTTTGAAGTATGAGAGATCTATATTGTAAAATATATAGTTTTATTTCTTTTTTGAAGTATGGGAGAGCTATATTGTTAAATATATAGTTTTATTTCTTTTTTGAAGTATGAGAGATCTATATTGTTAGATATATAGTTTTATTTCTTTTTTGAAGTATGAGAGATCTATATTGTTAAATATATAGTTTTATTTCTTTTTTGAAGTATGAGAGATCTATATTGTAAAATATATAGTTTTATTTCTATTTTGTAAGCATGAGAGATCTATATTGTTAAATATATAGTTCTATTTCTTTTTTGAAGTATGAGAGATCTATATTGTCAAATATATAGTTTTATTTCTTTTTTGAAGTATGAGAGATCTATATTGTTAAATATATAGTTTTATTTCTTTTTTGAAGCATGAGAGATCTATATTGTTAAATATATAGTTTTATTTCTTTTTTGAAGTATGAGAGATCTATATTGTAAAATATATAGTTTTATTTCTTTTTTGAAGCATGAGAGATCTATATTGTTAAATATATAGTTTTATTTCTTTTTTGAAGCATGAGAGATCTATATTGTTAAATATATAGTTTTATTTCATTTTTTAAGTATGAGAGATCTATATTGTTAAATATATAGTTTAATTTGACTTTTTTGAAGTATGAGAGATTAATATTGTTAAATATATAGTTTTATTTCTTTTTTGAAGCATGAGAGATCTATATTGTTAAATATATAGTTTTATTTCTTTTTTGAAGCATGAGAGATCTATATTGTTAAATATATAGTTTTATTTCTTTTTTGAAGCATAAGAGATCTATATTGTTAAATATATAGTTTTATTTGATTTTTTAAGTATAAGAGATCTATATTGTTAAATATATAGTTTAATTTGACTTTTTTGAAGTATGAGAGATTAATATTGTTAAATATATAGTTTTATTTCTTTTTTGCAGTATAAGAGATCTATATTGTTAAATATATAGTTTTATTTCTTTTTTGAAGCATGAGAGATCTATATTGTAAAATATATAATTTTATTTCTTTTTTGAAGTATGAGAGATCTATATTGTTAAATATATAGTTTTATTTCTTTTTTGAAGTCTGAGAGATCTATATTGTTAAATATATAGTTTTATTTCTTTTTTGAAGCATGAGAGATCTATATTGTTAAATATATAGTTTTATTTCTTTTTTGAAGTATGTGAGATTAATATTTTTAAATATATAGTTTTATTTCTTTTTTGCAGTATGAGAGATCTATATTGTTAAATATATAGTTTTATTTCTTTTTTGAAGTATGAGAGATCTATATTGTTAAATATATAGTTTTATTTCTTTTTTGAAGTATGAGAGATCTATATTGTTAAATATAGAGTTTTATTTCTTTTTTGAAGTATGAGAGATCTATATTGTTAAATATATAGTTTTATTTCTTTTTTGAAGTATGAGAGATCTATATTGTTAAATATATAGTTTTATTTCTATTTTGTAAGCATGAGAGATCTATATTGTTAAATATATAGTTCTATTTCTTTTTTGAAGTATGAGAGATCTATATTGTTAAATATATAGTTTTATTTCTTTTTTGAAGTATGAGAGATCTATATTGTTAAATATATAGTTTTATTTCTTTTTTGAAGCATAAGAGATCTATATTGTTAAATATATAGTTTTATTTCTTTTTTGAAGCATGAGAGATCTATATTGTTAAATATATAGTTTTATTTCTTTTTTGAAGCATGAGAGATCTATATTGTTAAATATATAGTTTTATTTCTTTTTTGAAGCATGAGAGATCTATATTGTTAAATATATAGTTTTATTTGATTTTTTAAGTATAAGAGATCTATATTGTTAAATATATAGTTTAATTTGACTTTTTTGAAGTATGAGAGATTAATATTGTTAAATATATAGTTTTATTCCTTTTTTGCAGTATAAGAGATCTATATTGTTAAATATATAGTTTTATTTCTTTTTTGAAGTATGAAAGATCTATATTGTTAAATATATAATTTTATTTCTTTTTTGAAGTATGAGAGATCTATATTGTTAAATATATAGTTTTATTTCTTTTTTGAAGCATGAGAGATCTATATTGTTAAATATATAGTTTTATTTCTTTTTTGAAGTATAAGAGATCTATATTGTTAAATATATAGTTTTATTTCATTTTTTATGTATGAGAGATCTATATTGTTAAATATATAGTTTTATTTAACTTTTTGAAGTATGAGAGATTTATATTGTTACATATATAGTTTTATTTCTTTTTTGCAGTATGAGAGATTTATATTGTTAAATATATAGTTTTATTTCTTTTTTGCAGCATGAGAGATCTATATTGTTAAATATATAGTTTTATTTCTTTTTTGAAGTATGAGTGATCTATATTGTTAAATATATAGTTTTATTTCTTTTTTGAAGCATGAGAGATCTATATTGTTAAATATATAGTTTTATTTCTTTTTTGAAGTATGAGAGAGCTATATTGTAAAATATATAGTTTTTTTTTTTTTTTGAAGTATGAGAGATCTATATTGTTAAATATATAGTTTTATTTCGTTTTTGAAGTATGGGAAAGCTATATTGTTAAATATATAGTTTTATTTCTTTTTTGAAGTATGAGAGATCTATATTGTTAAATATATAGTTTTATTTCTTTTTTTAAGTATAAGAGATCTATATTGTTCAATATATAGTTTTATTTCTTTTTTGAAGTATGAGAGATCTATATTGTTAAATATATAGTTTTATTTCATTTTTGAATTATGAGAGATCTATATTGTTAAATATATAGTTTTATTTACTTTTTAAAGTATGAGAGATCTATATTGTTAAATATAGAGTTTTATTTCATTTTTAATGTATGAGAGATCTATATTGTGAAATATATTGTTTTATTTCATTTTTTAAGTATGAGAGATCTATCTTGTTAAATATATAGTTTTATTTCTTTTTTGAAGTATGAGAGAGCTATATTGTTAAATATATAGTTTTATTTCTTTTTTGAAGTATGAGAGATCTATATTGTTAAATATGTAGTTTTATTTCTTTTTAAGAGTATGAGAGATCTATATTGTTAAATATATAGTTTTTTTTATTAAAGTATGAGAGATCTATATCGTTAAATATATAGTTTTATTTCTTTTTTGAAGTATGAGAGATCCGTATTGTTAAATATATAGTTTTATTTCTTTTTTGAAGTATGAGAGAGCTATATTGTTAAATATATAGTTTAATTTTACTTTTTTAAAGTATGAAGGATCTATATTGTTAAATATATAGTTTTATTTTTTTAAGTATGAGAGATCTATATTGTTAAATATATGGTTTAATTTGACTTTTTTGAAGTATTGGAGATCCATATTGTTAAATATATAGTTTAATTTGACTTCTTTGAAGTATGAGAGATCTATATTGTTAAATATAGAGTTTAATTTGACTTTTTTGAAGTATGAGAGATCTATATTGTTTAATATATTATTTTATTTCATTTTTGAAGTATGAAAGATCTATATTGTTAAATATATAGTTTTATTTCTTTTTTGAAGTATGAGAGATCTATATTGTTAAATATATAGTTTTATTTCTTTTTTGAAGCATGAGAGATCTATATTGTTAAATATATAGTTTTATTTCTTTTTTGAAGTATGAGAGAGCTATATTGTAAAATATATAGTTTTATTTTTTTTTTGAAGTATGAGAGATCTATATTGTTAAATATATAGTTTTATTTCTTTTTTGAAGCATGAGAGATCTATATTGTTAAATATATAGTTTTATTTCTTTTTTGAAGCATAAGAGATCTATATTGTTAAATATATAGTTTTATTTCTTTTTTGAAGCATGAGAGATCTATATTGTTAAATATATAGTTTTATTTCTTTTTTGAAGCATGAGAGATCTATATTGTTAAATATATAGTTTTATTTCTTTTTTGAAGCATAAGAGATCTATATTGTTAAATATATAGTTTTATTTGATTTTTTAAGTATAAGAGATCTATATTGTTAAATATATAGTTTAATTTGACTTTTTTGAAGTATGAGAGATTAATATTGTTAAATATATAGTTTTATTTCTTTTTTGCAGTATAAGAGATCTATATTGTTAAATATATAGTTTTATTTCTTTTTTGAAGCATGAGAGATCTATATTGTTAAATATATAATTTTATTTCTTTTTTGAAGTATGAGAGATCTATATTGTTAAATATATAGTTTTATTTCTTTTTTGAAGTCTGAGAGATCTATATTGTTAAATATATAGTTTTATTTCTTTTTTGAAGCATGAGAGATCTATATTGTTAAATATATAGTTTTATTTCTTTTTTGAAGTATGTGAGATTAATATTTTTAAATATATAGTTTTATTTCTTTTTTGCAGTATGAGAGATCTATATTGTTAAATATATAGTTTTATTTTTTTTTTGAAGTATGAGAGATCTATATTGTTAAATATATAGTTTTATTTCTTTTTTGAAGTATGAGAGATCTATATTGTTAAATATAGAGTTTTATTTCTTTTTTGAAGTATGAGAGATCTATATTGTTAAATATATAGTTTTATTTCTTTTTTGAAGTATGAGAGATCTATATTGTTAAATATATAGTTTTATTTCTATTTTGTAAGCATGAGAGATCTATATTGTTAAATATATAGTTCTATTTCTTTTTTGAAGTATGAGAGATCTATATTGTTAAATATATAGTTTTATTTCTTTTTTGAAGTATGAGAGATCTATATTGTTAAATATATAGTTTTATTTCTTTTTTGAAGCATAAGAGATCTATATTGTTAAATATATAGTTTTATTTCTTTTTTGAAGTATGAGAGATCTATATTGTAAAATATATAGTTTTATTTCTTTTTTGAAGCATGAGAGATCTATATTGTTAAATATATAGTTTTATTTCTTTTTTGAAGCATGAGAGATCTATATTGTTAAATATATAGTTTTATTTCATTTTTTAAGTATGAAAGATCTATATTGTTAAATATATAGTTTAATTTGACTTTTTTGAAGTATGAGAGATTAATATTGTTAAATATATAGTTTTATTTCTTTTTTGAAGCATGAGAGATCTATATTGTTAAATATATAGTTTTATTTCTTTTTTGAAGCATGAGAGATCTATATTGTTAAATATATAGTTTTATTTCTTTTTTGAAGCATGAGAGATCTATATTGTTAAATATATAGTTTTATTTGATTTTTTAAGTATAAGAGATCTATATTGTTAAATATATAGTTTAATTTGACTTTTTTGTAAGTATGAGAGATTAATATTGTTAAATATATAGTTTTATTTCTTTTTTGCAGTATAAGAGATCTATATAGTTAAATATATAGTTTTATTTCTTTTTTGAAGTATGAGAGATCTATATTGTTAAATATATAATTTTATTTCTTTTTTGAAGTATGAGAGATCTATATTGTTAAATATATAGTTTTATTTCTTTTTTGAAGCATGAGAGATCTATATTGTTAAATATATAGTTTTATTTCTTTTTTGAAGTATAAGGCCCTATATTGTTAAATATATAGTTTTATTTCATTTTTTATGTATGAGAGATCTATATTGTTAAATATATAGTTTTATTTAATTTTTTGAAGTATGAGAGATTTATATTGTTACATATATAGTTTTATTTCTTTTTTGCAGTATGAGAGATTTATATTGTTAAATATATAGTTTTATTTCTTTTTTGCAGCATGAGAGATCTATATTGTTAAATATATAGTTTTATTTCTTTTTTGAAGTATGAGTGATCTATATTGTTAAATATATAGTTTTATTTCTTTTTTGAAGCATGAGAGATCTATATTGTTAAATATATAGTTTTATTTCTTTTTTGAAGTATGAGAGAGCTATATTGTAAAATATATAGTTTTATTTTTTTTTGAAGTATGAGAGATCTATATTGTTAAATATATAGTTTTATTTCGTTTTTGAAGTATGGGAGAGCTATATTGTTAAATATATAGTTTTATTTCTTTTTTGAAGTATGAGAGATCTATATTGTTAAATATATAGTTTTATTTCATTTTTGAATTATGAGAGATCTATATTGTTAAATATATAGTTTTATTTACTTTTTAAAGTATGAGAGATCTATATTGTTAAATATAGAGTTTTATTTCATTTTTAATGTATGAGAGATCTATATTGTGAAATATATTGTTTTATTTCATTTTTTAAGTATGAGAGATCTATCTTGTTAAATATATAGTTTTATTTCTTTTTTGAAGTATGAGAGAGCTATATTGTTAAATATATAGTTTTATTTCTTATTTGTAAGTATGAGAGATCTATATTGTTAAATATGTAGTTTTATTTCTTTTTAAGAGTATGAGAGATCTATATTGTTAAATATATAGTTTTTTTTATTAAAGTATGAGAGATCTATATCGTTAAATATATAGTTTTATTTCTTTTTTGAAGTATGAGAGATCCGTATTGTTAAATATATAGTTTTATTTCTTTTTTGAAGTATTAGAGAGCTATATTGTTAAATATATAGTTTAATTTTACTTTTTTAAAGTATGAAGGATCTATATTGTTAAATATATAGTTTTATTTTTTTAAGTATGAGAGATCTATATTGTTAAATATATGGTTTAATTTGACTTTTTTGAAGTATGAGAGATCCATATTGTTTAATATATAGTTTAATTTGACTTCTTTGAAGTATGAGAGATCTATATTGTTAAATATATAGTTTAATTTGACTTTTTTGAAGTATGAGAGATCTATATTGTTTAATATATTATTTTATTTCATTTTTGAAGTATGAAAGATCTATATTGTTAAATATATAGTTTTATTTCTTTTTTGAAGTATGAGAGATCTATATTGTTAAATATATAGTTTTATTTCTTTTTTGAAGCATGAGAGATCTATATTGTTAAATATATAGTTTTATTTCTTTTTTGAAGTATGAGAGAGCTATATTGTAAAATATATAGTTTTATTTTTTTTTTGAAGTATGAGAGATCTATATTGTTAAATATATAGTTTTATTTCGTTTTTGAAGTATGAAAGATCTATATTGTTAAATATATAGTTTTATTTCTTTTTTGAAGTATGAGAGATCTATATTGTTAAATATATAGTTTTATTTCTTTTTTTAAGTATAAGAGATCTATATTGTTCAATATATAGTTTTATTTCTTTTTTGAAGTATGAGAGATCTATATTGTTAAATATGTAGTTTTATTTCATTTTTTAATTATGAGAGATCTATATTGTTAAATATATAGTTTTATTTACTTTTTAAAGTATGAGAGATCTATATTGTTAAATATAGAGTTTTATTTCATTTTTAATGTATGAGAGATCTATATTGTGAAATATATTGTTTTATTTCATTTTTTAAGTATGAGAGATCTATCTTGTTAAATATATAGTTTTATTTCTTTTTTGAAGTATGAGAGAGCTATATTGTTAAATATATAGTTTTATTTCTTTTTTGAAGTATGAGAGATCTATATTGTTAAATATGTAGTTTTATTTCTTTTTAAGAGTATGAGAGATCTATATTGTTAAATATATAGTTTTTTTTATTAAAGTATGAGAGATCTATATCGTTAAATATATAGTTTTATTTCTTTTTTGAAGTATGAGAGATCCGTATTGTTAAATATATAGTTTTATTTCTTTTTTGAAGTGTGAGAGAGCTATATTGTTAAATATATAGTTTAATTTTACTTTTTTAAATTATGAAGGATCTATATTGTTAAATATATAGTTTTATTTTTTTAAGTATGAGAGATCTATATTGTTAAATATATGGTTTAATTTGACTTTTTTGAAGTATGAGAGATCCATATTGTTAAATATATAGTTTAATTTGACTTCTTTGAAGTATGAGAGATCTATATTGTTAAATATATAGTTTAATTTGACTTTTTTGAAGTATGAGAGATCTATATTGTTTAATATATTATTTTATTTCATTTTTGAAGTATGAAAGATCTATATTGTTAAATATATAGTTTTATTTCTTTTTTGAAGTATGAGAGATCTATATTGTTAAATATATTGTTTAATTTGACTTTTTTAAGTAAGAGAGATCTATATTGTTAAATATATGGTTTTATTTCATTTTTGAAGTATGAGAGATCTATATAGTGTAATATATTGTTTTATTTCATTTTTGAAGAATGAGAGATCTATATTGTTAAATATATAGTTTTATTTCTTTTTGGAAGTATGAGAGATCTATATTGTTAAATATATGGTTACATTTCATTTTTGAAGTATGAGAGATCTATATTGTTAAATATATAGTTTTATTTCATTTTTGAAGTATGAGAGATCTATATTGTTAAATATAGAGTTTTATTTCTGTTTTTAAGTATGAGAGATCAATATTGTTAAATATATAGTTTTATTTCATTTTTAGTGTATGAGAGAGCTATATTGTTAAATATATAGTTTTATTTCATTTTTGAAGTATGAGAGATCTATATTGTTAAATATATAGTTTTATTTCTTTTTTGAAGTATGAAGCATCTATATTGTTAAATATATAGTTTTATTTCATTTTTGAAGTATGAGGGATCTATATTGTTAAATATATAGTTTTATTTCATTTTTGAAGTATGAGAGATCTATATTGTTAAATATATAGATTTATTTCATTTTTGAAGTATGAGAGATCTATATTGTTAAATATATAGTTTATTTCTTTTTTGAAGTATGAGAGAGCTATATTGTTAAATATATAGTTTTATCATTTTTGAAGTATGAGAGATCTATATTGTTAAATAGATAGTTTTATTTCTTTTTTGAAGTATGAGAGATCTATTCTGTTAAATATATAGTTTTATTTTTTTTTGGAGTATGAGAGATCTATATTGTTTAATATATAGTGTTATTTTTTTTTAAAGTATGAGAGATCTATATCGTTAAATATACAGTTTTATTTCATTTTTGAAGTATGAGAGATCTATATTGTTAAATATATAGTTTTATTTCTTTTTTGAAGTATGAGAGATCTATATTGTTAAATATGTAGTTTTATTTTTTTTTAAGAGTATGAGAGATCTATATTGTAAAATATATAGTTTTTTTTTTTAAAGTATGAGAGATCTATATCATTAAATATAGTTTTAAAGTATAGAAGGATCTATATTGTAAAATATATAGTTTTATTTTTTTAAGTATGAGAGATCTATATTGTTAAATATATAGTTAAATTTGACTTTTTCGAAGTATGAGAGATCTATATTGTTTAATATATTATTTTATTTCATTTT
The DNA here is from genome assembly GCA_963556195.1 of Sepiola atlantica. Classification (NCBI taxonomy): domain Eukaryota; kingdom Metazoa; phylum Mollusca; class Cephalopoda; order Sepiida; family Sepiolidae; genus Sepiola; species Sepiola atlantica. The sequence goes on from OY744523.1 coordinate 127,354,306, forward strand.
TGAAGTATGAGAGATCTATATTGTTAAATATATGGTTTTATTTCTGTTTTTGAAGTATGAGAGATCTATATTGTTAAATATATAGTTTGATTTGACTTTTTTTAAGTATGAGAGATCTATATTGTTAAATATATAGTTTTATTTCTTTTTCCACGTATGAGAGATCAACATTGTTAAGTATACAGTTTTATTTCTTTTTTGAAGTATGAGAGAGCTATATTGTTAAATATATAGTTTTTTTTCTTTTTGGAAGTATGAGAGATCTATATTGTTAAATATATGGTTTCATTTCATTTTTGAAGTATGAGAGATCTATATTGTTAAATATATAGTTTTATTTCATTTTTGAAGTATGAGAGATCTGTATTGTAAAATATATAGTGTTATTTCTTTTTTTAAGTATTAGAGATCAATATTGTGAAATATATAGTTTTATTTCATTTTTGAAGTATGAGAGATCTATATTGTTAAATATATAGTTTAATTTTTTTTTTAAAGTATGAGAGATCAATATTGTTAAATATATAGTTTTTTTTTCTTTTTTGAAGTATGAGAGAGCTATATTGTTAAATATATAGTTGTATTTCTTTTTTTAAGTATGAGAGATCTATATTGTTAAATATATAGTTTTATTTCTTTTTTGAAGTATGAGAGATCTATATTGTAAAATATATAATTTTATTTCTTTTTTGAAGTATGAGATATCTATATTGTTAAATATATAGTTTTATTTCATTTTTGAATTATGAGAGATCTATATTGTAAAATATATAGTTTTATTTCATTTTTGGAGTATGAGAGAGCTATATTGTTAAATATATAGTTTTATTTCATTTTTGAAGTATGAGAGATCTATATTGTTAAATATATAGTTTTATTTCTTTTTTGAAGTATGAAGGATCTATATTGTTAAATATATAGTTTTATTTCATTTTTGAAGTATGAGGGATCTATATTGTTAAATATATAGTTTTATTTCATTTTTTAAGTATGAGAGATCTATATTGTTAAATATATAGTTTTATTTCTTTTTGAAGTATGAGAGATCTATATTGTTAAATATATAGTGTTATTTCTTTTTTGAAGTATGAGAGAGCTATATTGTTTTATATATAGTTTTATCATTTTTGAAGTATGAGAGATCTATATTGTTAAATAGATAGTTTTATGTCTTTTTTGAAGTATGAGAGATCTATTCTGTTAAATATATAGTTTTATTTTTTTTTGGAGTATGAGAGAGCTATATTGTTAAATATATAGTGTTATTTTTTTTTAAGTATGAGAGATCCATATCGTTAAATATACAGTTTTATTTCTTTTTTGAAGTATGAGAGATCTATATTGTTAAATATATAGTTTTATTGCTTTTTTGAAGTATGAGAGATCTATATTGTTAAATATATAGTTTTCTTTCATTTTTGAATTATGAGAGATCTATATTGTTAAATATATAGTTTTATTTCATTTTTGAAGCATAAGAGATCTATATTGTTAAATATATAGTTTTATTTCATTTTTAAAGTATGAGAGATTTATATTGTTAAATATATAGTTTAATTTCTTTTTTGAAGTATGAGAAATCTATATTGTTTAATATATTGTTTTATTTCATTTTTGACGTGTGAGAGATCTATATTGTTAAATATATAGTTTTATTTCATTTTTGAAGTATGAGAGATCTATATTGTTAAATATATACTTTTGTTTCTTTTTTGAAGTATGAGAGATCTATACTGTTAAATATATAGTTATATTTCTTTTTTGGAGTATGAGAGAGCTATATTGTTAAATATATAGTTTTTTTTCTTTTTTGAAGTATGAGAGATCTATATTGTTAAATATATAGTTTTATTGCTTTTTTGAAGTATGAGTAGTCTATATTGTTAAATATATAGTTTTATCATTTTTGAAGTATGAGAGATCTATATTGTTAAATACATAGTTTTATTTCTTTTTTGAAGTATGAGAGATCTATTCTGTTAAATATATAGTTTTATTTCTTTTTTGGAGTATGAGAGAGCTATATTGTTAAATATATAGTGTTATTTTTTTTTTTGTTCATGAGAGATCCATATCGTTAAATATACAGTTTTATTTCTTTTGTTTAGTATGAGAGATCCATATTGTTTAATATATAGTTTGATTTCATTTTTGAAGTATGAGAGACCTATATTGTTAAATATATAGTTTAATTGGACGTTTTTGAAGTATGATAGATCTATATTGTTAAATATATAGTTTTTTTTTTTTGAAGCATGAGAGATCTATATTGTTAAAGATATAGTTTAATTTTACTTTTTTGAAGTATGAGAGATCTATATTGTTAAATATATTGTTTTATTTCATTTTTGAAGTATGAGAGATCGATATTGTTAAATATATAGTTTGGTTTCTTTTTTGAAGTATGAGAGATCTATATTGTTAAATATATAGTTTAATTTGACTTTTTTTTAGTATGAGTGATCTATATTGTTAAATATATAGTTTTATTTCTTGTTTGAAGTATGAGAGAGCTATATTGTAAAATAGATAGTTTTATTTCTTTTTGGAAGTATGAGAGATCTATATTGTTAAATATATTGTTTCATTTCATTTTTGAAGTATGAGAGATCTATATTGTGAAATATATAGTATTATTTCATTTTTGAAGTATGAGAGATCTATATTGTTAAATATATAGTTCTATTTCATTTTTGACGTATGAGAAAGCTATATTGTTAAATATATAGTTTTATTTAATTTTTGAAGTATGAGAGATCTATATTGTAAAATATATAGTGTTATTTCTTTTTTTAAGTATGAGAGATCAATATTGTTAAATATATAGTTTTTTTTTCTTTTTTTAAAGTATGAGAGATCTATATTGTTAAATATATAGTTTTATTTCTTTTTGAAGTATGAGAGATCTATATTGTTAAATATATAGTTTAATTTGACTGTTTTGAAGTATGAGAGATCTATATTGTTAAATATATAGTTTTATTTTTTTTAAGTATGAGAGAGCTATATTGTTAAATAGATAGTTTTATTTCTTTTTGGAAGTATGAGAGATCTATATTGTTAAATATATAGTTTTATTTTATTTTTGAAGTATGAGTGATCTATATTGTTAAATATATAGTTTTATTTCATTTTTCAAGTATGAGAGATCTATATTGTCAAATATATAGTTGTATTTCATTTTTGACTTATGAGAGAGCTATATTGTTTAATATATTGTTTGATTTAATTTTTGAAGTATGAGAGATCTATATTGTTAAATATATAGTGTTATTTCTTTTCTTAAGTATGTAAGATCTATATAGTTAAATATATAGTTTTTTTTCTTTTTTGAAGTATGAGAGATCTATATTGTTAAATATATAGTTTTATATCTTTTTTGAAGTATAAGAGAGCTATATTGTTTAATATATTATTTTATTTCATTTTTTAGTATGGGGGAGCTATATCGTTAAATATATAGTTTTATTTCTTTTCCGAAGTATGAGAGATCTATATTGTTAAATATATAGTTTTATTTCTTTTTTGAAGTATGAGAGATCTATATTGTTAAATATATAGTTTTATTTGATTTTTTAAGTATAAGAGATCTATATTGTTAAATATATAGTTTAATTTGACTTTTTTGAAGTATGAGAGATTAATATTGTTAAATATATAGTTTTATTTCATTTTTGAAGTATGAGAGAGCTATACTGTTAAATATATTATTTTATGTCATTTTTGAAGTATGAGAGATCTATATTGTTAAATATATAGTTTAATTTCTTTTTTTAAGTATGAGAGATCTATATTGTTAAATATGAAGTTTTATTTTATTTTTGAAGTATGAGAGATCTATATTGTTAAATATATAGTTTTATTTTATTTTTGAAGTATGAGAGATCTATATTGTTAAATATATAGTTTTATTTCATTTTTTAACTATGAGATATCTATATTGTAAAATATATAGTTTTATTTTTTTTTAAAGTATGAGAGATCTATATCGTTTAATATACAATTTTATTTCTTGTTTTAAGTATGAGATATCTATATTGTTTAATATATAGTTTAATTTGACTTTTTTGAAGTATGAGAGATCTATATTGTTAAATATATAGTTTAATTTGACTTCTTTGAAGTATGAGAGATCTATATTGTTAAATAGATAGTTTAATTTGACTTTTTTGCAGTATGAGAGATCTATATTGTTAAATATATTGTTTTATTTTTTTTTGAAGTATGAGAGATCTATATTGTAAAATATATAGTTTTATTTCTTTTTTGAAGTATGCGAGATGTATATTGTTAAATATATAGTTTTATATGACTTTTTTGAAGTATGAGAGATCTATATTGTTAAATATATTGTTGTATTTCATTTTTGAAGTATGAGAGATCTATATTGTTAAATATATAGTTTTATTTCTTTTTTGAAGTATGAGAGATATATATTGTTAAATATATACTTTTATTTCTTTTTTGAAGTATGAGAGAGCTATATTGTTAAATATATAGTTTTATTTCATTTTTGAAGTATGAGAGATCTATATTGTTAAATATATAGTTTTATTTCATTTTTGAAGTAATAGAGATCTATATTGTTAAATATATAGTTTTATTTCTTTATTGAAGTATGAGAGATCTATTCTGTTAAATATATTGTTTTATTTCTTTTTTGGAGTATGAGAGAGCTATATTGTTAAATATATATATTTTTTTAAAGTATGAGAGATCTATATTGTTAAATATACAGTTTGATATTTTTTTTGAAGTATGAGAGATCCATATTTTAAATATATAGTTTTATTTCTTTTTTGAAGTATGAGAGATATATATTGTTAAATATATTGTTTAATTTGACGTCTTTGAAGTATGAGAGATCTATATTGTTAAATATATAGTTTAATTTGACTTTTTTGAAGTATGAGACATCTATATTGTTAAATATATAGTTTTATTTCATTTTTGAAGTATGAGAGATCTATATTGTTAAATATATTGTTTTATTTCTTTTTTGAAGTATGAGAGATGTATATTGTTAAATATATAGTTTAATTTGACTTTTTTTAAGTATGAGAGATCTGTATTGTTTAATATATAGTTTTATTTCTTTTTTTAAGTATGAGAGAGCTATATTGTTTAATAGATAGTTTTATTTCTTTTTGGAAGTATGAGAGATCTATATTGTTAAATATATTGTTTTATTTCTTTTTTGAAGTATGAGAGAGCTATATTGTTAAATATATAGTTTTATTTTATTTTTGAAGTATTAGAGATCTATATTGTTAAATATATAGTGTTATTTCTGCTTTTAAGTATTAGAGATCAATATTGTTAAATATATAGTTTTATTTCATTTTTGAAGTATGAGAGATCTATATTGTTTAATATATAGTTTAATTTCTTTTTTTAAGTATGAGAGATCTATATTGTTAAATATATAGTTTTTTTTCTTTTTTGAAGTATGAGAGATCTATATTGTTAAATATATAGTTTTTTTTTCTTTTTTTAAGTATGAGAGATCTATATTGTTAAATATATAGCTTTTTTTCTTTTTTGAAGCATGAGAGATCTATATTGTTAAATATTTAGTGTTATTTCTTTTTTGAAGTATGAGAGATCTATATTGTTAAATATAAAGTTTAATTTGACTTTTTTGAAGTCTGAGAGATTTATATTGTTTAATATATAGTTTTATTTCTTTTTTTAAGTATTGGAGAGCTATATTGTAAAATATATAGTTTTATTTCTTTTCCGAAGTGTGAGAGATCTATATTGTTAAATATATAGTTTTATTTATTGTTTTAAGTATGAGAGATCTATATTGTTAAATATATAGTTTTATTTATTGTTTTAAGTATGAGAGATCTATATTGTTAAATATATAGTTTAATTTGATTTTTGAATTATGAGATATTAATATTGTTAAATATATAGTTTTATTTCATTTTTGAAGTATGAGAGAGCTATATTGTTAAATATATAGTTTTATTTCATTTTTGAAGTATGAGAGATCTATATTGTTTAATATATAGTTTTATTTCTTTTTTGAAGTATGAGAGATCTATATTGTTAAATATATAGTTTTATTTCATTGTTTAAGTATGAGAGATCTATATTGTTAAATATATAGTTTTATTTTATTTTTGAAGTATGAGAGACTTATATTGTTAAATATATAGTTTTATTTCATTTTTTAGGTATGAGATATCTATATTGTTAAATATATAGTTTTATTTCTTTTTTTAAGTATGAGAGAGCTATATTGTTAAATATATAGTTTTATTTCTTTTTTGAAGTATGATAGATCTATATTGTTTAATATATAGTTTTATGTCTTTTTTGAAGTATGAGAGATCTATATTGTTAAATATATAGTTGTATTTCTTTTGAGGAGTATGAGAGATCTGTATTGTTTAATATATTTTTATTTTTTTTTAAAGTATGAGAGATCTATATCGTTAAATATACAGTTTTATTTCTTTTTTGAAGTATGAGAGATCCATATTGTTAAATATATAGTTTGATTTCTTTTTTGAAGTATGAGAGAGCTATATTGTTAAATATATAGTTTAATTTGACTTTTTTGAAGTATGAGATATCTATATTGTTAAATATATAGTTTTTTTTTTTAAGTATGAGATATCCATATTGTTTAATATATAGTTTAATTTGACTTCTTTGAAGTATGAGAGATCTATATTGTTAAATATATAGTTTAATTTGACTTTTTTGAAGTATAAGAGATCTGTATTGTTAAATATATAGTTGTATTTCTTGTTTTAAGTATGAGAGATCTATATTGTTAAATATATAGTTTAATATGACTTTTTTGAAGTATGAGAGATCTATATTGTTAAATATATTGTTTTATTTATTTTTTGAAGTATGAGAGATCTATATTGTTAAATATATAGTTTTATTTCTTTTTTGAAGTATGAGAGATCTATATTGTTAAATATATAGTTTTATTTCGTTTTTGAAGTATGAGAGATCTATATTGTTTAATATATAGTTTTATTTCTTTTTGGAAGTATGAGAGATCTATATTGTAAAATATATAGTTTTATTTCATTTTTGAAGTATGAGAGATCTATATTGTTAAATATATAGTTTTATTTCATTTTTGAAGTATGAGAGATCTATATTGTTAAATATATAGTGTTATTTCTGTTTTTAAGTATTAGAGATCTATATTGTTAAATATATAGTTTTATTTCATTTTTGAAGTCTGAGAAATCTATATTGTTAAATATATAGTTTTATTTCTTTTCTTTTCTTTTTCCATTGCGTGATTATAAATTTTCGCAAACGCTTTTTGGCTTTTTCAACGAATATCAAATTATGAACGATTTAATAAACAAAACGATGAGTTATAGCTATCTGTAAGTGACTTGTTTTAGTTTTTAATTTATTTCCCACACTAACATCTTGAAGTATTGGTGGGGAATCAGTATTAAAATGTATATTCATATCTACATTGACAAAAACAATCCACGCAAGATGAAAAAATAACAACGCATAAAACGGTTTAGACTATTTTTTTTAACCCTCTCTTGCACATGTTTTTAAAATAACTACATTTCTCTACTGATTTTCATAATTTCATATTTGGATGAAATG
>OY744523.1:127366913-127369413 GCA_963556195.1 Sepiola atlantica
TCATTAAAACCGAAGACTGCTGTCAAAGGGTCTTCGTTGACCTGAGCAATAATTATATAGAAAGGGGGCATACCAAGTCACGGATATTTGGGGCCTTATGACATCTTAGGTTACCGTAGAACTTAAGTCATTCTCTATCTGTGCGGTTCGCTCCGAGACTTCTAACCAACTGCCTATTTCCCTCACTCCTTCTTTTTTGAGTCATGTGACGTCACGTAACTTCTGGCAACCAGGTTGAGGTGACATTTGAGTACATAATCGCTGACCCCATGACTGCGATTAACTGTGTACGTGTGAATGTCGCCCTGGGAACCCAAATCATCAGATACATACTAGCAACGTACCCATTACTATTTACGCCATTATTATCATTGGAAGCGAAGACTGCTACTAGGGGTTCTTGATCGACCTAAACAATATTATATTGATGAGTTTCCACTCTGATCAATTAGACAATCGGTTGGGGATAACAGTGGAAAAATGATTCCCGAGAGTTGCGCTAATTTGACGTCCATTAATTCCACCTACAGATTAACCTATGATACGGCACCTATGAAACTGAGTATTCTAATGCTTCTTTGGCCCATGTCATACTTACTTTTATGAAAGATATATTGATATCTTAAACACCCACAAAATTAAATTACTATAAAATTCACAAAAAAAAGCTGCTAAGCTAATTGATGTGAATTAATGAAGAAGTTTTTGATATTTCTTTTCGGTTAATAAAAGAGATAACTGAATCAGCTTTTACTTATGAATTATCACCCTTACTTTTGTTATTGATTTTCGATTTGTTATTGTTACTCGTCAAATGAACGAGGTAATACACCTAGAAATTGACCCGAGGCCCTTAAAATAGATTTAATAAGTAGATTTATATAAATAGTGATTCAATTTTATTACTTTGCTGTAGATTAATCCAATGTTATAGGCGTGGTTACTTGGTTATTTTAATACTTCAGGATCAGCATAAAGTTTTAGTACATCGGACATCAGTTGTGGATAGAATATGTTATATTTAGTAACCCATTCACATATTGTATAGAATTATCTTTAAAACACCATAAAACATCACCCTTGATTTATTAGACTGTTGTTTTAGTAATTTATGTGTTTTCCCCTTTAACTTTACGGTTATACGCAACTAAGGCTGTAATAGACTCCCTAAACTTTATATGTTCATGCTTGACTCTTCTTGGTGTCATGTGGTTACGTATCTCTATACTTTGAAATGATTTACTTTTCAATTTAACTCTAAATTGCATATCTTATATGATGATTATTATTTTTATATTGACAAAGAATTGTTTGTTGTCAACTGTCAACTAATCAACTATTAACTCTTCTGGCAGTTATTATTGGGCAATATTTTGTGTATTTTTTCATGACTTTAAAATATAGATGTCTAAAACTTTAACTCCTACATTGTACGGTTCCAAGTGCTGGTCGTCGACGAAGGAAGCAGAAACTTAAAACATCCATGAAATGATTTTGTAAACTGTCTATTTACCTCTTTCATGTCTGTGTCCAAAAATAATGACAGGGCATCAGGCGGAAAATCGATAATTGTCAAGAACGCAATTCCACAAAGCCAGTTTCTTCTGGAAAACATGCATGCAGAAAATTGCTATGTCGGCACCCTTGCAAGACATAATAACAACTTGTTTCATTTATGTTATGTCAAAACAGAACACAATCCAATCAGAAATAAATCATTTAATAAAATAACATTCGAAAACAATTCAGTTTGTTTGTTTTTTTTTCAATTGCAGAAATAAAATAAGAGGAAAGAAAGCAAGAAAAATAATAGACAAGATTATATAAAAGCTCATACACAAAAATAACTTTGCACCCGGCAACAGGATCATACTAAACGCTGACAAAAGTGTAGTATAGTTAACAGCGCAAAAATGAGGAAAACATACAACAAATAACTGTTACCAAACGATAGAAAATTTTACTTTCTATTGATCGGCATAGATTTAAACTTCTGAAACTTTTTGTAAGTTCTGTTATTTCAAAATCTGCTTCGTTACTTTCACTTATCTAAATTCGTCAATCAAAAATGGCGATCGATTTTTAGGTTGTTGCTAATTTCAGGCTGAAAAGATCATTAAAAAATATGTTTACTGTACCAGTAACCATAAGATATTACTTTTCGGTTAATAAAGGAGATAACTTAATCAGCTTTTACTTATTAATTATCACCCTTACATTTGTTATTGATTTTCGATTTGTTATTGTTACTCGTCAAATGAACGAGGCAATACACCTAGAAATTGACCCAAAGCCCTTGAAATAGATTTAATTAGTAGATTTATATAAATAGTGATTCAATTTTATTACTTTCCTGTAGACTAATTCAATGTTATAGGCGTGGTTACTTGGTTACTTTAATACTTCAGGATCAGAATAAAGTTTTAGTACATCGGACATCAGTTGTGGATAGAATATGTTATATTTAGTAATCCATTCACATATTGTATGGAATTATATT
>OY744523.1:127376913-127379413 GCA_963556195.1 Sepiola atlantica
GCCAAAAATCAGCTGAATCCATCAAATAGTTGATGAGATACAGGCTGGCACACACGTACGTACGTACACACGAATAACACAAAATCACTGCTGACCTTTCTGGATCTCTGGGTAGCCTTGACTAATGATGCTAAAATTCGACACACTTATAGAACCTATCAAATGAAAATGTTGTGCAAAGTTTTAACTTATTTGGTTTATTGGTCTTTGAGTTATGACTGATCAAAGAAATGAGATTTCTAGCATAGGTCGTTTTTGAAGTCTATTAAGGGATGGAGCGCTATCGCGCCTCCCTTGATTTTGCACTAAGGTATCAGGGCATGGGGTAAATATACCAAGTATGAGAGAAGGAGAGCCTGAATGCCACAAAAGGAATCTATAGTAGGGGTTAATAGTTGAATCATACCACTACCACTATTACGTAGCAGATATATATGCACTAGTTGTATTCATCAAGTGAAATCACGGGCATATATACGAACTACATATGAACACATACACATGCCCACACACACGTAAACACACACACACACACACATATATATCTATATATATATAATTCAGTTCCGAAATGTGGCTGTTTACGCGTCTGATGAGACTTATCTAGGTGGAAATAATTTATAATGCGGACAACCCAAATGCGTGTTTAGTTTATTTCTTTTAAATTTGTTCCTGCTCTGAAATAATTCAACTCTGTACACACACATATATATATATATATATATATATTTATATGTAAACATATAAAAGAACATGTATATGCATACACACAATGTCTGTATTAAGGCGGGGTATGTGTCGGTGTTAGTATATTAATACTACGACTAATAAAACTTGCTAACTGTAACATTATGATGAAACCCAGGTTCGATGAAGGCAGCGGCAGGTATGAAAGTTAGGGTGATTAATATTAGGAAGAGGTGGTCAAGTGGATCATAAATACACATAGGGGTACACATATCAATGGTTCTGGGAGTAATTGTAATCTGGGGAACCTATCGTAACCTACATACACCTATATTATCGGTGGTTAAGTCTAGATTTGTATACGATATGTCTAATGTGTTTGAGTTAAAGGTGTAGAAGTCTGAGGTGCTCCCATAGGCTGGTTATCTATAATTTATGTCTGTGTCTACATCTTGTCATTAATTCGTTTCTTCTTATTTAATAAAGTGTTCTGTTTGTATTCAAATATCCTAATTATCCTTTTTAAACATAAATTAAATCCATGTTTTACTCCCCTAGAGATGCTGGAATTGCACTAAATTGACCAGAAGACCACCGCTGTGAGGTTTACATTCTTCAGCATCCACAAGTACTTAGCCAATTCAATTTTTATTTTATTTAAGATAAAGTGTCTATGGGTGTAGAATCGTTGTTTCTAACTTCCCGCGCAATTTAAACTTTAGTATTGTTAATGTTCTCGTCTGGGTGGATGGTTGCTTTGTACACGGCGCACTCTACGCTGCAGTTACTTATTAGTAGGGCATTCACTTTCTACTTGGCAGTTACATTTCTTATCGTTTTCATTTGTATATGTTATAGATGTGTTTAGTATTTTTTATTGTGTGTGTTGATTATACTGTCTTTGTTGGTGGATGATGAGTAGCTAATTTTAACTGTTTTTCTATAAAATATTTTGTGCAGGGGGGTATTTATATTAAAATGTGTGTTTATAAGCTTAAAGAAAGTACGACCAATGTTTATCTGGATATCTAGCAATATGTCGGATTAAATTAGATTATTTTTCGGTCTCTATTCCCGAGTTTGTTTTTAGTTATATATTAAATGTATTTCAGCTTTTCGGTGCAACCATTATTACTCAGTGTTTTCTCATATATGTATTTAGTGTCGTTGAATGTTTCCTTGTCGACTGAGAGCTTATTTACCTTAGTGTTTATAGTTCTCAGTATTTGTTCTATTATGAATTTTTGGTTGTTGGATTTTTTTTTTTTTTAAGTATGGTTATCCTTATTAAAAGTTTATATGTGTTATTTTTTCAGATGCAATGTTATGTCTGTAATTCATTTCCTTACAGTTGAGGGTTACATCTCAGGTATCTGAATGTCCTATTTAGTTTTAGTATGGATGCTCGATACTAAAGGTCCGTTACTTTTAGGTACGTTTATTAACCCATCGTCTCTCTATACGCCTACTTGGTAGGGTGCCACTATTCAGTTGTGTATAGGTATGCGATTAGTCGAAGCAAAGACCCCCATCAGGATGTCATTATTATTAGTTTTAATCAAATTCTCCTGTTTAGTGACTAGGATAAGTTTACGGCATGTTAGAATTATGCTCATATGCTCTAACGAAAATTCAACGAAGTTCTTAGCATACGAGATCATTCGAGATTGAGGGGGGGGTAGATATATATCAGATTGGATAAAGGATTCCCTCAGCTTATTTTCGATGTTCTTGAACAACTGAATGGTGCCGCATTAGTCTTTCCTAAGGATGAGCTGTGTCGATTTTGGGGTCTCATTGATTATGTTTTGTA
>OY744523.1:127384413-127386913 GCA_963556195.1 Sepiola atlantica
CAGCTTTGACATTAGGTGTAGTGTTGAGTCTAGATGTTTTGATTAAATCTATGATACTTGCTGAAAGTTGGGTTATACTAATTCCTAGTTTATTAAGTTCAGTGTAAATGGTGTTGTTGTTCATGTTAGTCAGTAAAGCTATATGTCTATTTATTATAGGGCTGGTTGATGAATTACTTTTTTGCGATTTAAGTGAATTTGAAGAGCTCGTCTTTTTTTAGTTTTGTATAAAAATGCATTGGGTACTGTAATGTTTTGAGGGTGTGTTCAATGAATTTAAATTCCTCATTTTTATACTTTTTGCTACATATCGTTGTTTTGATTGTTGATAGGGCCTACATTGCGGAGACGCAGCGCAATCTGAACAAGCGGATTTATGAGCATAAAAGAGCGATTAAAACCAATAATACGGTAACGCCCTATGTGCTAACACTATGGAGTATGAGCATTACTTCGACTTTGATAAATCCAAGGTAATCAAAACAATACATTATAAGTCAACACGCCGACTAATTGAATCAGCCCTCATAGCCCTTTCCATAAATAAAATTAAACAAAGAATAGGCTTCTACTATATCTCCCCAAACATATCAAAAGCAATTATTAATGAAAACAAAATATATCTAGACACTGGATGATTCCCTTATTTTTAAATTGGTTTTTCTTTGTGACCCCCTTTCTGCTCTTTAATTTCTCTTTTCCTTTTTCCAAAACTTCTTCTATATATATTTGATATATATATATATATATATATGGGTTTGTGTGTGTATTTATCTATGATAATGTACATATTTGCATATTTTCCCTCTCTACATGAATTTAAATTTTATTAATCTTACCATGTTTATATTACCATTATTATTATGATACTATAGCTTAATCAACGTTTATTTTTCTATGGCTTTTCCCATATAATTTAATCACACAAAAGCATGTTAATATTTTCCTTGGATTGGATTGTTTTTTGTTGAGTTATAATTAGCCGTAATCTGCAATTTACTCACCAAGTCACTCATTACTTAGTAAGTGTCTGTATATTTTCTCTCCCTTTCTCTCTCTCAATCTCTCTCCCTCTCTGTCTGTCTCTGTCTCTCTCTCTATCTCTCTCTCTCTCTCCCTGTGTGTTGGCACAGTCAGTAGTTATAAAACTAAGTATTAAACAGAAGATTGGAGTAGTCCATTATAAATAATAGGGAATATAACCACAATATTTCCTTATTGTGGTCCTTTAGTCCTAACATTCTGTGAGTGACAAAGGTGGGAAAATTACTGTTTTTAGATCGGAATCTATCCATCTAACTTATCGTTGGTTAGTTTTTTTTCCGTGAAGTGGTATTTTTTATCTCCTCCCATGAAATGGCTTCATGTCTTGTCTGGAGCGATTTCCATAAAAAAGGGAACAAGCAAGAGATAAAGTCACAGAGAGAACAGATATATAAAAAACAGGACAAATTTGGGGTTTTATCTTTTTATTTTTTTGTAATTTTACTGGCTTTGCAAACTCACTTTTTTAATACCAGAAAAGGTCATTATTGACAACTTTGGGACTGTCTTTTTTCTTGGCTGATTTTTTTATTAGTATGAAGTATGGTTCGATTTGCTCCTCGAAGGTTATCCTCTCAGGCAATATCTCCTCCTCTGGAAAGAGATTAGTTTATTTCTCTCATCGTTCACAACTATTTTTGTGCTCTTTAAAAGTGCATCCTGTGGAGAGTTGTTTTTTCCACATTAAACTGACTTTGTTTCACATCTTGCTGTCGTTAAATGCACCTAAATAAAGGGTTTTTCGGAACTTGTTTTAATACTGACCGGGGAGGCTTGGGTTTTTTCCAATTGATTTTTTACTGATGCAAACAATCAAATATTTGGGGGAGGGCAAAAGAAAAATAAGCATGTATGAAATATCTCGATGCTAACTCCCTATAATTACAAATGGCCGATCATGGAGATTATTCACAGATTGTATAGAAAAATCACATAATTGATTCTCGGGAAAATATTCAATAGTAAATAATTTTCCTGCAAATCTGAAGATTAATTTGTCTATAAATCAGACTTTGTAATTGCCAATACTCTGATTGTATTGCTATGAAGAAACAGTTGATATTTGTTTAAATAAACATGAAGATTGATTGATAAAATGCATTCGTTTTTTGTTGGAAAATATCTCAATTCTTATACATATATGTATATATATATGTGTGTGTGTGTGTATTATTTGTATATATATATATATATATATATATATATATATATATATAAAGATATAGAGACACCTTACATAATTAAGTAGACGCCCTTATTACCATTAATAATTAAGACTGTTAGCAGAGGGTTCTGATGGATGACATAATATTGATTATTTCCCCTAGTTAGTTTTTCATTTGGTAAACAATGGAAAGAAACCCCCTGCAGTTTGCGATGGTTTGACGCTGATTAATCCACTTTCAGGGTAACATATAACACGATTTCTCTTAAATTCTTCATAATTTTAATGACT
>OY744523.1:127391913-127399413 GCA_963556195.1 Sepiola atlantica
AATTTATGTGTGCGTGTGTCACGTATTATAATTTTTTTATTTTTTATTTAGTATGTGTTCTAACAAGAATTAACACTTTTTTCAACTATTTGATTTTGTGTGTGCGTGTGTTTGTCTGTTACACTGTCTTATTTTATTTTTGTTTCTATTCAGTTTTGTTTCATTCTTTTCACAATACGTTCATAATTGTTTCATTCTTTTCTTTCTGTGTTTACTTTACGGCACTTCAACGTCTTTTTATTCTTTTTTCTTGAACATAATTATTGAACGCAGTCTCTCAAAAAAACAAACGGCAAGTTACTTACGATTTTGAAGTTATCTCCTTTTTCATTTTCTTTTTTTCTGGACCCCATACGTTCTGTGATAACCCTAGTTCAACGCTTTCTTGTAAGAAAGCCCAAGTCACAACAACCAGATTGAACATGTTGCATAGCGTCCCGGAATAGACCGTGGTAGTTCTCGTTTTGTATACTCGTCCCGGAACGGCCCGTGGCAGTTCTCGCTTAAACAACTGGTCATGTTAAAACCAAAAGGAAATATGTCGCATACCTTTAATTTCTCGTGCATTCTTATTCTTCGTCGCGGAAGGGGCGTCGTCTTGATGTCGTCTAGTAGTTGAATTATTTCTTCTTTCTTTTTGCCGTGAACATCGCCGCTACAACAAAAAGCTTCATGACTGATTCACGAGATAAACAATCTTTTAAACTTTCAATTCTTTTTATTCAGGCGTTAGATTTCCGTCGGCTTGGAGATGCCTCACTAACGTGGAGGGAGAGACCAAATTACTGCTTTATCGTAGTTACTTCCTAATTAAGTCCTTAGCAATTCGAGGAGGGAGGAAAGAAGAAATCTCTGCCTGTATTCTCTTAGGGAATTTAAATCCCCTAATCATGTTGAAGACTACATGGAGAAACACGTCTGTTCGGCTCGCTTCCAAAACCCAGACTTGCAAAACTCTGCTTCCCACGCAAAAGCCTGTGACGTTACAGAACCCCATGCGCAGGTTCATTCGTCACAGCCTGACTGCCTTGAACTCCCGACTTAAAAGGTCTCATCAAAATGGTTGCCTATCACGTCTGTGAGCTCCAACCGTGAGAACAGCCCTATTCTGCACTCGACTGTACGGGTTCACCCGCACTAAATCGCGCAAGCCAAACCAACGATTTCCAACAGATACGTCCCCCTCAAGATGCGTCCGTTCTCACAGGGCCATTATCCAACAACAGTGGTAAAAAGCGGATGGAGTAAAATTGATAGGAAGTGCTTTGTACACCTCTGTGTGTTGGCCCTTGCGAAGCAGGCAGAAACTGTCGATCAAGAAGAGGTAAAGATGTTCGAATGGACTTCAGGTCGGACCAGACTCGATATACCCGGAATGTTGATATTCATTAGCGTTATAACGTAGTGCCAATATCAGACATAAAGATAAGATATCGTCTGTGCTTGTATGGACATGTATTGTTTTTTTTAACATAGTTCACCCCAAACAAGGCAGACCGCCACTGTAGACGTAAGGGGCTACTGAGAAAAAAGGGAGAAGGTTTGGGGGGTCAACTTAAATTGGGAGCTGCGCAGCGAGATGTCTGTTTACATAAGTTTTAAATTTCTGCATGTCAGTACCGTCAGAGAAACAGGGACAGGGAGGGAGTTCCAGAGGCCAGCAGCACGAGGAAAGAAGCTATTGTAGTAGCGACCTCCACAGTGAATGGATGGGATTTAGCTTATTTTCGAGTTTGTCTAGTGAATTTACGTCGAGGGGGCACCAGAGAAGCCAGTTCATCGGAGTATAATCCATTGGAGTATTTGTAAAGCAAGCATGCAAACAACCATACTAACGCGAAAACAAAGTTCAAGATGGAGGCTCCTGAAAAAAGTTGAGATAAAAGCCAAAACAAAGGTGGTTGGGAACCGAGAAAAAGATCTAAAAATATAGAGGAGGAGACATACAGTGCGGACCCTCAACGCAAAAATAAACGAAGAAGAAGTTGATCATGAACGTATACATATATAGTAATGTCTATTCTTTTATATTTTGACCTATGCATATCTATATATCTATCTATCTACATATATATATATATATATATATATATATATATATAGCATTCTTCATACTTCGAACGTATACATATATAGTAATGTCTATTCTTTTATACTTCGAACGTATATATATATATGTATCAATATATATATATATACATATATATATATATATATATATATATATATATATATATAGCATTCGTCATACTTCGAACGTATACATATATAGTAATGTCTATTCTTTTATACTTCGAACGTATATATATATATATATATCAATATATATATATATATATATATATATATATATATGTATCAATATATATATATATATGTATCAATATATATATATATATGTATCAATATATATATATATATGTATCAATATATATATATATATATATATATATGTATCAATATATATATATATATATATGTATCAATATATATATATATATATGTATCAATATATATATATATATATGTATCAATATATATATATATATATGTATCAATATATATATATATATATGTATCAATATATATATATATATATGTATCAATATATATATATATATATGTATCAATATATATATATATATATGTATCAATATATATATATATATATATGTATCAATATATATATATATATATGTATCAATATATATATATATATATATATATATATATATATATATATATATATATATGTATCAATATATATATATATATATATATATATGTATCAATATATATATATATATATATATATATATATATATGTATCAATATATATATATATATATATATATATGTATCAATATATATATATATATATATATATATATATGTATCAATATATATATATATATATATATATATATATATTAATATATATATAGTATACGTATATAAAAGTAATCCATGGACACGTGTTTCTGGATCACAGACTTCATCAGCATGGCTAACTTAGACAGGGGTCGAACCTTCGATATTGATGGCTTATGGCCAACGTTTTACCATCGGTAATATACATATATATATATATATATATATATATATATATATATATATATATATATATATATATATTAGTAATGTATTGTTGTTGTTTCCTACATGTTAGTCCAATGAAATCCCAGTGTTTATAAAATAGTGCTCGATAACAGGTAGAGCTGTATAATAGTCTACATTCTTTTATTCATACAATCATTGTTGGCTACAAAAATTGGACCGGTTTTTATAATATTCCGATGGAGCTTGATTCTAAAGGAAATCGCAGCTGAAACATGTATCCACATATTTAGCCAACAATGAATGTATAAATGAAAGAAATTATACTATATATATATATATATTTAGGCAAACATTATTAAATAACACGGAGTGGTTTTGTTTGATGCGACTTTTTTTATTTTTTCAATTTTCCGAATTGTCCATATAATGTTTCGGTCAAATTGATGTAAATATGATCCATGGGTTTCTTGTTCCATTCTTTTTTCTTTTTTGCAAGTACTTTCGATTTGAATCGTCAAATCATCTTCAGGCGGTATTAGTTTTAGTGTCTTTACAAATTATGACTTTACTGTTGTGCTCATTTTTGAATTATAACGGCAAGTAGTTTATAACTTGAAAAAGCGTCTGTAAAGTTGAAATGTACATGAGAGCGTGATGGCGTTCTACACATATGAGAGATTTAAAAGTTTGACTGTTTAAACCGTAAAGAAATTGATGACGTTAAATAAAGTGCATACAATTCAAACGCATAACTACCTAATGGCTAAGAACTTGGTAATGTTAATTATTATGCTAGACATTTTAAAATGTTGCGACTAGTTTCATAATTGACATTATTAATTGTGGGATGTTTAGTTTTTATGTAGAGGGCTTCGAGTATTTTTAATTTTTTGATATTGGTATCGTGGTGTATTATTTTGGTATTGTTAACAGGGATGTTTCTATATTGGGAGGGGGTGCAATTATGTTTTTTTTAGGTGTTGGCATATAGAGATAGTGTCGGAGAGATGTAGGGTGAGTCTTCGGGATAGTGTTGTGGAAGTGAAACCTATGTAAGAATTAGTTTTTTTTATTGCATGCACTATATATATATATATATATATATATATATATAAGACAGAATAGATAAGAAAAGTGAATGTATTTTTCTGTGTTTATCTATATAAGGAAATTAACTTTTTTGTATTCACGCTTTTTTGCAGAAGCATTTTAAAAAAACATTGTAAAAGTTTTTCTTTTTCTTTTATTAGAATGTGAGGGAAAAAGAGTGGGTTCTTCTCTTCGTCAATTAAATTTACTTATTGAAGTCTGCTGTCGTATTCGTCTGTTCCTTTGGCGAAAGAAAATGCCGGCTTCCATATTCGCAGGTGTCGTCTCAAAGTCTCAGTGGCGTCTCAAAGTCTAGTAGACAAAAATAACTGAAAAAGATTTAAATTTAAAAGTGTGTCCTTTCTTTTTTTCATAATGTCATATAACATTATGAAAACAAGTCTTTCTCTTTCAAAAAATCCTTTTTTAGTGAAAAAGTTTGGTTTAGGAAGAAAAGGGTTTCGTTCGTCAATTTCCTAGACGCGACAAATGTTTTTACGGAGAAAAAGGGTTAGTAATTTCTCCTGTGTGACAAGTGTTGTTTTTAAAAAAAATTATGTTTTTTTTAATTATTATTTATTTTGAAGAAGGCGTGGCACGCGCTTTTCAGAAGAGAAATAAAATAAAAGGAGTTTCAATATATATATATATATATATATATATATATATATATATATATATATATATATATATATATATATATATATTCGTTGTTTAAAAGAAATGTCCTTTTTTTTTTCATTTTGTTTTCTTAGCAACAAGAGGTATTTCGGAAGTTTCCGAGTTCAAAACTGTTTTCTTTCTTTCTTCTTTTTTACGTGTTTCTTCTTTTGGTCGCCGCTTATACAAGAGTTACGAACCCTTTCGCTGCTGAAATAAGTTAACGAAAGTTTTTTGTTTCTTTTTTCAGTTTCGTGTTGAGTTTTTTCAGTCGGGAGTCACCATTGCAAAGAAGGGGAGACGTAAAAAAGGTTATATATACCGTTGAGAATATTAATTTACATCCTCTTCAGGAGGTTAAGCACAAGGCCAGTTTTATCTTACTCCCACAAGGTAAGATGTGACCCAAGGTCGGGTCGGAAAACTGGGACTTGAAAAGCCAGCGCCCGAGAAGGTGAGCACTATGACAATTAAAAATTACCTGGGCAGTCCCGTCGGCATTCCCCGGTAGGGGTGCCTCAGGCAGTAAGCAATAAACTTACTCCTCCCCAAAGAGGGGAGGCAAAGCCTGGGAGGGTGGATCTCCTAGAACTGCACAGGACAACCCTACAGACCGGCGGAATCAAGCCCCGAAGGACAAGACGACACCGGTCTATAGGGTGCAGTATCCATCGGAACAGATACTACACTTTCTTCCTAGCCAAAAGGCCACCTATACCGTTGGGTATAGGTGGAAAGAAACTTGGACAGTTTCCGAGGGAGGAAAAGGAAATTAAGAGTTCTTAGAGCTGCCTGATGTCTGTCAGCAACTATCTTCAGGCAAAGATAGTATTTGCTGTGAGCGTCCAGTGGACAAAGGCATGAGAGAGATTGAAAGAAGTGTTTCCTCGTTGCTTGCCGGGGTCTCTCTGGGGGCCGACTGTGGTTCCCAAAGGGGCTGAAGTAGTTCTTCAGCCGACAGAAGGAATAAATGCGCCCTGCAGGCTGATTTGTCACTGTGTGACCAGCTCACTCGATAGGTGCAGTTTTCGGAAGGAGAAAATAGTTTTTTTAATGACCGCTACAGAATCCCCCCCCCCCCCGAGTAAATGTGGTATTGCGGTGACTGAGATGATTCTTAATTGGAAATAGACCGTTTTGACTTCACCGTTCGTGCGAGGAATGAGCCCAACTTTCGTATTTATTCATTTAGATGATAATAGTAGTCAAAGTAAAAGTTAAAGTAATACGTAGATAAAATATATATTGGCTATGGCTCTAAAAAAGAATAATAGTAACAGCAATTCAAGAATGGGTAAACTTATTTCCCTGAACAGAAAAGAGTTGCACCACTGTTATGCTTGCTTACGAAGATTTAAATCTACCTATAATGATACTAAATCTTTTGTTCTCAAATTTAAGGGTTAAGCTTAAATATCTTCAGTTATATTCGTGGAATCCTGCTTGATTGATTGGTGGCTAATTACCAATGGTCAAATTTAATGCAAATCTGAAATATTGGAACTTTCTAATAGGGGGTTGTGCACATATTATGCCCTTTAAAAACTTATTA
Organism: Sepiola atlantica; assembly: GCA_963556195.1. NCBI lineage: Eukaryota > Metazoa > Mollusca > Cephalopoda > Sepiida > Sepiolidae > Sepiola > Sepiola atlantica. The sequence goes on from OY744523.1 coordinate 127,398,275, forward strand.
AAATACTAAAAAAAAAACAACAAAAAACTGAAATTTGAGGAATAGTTATTAATTGATCTCAAATAGCTATTGTTAACATTTTCTTCAAATCGGAAATATCTGAATTTTCACGAAGTGCTCCTCCTCCTCCTCTTTCTCCGTTTTGTTTAGAACTAAATTAAACCAAATATAGCCCACATAACCCACCCCTCGGCTTATGAGCAGTGTTCCAAAATTCATAATGATTGTTGAATTTGTTTAGGAGTGAATAGTACAAATACTAGTATATTGAGCAGTTCGAATGCTAAACACGATAAACGCCATTTTCAAAATCACCAAACTGTCCCTACAAAAAGTGTTGCATTTCAACACTCGACGACACTCCCAACACTATGTGTTACATAATATGATACCGAAATAATCTCCTTTTTGATTTCAATTAAAACAATCTTTCATTCGAAGTTTAGATTTGATATATCCGTGTTTTTATTGTTTAAGGTCGCAATTTAAACAAATTGGATTTATCGCTTTTTGCGTTCAAACATATACACATAGAAATATTTTATCCAAACAGTGAGCCAAAGATCTCTCGTAAAATGTTACTTATTGTGAGGTCAAAATCCTATTGCTCGCCTTCTATTACTGATTTAAACATTTTTTTGTATCACCTCTCCTGAAGTCATAGATAGAATTATATAAAAAAATGTTTTACTCTAATGGTGACTTCGTGGGTGTATGTTTGTAAACAAAATTATACTACACGGCGACGGTTAAAAATATACTAACTGTTGTTATTAAACCGCTATACTCTTTTTGAAAAATATTCCGAGTTTTGATTTTTGAAAAAGACAGTCACAAAATCTCTATTATAATCGTGATAGGTGCTGTGTAAGTGTATAGTGTGAGGGGGGGGGTATTACGAGAGACGAGAGTCGAGGCAAGAGAAAGGTTGTGTTTAGCTTGAAACATGGCAAAGTTTCGATGTACGCGCCGTTTATATGTGAGCGTAATTTGTAAATATTATACACGTGTTAAATGGCGGGAACAAAAGAGAAAGAGATTGTCGTTGGGAAATACAATGGCAGGCGTTCGTATGAAAAAGAGATGTATTCATTGCTTCACCATTAGATACAGACGTGCGCAAATAAATATATAGATAA
>OY744523.1:127401913-127421913 GCA_963556195.1 Sepiola atlantica
GTCTTTGTGTTTTTGCAACTGCCGCTTACCATTGATTTCTCGCAGGCAACGACCATTGGTCCTCTCTGGCGGTTGGGTGACAATAAGCGTCACAAAAATCCCTGTACTCTTCGCACTCTTTCAGTGGAGGTCTGGTTAGTGCTCTCCCTCCTCGGTCTTTCCATCCTCCTTGACCCTTCACTAGTATTGGGGGGGGGGGGCAGTTTATGAAATTTCAGTTGCCTTGGATTCATGTGGTGTTGTTCTTTCTATGTTTTTTTTATTGCAACTACCATGTGACTGGTTAGCGTTCGCAGGTTATGTGGGTTGGTTTCTGCACTCGAGGATTTTCCTTAAGATTTCATCTATTTTCATTATTATTATCGTTATTATCATTATTATATTTCTGCATATCAGAATTTATTTTTCATGGCATAATTACTATGCATTTTCTTGTTATTCATATTAGTATTATCAGTAGTAGTAGTAGTAGTAGTAGTAGTAGTAGTATCATCTCCCTTTGTCTCATGATTGTTATTTACTCATTAGAAGTTTTTACTCGAATAATTATTCAGTGGTTGTTCGCAAGTGGTGTTCCCTGGAGTCTGAGTGACAACAAATATCCCCAGATTTCCAACACCCGCCGGGTCTTTCGATAACCGTTGCAAATCACTTTGCGTTATCGCAACAGCCGTTTACGATCGACTTTTCACTGACAATGAGCGTTGGCTTTCTTTGGAATTTGAGTGACAATAAGCATTCCCAAAATTCCAACACGCTTCGCACCTTTCCAGTGGAGGTCCAGTTGGTGCTCTCCCTCCTTATTCTTTTCCTCCATCAATCATCACTCTTCGCTACTAGTTTTTTTGTGTGTGTGGGGGGGTAAAGGGGAGCTCAACTTATGGGATTTCGAGCAGTTTCAGTTCCCTTGGATTCGTGTAATATTCTTTCTATATATATGTTCCTCCTTTTGATTCCAATTTCTCCTAGACTTTTTCTATGCTTTTCAGAACTATTCCTAGTGCTCCATCAATTATAGGTAAATACCGATACTTGTAGGCGCGCTAGGAACATTACTTTTCTTCCGAGTTCCTTATTTCTGTCAGCTCTCTGGTAAGCTCCACGTTTTTGCTTAGTTTTCCTGCCTTCTTGATCTTCATCATGTGACCGTCTAAGGCGGCAAAATCTACTATTTCGCAGGTGTTTCCCTTCTGGTTGATTATTATCATGTTCGGTTTCCTTGCTTGGATGAGTTTGTTCGTTTCTACTCCCATGTCCCAGAAGAGTATATGAGTTTTATCTTCCAAAGATGTCTCAGACTTTTGTTGGTACCATTTCTCTACATTATTATTATGTGTACTCACTGTGAGTTTTCACACAGGTAATCATCAGTGATTGCCCACTGATAATCACCGGTGGTGGTCCCTGGAGTCTGAGTGACAACAAGTCTCCCCAGATATCCCGTACTCTCCACTTCTTTCGATAACCATGCTTAGCATCGATTTTTTCATCTTCTTTTCTTCTTCTTCTTCTTCTTCTTCTTCTTCTTATTATTATTATTATTATTATTATTATTATTATTATTATTATTACTACTATTATTATTATTACTACTATTATTATTATTATTTTATTATTATTATTATTATTATTTTTATTATTTTTATTATTATTTTATTATTATTATTTTTATTATTATTATTATTATTATTATTATTATTATTATTATTATTATTATTCAGTACTTACTGGGACTTTTCACACAAGTCATCATCACTGATTGCTCACTGATAATAATCGGTGGTGTTCCATGGGATCTGAGTAACAACAAATCTCCAAAGATGGGCAGTACTCCCCACCTCTTTCGAAAAATGTTACAAATGATTTTGCGTTATCGCAACAGCCGCTTACCATTGATTTCTCGCTGGCAACAACCATTGGCTGGGATTTGGGTGGCAATAAGCCTCCCCAAGATCCCAGTACCCTCCGCACCCTGCCAGTGAAGGTCTGGTTAGTGCTCTTCCCCCCTCCCTCAGGTTTTCCATCCCACTTGACCATGCGCGACAATTTTGTGTGGTATCAGCCGATGCTGCTGCCATCACTTTTTAGGGGCGGGGGGGGGTATTCATCTATCTATTCATTTATTTATTTATTGCAGTTACTGAAACTGCAAGAAATAAAAAAATATATATATATAAATAAATAAATTCTTCCCTTGATTTTGCGAGATGTTTTTTACATGTTTTTCTTTTTATTTCTATTGAACCTTCCACGTGGTTTGTAGCGTTCGTAGTTTATGTGGGTTGGTTTCCGCATTCGAGGATTTTTATTAAGATTTCAGTTGTTTTCATCATTGCCGTCCGTTGTATAGTCTCAGTCTTTCCATTGATTCATTCGAATTTCTTCTCGTCTTTTTCCCAGTTTTTCTTCTTCTTCTTCTTCTTCTTCTTCTTCTTCTTCCTATCATCATCATCATCATCATCATCATCATCATCATCATCATCATCATCATCATCATCATCATCATCATCGTTGTTATGGTTATTATTATTATTATTATTATTATTATTATTATTATTATTATTATTATACTCACTAGTTCTCCCACGTGCCATCATCAGAGATTACTCACTTATAACAACCGGTGGTGTTCCCTGGAGTCTGGATGACAACAAGTCTCTCCAGATTTCCAGTACTCTCCGCCTCTTTGATAACCTTTGCAAATTAATTTGCGTTATCGTAACAGGCGCTTACCATTGATTTCTCGTTGGTACACATTCGTTCTCACACGAGTCATTAACAGTGATCGCTCACTAGTAAAAACAGGTGGCATTCTCTGTAGTATGAGTGACAACAAGTCTCCTCAGATATCAAGTAATCACGTTTTTTTTCTCGCAACAGCCGTTTACCACTAAGTTATCGTTGATAAAACCGCCGATAGATTTCTCCGGAATTAAAGCAATAGTAAATTCGTTATGAATCAGTCGGGTTTTTCTGTTGGCATTGATTTCACAGATTCTTTCCAGAAAGAATTGGATACTCACAGGAGAAACCACGCGAAGGTTGCCAACATCCCTAAGTGAAAGTGTGGCTATGGAACAATCTGGATTCGAACTTGCTCGTCAGTCCGTATCGTTAACCATTAACCACCGTCACCTCCCAGGAATTAATGGGAAAATAAACCTCATCCCGATCCCAGCACTCTCCATACTCTTAAAGTAAAGCTCTGGGTGGTTCTCTCGCTCCGCGGCCTTTTCATCTTCCAGTGGCTTGCGCGGCCATTTTCTATGCTACCGACTTATGTTGATACCGTTGCGTTTTTGTTTGATTTTTAATTTACTGACTAGGACTTCTCACACGTGTACATTGACAGTGATCGCTCACTGGTAAAAAACAAGTGGTGTTCCCTGAAGTGTGAGTGATAACAAGTCCCTCAAAGATTTCTAACACTCCTCGCTTCTTTTGATAACCACTGCACATCTCTTTGCGTTTTCGCATCAGCCGTTCACCGTTGATCTCTCGCTTACAACGGCCGTTGGCTTTCTCTGGAATTTGAGCGGTAATAAGCCTTCTCAAGATTCCAGTTATTCTCCGCGCCCTCCCTCCTCGCTCTTTCCATCCTCCCTGACTCTTCACGGGCATTTTATGTGGTAGCCATCCAGGCCGGTTCCACTAAGTAGTAGTAGTAGTAGTAGTAGTAGCATCGTCCTCTTGATGATCATGACCCTGAAATCGTCATTATTATTGTTGTTGTTTTTGTCTCTCTGTTGATGGGAATTAACTTTAATATTTAAAAAAAATGTGGAAATCTGTAAAAAAATATTGCAATTTGTTTTTGAAATGTTTATTTATATGAAAGTTGTATAAAAGTAAAAAAAAAGAACCAAATAAGCTAAAATAAAAAAAAAAGAAAAAGAAAAGAAATGTTCCAAATTATTCCACAACGGACATGACAAAATGGTGTCTGCACCGGTTCACTTATAATACGCAATTTATTACAATTCCTATTAAAAAAATGCATATGTTTGTTTGTTTGCACTATTCAATGTGACGCGTAATAACTTGTAGTATCTGTTCTGACACAACACTTAATCTGTTCTGTCTTCGGTCGGTCAAAAAAAAAAATCCTTCTAAACTGAGGTAATTTTTTTTTTAAATTGTCCCAATCCAGAGTGCCCGTTTTGGGGGTCTAGATTTTCTCCACATGAAAACCGACCTTGTGTCTAAACGCTGTCCTCGTAGGGAGGTAAGTAAATAGGGATTGAGATACATCGATAGACGCACCTATGATTTCGCAAGGCTGAAACGTACACGTGTGTAGATAATATTTAAATATTAATTATTAAATAATTATTTGTAGCCCCTTCTCAGCTGGTCGCTTTAATGGGTAAATAAAAGAAGCCGTCAAAAGATTTAACGCGTGTTCTTCCTGTTGAACACTGTTATGACGGCCGACTATAACCCCCCCCCCCCCCCGCCTCCTTGGCAAACACACATATATAGGGTTTATTTCTCATCTCATCTGTAGCCATTTACGGTTGCCTCATTGAGTAGCACGCTCGGAATTGGAGTTGAATTTAACTTATTTCGTTGTTCGAATTGTGCGACTGATGATTCTTCAATGATGAAACGTATATATGAATATATAGATATTTTAATAAGTATTTAAATATTATCTACATACGTATATATTTAAATATTACTTACATACGTATACGCATGTAGATCATATTTAAATATGTATTATTAAAATAATTATATATATATATATATATATATGTATGATTATTTTAATAATAAATATTTAAATATTATTTACTACGTATACGTTTCATCATACATATACACATACACATCTCTCTCCCTTCTCTCTCTCTCTCTCTCTCTCTCTCTCTCTCTCTATATATATATATATATATATATATATATATATATATATATATAATAATATTTGTTTTGTTTATTATCTATGTATGTATAAGTTTCGTCCTTTATAATCGGGACTCATCGGCATATAGATATAACTATTTATTACGATTCGAAACCCCGGGCTCCGAATATTTTACAACTAAATAAATATATATATATATATATATATATATATATATATATATATATATATATATATATATATATATATATATAGGGAGAGAGAGAGAAAACGCGCGTCCATGTCTAACTTTTGTGCACGCAAAAAATTAATTTGTAAATTAATTAATTTAATATATATATATATATATATATATATATATATATATATATATATATTAAAATTAGACCCTATCATTAAAGAATTGGTGCTGGATATACGAGATAGCGCAATTATATAGACAAGTAAAAGATTAGAATAAAGATTGTAAAAATACAAAATCTATTAAGTCATCAGTTGCTCAAAATAAACTGTTTAAAATAAAAGATATTTATTTTTAGTTATTTTTTCTCAATAAATTTCTTTTTGAAACACATTGTTTTTGGCAACTGATGACTTAGTAGATATTGTATTTTTAAAATCTTTATTCTCATCTTTTACGTGTCAGATGTATGTGTGCGTGTATACGTATGTATGTGCGCACACACACGCATACATATATAGAGAGAGGGAGACAGTCAGACAGAGAAAAAGAAAGAGAGAGGGTGATGTTTTCAGGCTGATAACTTCACCTCGTTCTAACATTAATACACATAATTATATTTTTCATTTTATTTTTTTTTTGGGGGGGGGGGGATTTATCTTCCTTCCACAACGGTAAGATGTGACACAAGGTCGGGAAAGTGTGATTTGAAAAGCCAGCGCCCGAGAAGATGAGCACTCTGGCTTACAAAAAAATGGCTGGACGGCCCCGTCAGCATTCCCCGGTAGGAGTGCCTCTGGCAGTAAGCGATAAACTTACTCCACCCCAAAGAGAGGAGGCAAAGCCTGGGAGGACGGACCTGCTAGAACTGCACAGGACAACCCCACAGACCGGCGGAATCAAGACCCGAAGGCCAAGACGATACCGGTCTATAGGGTGTAGTATCCATCGGAACAGATACTACACTTAATCTCAGCCAAAAGGCCGAGAATAATTTTTTTATTTACTCTGTATAAGTTTTCACACGACTCGTTATTCGTGATTGTTCACTGTCATTAAGTGGCGTACCCTTAATCCGAGTGACAACAAGTCTCCCCATATTTCCACCGCCTTCGATAACCATTGTAAATCACTTTACCTTATCGCAACGGCCGCTTACCATTGATTTATCGCTGGCAACAAGTATTGGTCGTTTCTGTGATTTTGGGTGGCAATACACCTCCCCAAGGTCCCAGTACTCTTCGCACTCTTCCAGTGGAAGTCTGGTTAGTGCTCTCACTCCTCGGTCTTTCCATCCTCTTTGACCCTTCACGACCATTTTGTGTGATATCAGCCGAGACTGATGTCATACTTATTTCTTGTAGTTTTTTTTCGGGGGGGGGGGAACAGTTTATAAAATTTCTAGAAGTTTTAGTTCCCTCGAGTTAGGATTTCTTTTCATATTTTTATTTTATTTCTGTTGCAAGTTCCACGTGGTTTATATTTTAAGTGAATTATTATTATTACTAATTATTATTATTAATTATTAGTAGTAGTAGTAGTAGTAGTAGTAGTAGTAGTAGTAGTAGTAGTAGTAGTAGTAGTAGTAGTAGTATTTACTCACTAGGAGTTTTCACGCGAGTTATTCTCATTGATTGCTCACTGGTAATAACAAGCTGTGCTCCCTGGAGTCTGAGCGACAACAGATTGCTAGCACTCTTCCTCTTTCGATAACCGTTACAAATCAGTTTGTGTTGTCGCAACAGTCGTTTACCATTGATTTCTCGCCAACAACAACTCTTGGTTTTGTCTGGAATATGTGTGTCAATAAACCTCCCAATAGTTCCGGTACTCTCAGAACCATTCTAGTGATCGTCTGGTTGGCATCGTTCCTTCTCGGTCTTTCCACCCTCCTTGACCCTTCATGACCTTTTCTCCTTGACCTTTTGTGACCAATATTATTGTTAGTATTATTATTAGTAGTAGTAGTAGTAGTAATAGTAGTAGTAGCAGTAGTAGTATCTGTAATAAAAGTAGTAGCATTACCTTCAACACCATTATTCTTGTGTTCTTATTATATTTTGATAGTTTGAAATTGTTTTTCGCGCGTGTGTGCTAGTCGTTTTCTATCATCTAATTAAACTGTTATCTCCATAATCATCATCATCATTATTATTCTTTTCTTTCTTTTCCCGCCTCTAGCTTCTCTTCTTCTCTTTCTTTTTCTTCCCTCACATCTTTTTGTTTTCTCCTTTTCCTCATCATTCCCATCTTCTTCTTTTCCTCATCCTCGCACTTCTTCTGCCTCTCCTTCTCTTCTTCTTTTTTCTAGTTCATCATCTCCATCTTCTTCCTCCTCCTTCTGTGTTTGTCTTCTACTCCTCTTCCTCATTATTCTCATCTTTTTTTTTCTTTTTATCTCCCCTTTTCTTCTTCTTCTCCTCCTCGTCCAGTTCGTTATCCCCATCTTCTTCTTCTTCTACTTCTTCTTCTTTTTCTTCTTCTTCTTCTTCTTCTTCTTCTTTCAAATTCTTAGCTCCATTTCATTTACTATACATCTTCTTTCTCTTTCTTTTCACCTTCCCGTGTGGATTTCCTTCTTCTGCCCGTATTTCTTTCATTCTTTACGCTACTCTTCTTCTTTTTACCCGTTTACTCATACTCTTTACTTATTCAGTTTACTCTTCGTCTATTCCTTACAAACATTCTCTTACGCACATTTTACCCGGCGATTGTCTCCTTTTCTATTGTGTATTTTCTTCCTTCATTCATCCGCCATTCATTCGTCCGATTCTTTCTTCTTTCCTTTTTGCCTTTCTTTCGTTTGTTTTCATTAACTTTTCTTCGTCCCCGTCTTTATTTTTGTCGTTGCTATTATTATTACTAGCAGGGTCCCGTGGAAATTCCACAGATGCTACACTTTGATCCTCGTCCGAAGGTCAAAACAGTGAAATTTAGTTCGAGTTTCACTTTCGACACAACAGCGGCATCACATTAAATTTTCAGTGATTGGACGATCTCACGGTTTAAAAGGGGGTTGACGGTAGATAAGATACGTACGGACACGAATTGCCTTAGTATGTAATAGACTAGCAGGATTCTGTGGCAATTCCACGGTAGTTTTCCTGCATCAATCTGTATAATTTGCTGCTAATAATTACATTCATTTTTAAATAATAAAAGTCGGTCATTGTCAAAGGAAAAACAATGATTCTTTCTTCTCCTGTATAAATGATTGTCATTGCCAACTTAACATTATTTAACATTCATTTATGTAAAATTGTAGCCGTTTATTTTCTTTTTAAACAATAAATATTCTCTGTCTTATTACCAGAAAAAATAATTGTCAGTTAAATATGCTACAAATGAATTAAACAAATGACACTTTTTGAAATGGATTTATTTTAAAATGTACTGTTTTAGTCGACGCGTGGGACGACATAATTGGATTTTGGAACAATTCATTTTAAATGGGGTAAAGTCAAAATCGTTGCTGATCTGACGATCGTGTTTACAGGTGTGCGAAAGGTGATAACGTACGTACGAACATGAAATGCCTTAGTGTATTATTATATAGATTTTAAATGTGTGTGAAAGGTGATAATGTACGTACGAACATGAAGTGCCTTAGTGTATTATTATATAAATTTTAAATGTGTGTGAAAGGTGATAACGTACGTACGAACATGAAGTGCCTTAGTGTATTATTATATAGATTGTAAATGCGTGTGAAGGTGATAACGTACGTACGAACATGAAGTGCCTGAGTGTATTATTATATAGATATTAAATGTGTGTGAAGGTGATAACGTACGTACGAACATGAAGTGCCTTAGTGTACTATATAGATTTTAAATGTGTGTGAAAGGTGATAACGTACGTACGAACGTGAAATTCCATAGCGTATTATTATATAGATTTTAAATGTGTGTGAAAGGTGATAACGTACGTACGAACATGAAGTGTCTTAGTATATTATTATATAGATTTTAAATGTGTGAAAGGTGATAACGTACGTACGAACAGGAAATGCCTTAGCGTATTATTATATCGATTATTCACTTAAACTGTTATTCAATTACTTTATTTAATTCTATTATGTACTTTTTTCTTTTTTAATTCCGTGCCGTACTTCATTTTCCCGTTTTTCTTCAATTTTAATTAGTGTTTTTTTCAGTTTCTTTTTAAACGACGTTTTCGCTTTTAATTCTTTGTTTCATCTTCTTTTTCAATTATTTTTCTTATTTTTTTTTTATAATTCTTTTTTGTACTTTTGTAAATTAATTTCGTACTTCTATCTAATTATTTTTTGTACTTTTTGTAAATTAATTTCGTACTTCTATCTAATTATTTTTTGTACTTTTTGTAAATTAATTTCGTACTTCTATCTAATTATTTTTTGTACTTTTTGTAAATTAATTTCGTACTTCTATCTAATTCTTTTTTGTACTTTTTGTAAATTAATTTCGTACTTCTATCTAATTATTTTTTGTACTTTTGTAAATTAATTTCGTACTTCTATCTAATTATTTTTTGTACTTCTTTCTGACTTATTTTACTTCGTTTATAAGTATTTTTTTCCTGATTCTTTTCGTACTTAAATGCATTCTTTTCAGTACCTTTATTCATTAATTCTTTTTAGTAGTTTCTTTGAAATTATTTTTAGTACTTCTGGTTTTCTAATTCTTTTCATACTTCTGGTTTTCTAATTGTTTTCGTACTTTTTTTATATATTTTTGTGCGTCTACATTTTTAATACTTTTGTGTACTCCTTTTAAATAATTTTCGTGAGTTTTCCTTTTTCATTTATGTTTACGTTCTTCTTACTTTTAAATTCGATTTCGTATTTCTTACTTTTAACATGTTTAAAGTACTTTTACTTTTTAATTCTGTTTCATACTTTTTCATTTTTAATACTTCTTTGTACTTCCATTTTTCCTTGTACGTAATTCTTAGTTTTTAGTTGGTTTTCGTACTTCTATCTTTAAAAACGGTTACATACCATTAATATTTTTTATTCGTTTAATACTTCTCTCTTTTTTAAAAAGGGTTACATACCATTAATATTATTCGTTTAATACTTCTCTCTTTTTTAAAAACGGTTACATACCATCAATATTATTCGTTTAATAATTCTCTCTTTTTTAAAAACGGTTACATACCATTAATATTTTTTATTCGTTTAATACTTCTCTCTTTTTTAAAAACGGTTACATACCTTTAATATTTTTTATTCGTTTAATACTTCTCTCTTTTTTAAAAACGGTTACATACCTTTAATATTTTTTATTTGTTTAATACATCTTCATTTTTAATTTACTTTCGTTATTCGTTCTTGTAATACATTTTTGGGCCTCTACTTTTAAAAATTATTTGATGTATTATTTTTAAATATATTCACCCGTATTTTTAAATCATTTTTCGTATTTCTTTGTAATTCATTTTGTACATGTTTTTTTAAATAATTATTTTTTTACTTTTAAAATGTTTTTCCGTACATTTTTAAAATTCTTCAACCTACCTTCTTTTTAATTTGTTTTCCTACATTTTTGTTTAAGTCTTTTCCATTTACCTAGTTTTTTTCATTCATTCTTGCACTTCTTACTTTTCAATTCTTTTTCGTAAAAGTTTGTTTATATTACTATTCTGGCTTTTATCTTTATATTTTCTTTGTCGTATTTTATCGTTTTTATATATTTTTCATACTTTTTTATGTGCGCACTTCTTTCTTTGTAATTTGTTTTTCTACTTTTTTGCTTGATATATTTTTGAACTTTTACGTACTTTTTTGCATTCATTTTTGCCCTTCCCAGTTTTTAATTATGTTACGTACGTTTTTGCATTCATTTTGGGGCTTCTTACTTTTGATTTTTTACGTACTTTGTTACATTCATTTTGGCACATCCTAGTTGTTTATTTGTTTACGTACTTTGTTACATTCATTTTTGCACATCCTAGTTGTTTATTTGTGTACGTACTTTGTTACATTCATTTTGGCACATCCTAGTTGTTTATTAGTTTACATACTTTGTTACAATCATTTTGGCACATCCTAGTTGTTTATTTGTGTACGTACTTTGTTACAATCATTTTGGCACATCCTAGTTGTTTATTTGTGTACGTACTTTGTTACAATCATTTTGGCACATCCTAGTTGTTTATTTGTTTACGTACTTTGTTACATTCATTTTAGCACATCCTAGTTGTTGATTTGTTTACGTACTTTGTTACATTCATTTTGGCTTATCCTAGTTGTTTATTTGTGTACGTACTTTGTTACATTCATTTTGGCTCATCCCAGTTGTTGATTTGTTTACGTACTTTGTTACATTCATTTTGGCACATCCTAGTTGTTTATTTGTTTACGTACTTTGTTACATTCCTTTTGGCACATCTTTGTTGTTTATTTGTTTACGTACTTTGTTACATTAATTTTGGCACATCCTAGTTGTTTATTTGTGTACGTACTTTGTTACATTCCTTTTGGCACATCTTTGTTGTTTATTTGTTTACGTACTTTGTTACATTCATTTTGGCACATCCTAGTTGTTTATTTGTTTACGTACTTTGTTACATTCCTTTTGGCACATCTTTGTTGTTTATTTGTTTACGTACTTTGTTACATTCATTTTGGCACATCCTAGTTGTTTATTTGTTTACGTACTTTGTTACATTCCTTTTGGCACATCTTTGTTGTTTATTTGTTTACGTACTTTGTTACATTCATTTTGGCACATCCTAGTTGTTTATTTGTTTACGTACTTTGTTACATTCCTTTTGGCACATCTTTGTTGTTTATTTGTTTACGTACTTTGTTACATTCATTTTGGCACATCCTAGTTTTTTATTTGTTTACGTACTTTGTTACAATCATTTTTGCACATCCTAGTTTTTATTTGTGTACGTACTTTGTTACATTCATTTTGGCACATCCTAGTTGTTTATTTGTTTACGTACTTTGTTACAATCATATTGGCACATCCTAGTTGTTTATTTGTGTACGTACTTTGTTACAATCATTTTGGTACATCCTAGTTGTTTATTTGTGTACGTACTTTGTTACATTCATTTTGGCTTATCCCAGTTGTTTATTTGTGTACGTACTTTGTTACATTCATTTTGGCACATCCTAGTTGTTTATTTGTGTACGTACTTTGTTACATTAATTTTGGCTCATCCCAGTTGTTGATTTGTTTACGTACTTTGTTACATTCATTTTGGCACATCCTAGTTTTTTATTTGTTTACGTACTTTGTTACATTCATTTTGTCACTTCTTACTTTTTAATTCTTTTACGTACTTTTTTTACATTCATTCATGCACTTCGTACTTTTTAATACTTTTACATACTTTGTTTACATTCATTCATGCACTTCGTACTTTTTAATTCTTTTTCGTTAAATGTTGTTTATATCACTATTCTTGCTTTTGTCTTTGTAGTTTGTTTGCCGTATTTTGTCTTTATTATATATCTTTAATTCTTTTACGTACTTCTTTATTTTTAAATCTTATTTTATACATCTTTTTTTTAATATATAAAGTATTTCCCCTATTATTTCATCGGTATAACAAGAACGGTGACACTTAGTTGGCAACCAAATATATTATAACTTATTATTGGCAGAAAGTGTTCGTGGTATCAGTGGTAGTAGATCTGAGTGTGCGAGTTAAAACTCCTCCGATATTCTCTATGTATGACCAATTTAAAAAAAATGTTGAGCAGGACTGAATATTAAAAGCGAGACAAACTAAAATATTGGTTTTCAACAAAACATATCAATATGTATCAGAAATGAATAAATGAAAAGATTTATGTATGCGGCTTTGTTTCCAAAGTTATCGAGCACTCATGTAAACAAGCTATATATAGAATTCTGTTTTATGTGCGCATTAGTCGCTTATGTGCGCATTAGTCGCTTATTTAAGAAAACGATTGAGCGGGTGAAATATAAAAATCGAGGAATTAGAAGGAAACTGATGTTTTCTGGAAACATTTAGTTTCCAGAAAACATCAGTTTCCTTCTAATTCCTCGATTTTTATATTTCATCCGCTCAATCGTTTTCTTTCTGTTTAGTAATTTCAGCGTGAGAGTTGGAATGACGACTCCCTAGTAATAAGTCCTCATTTCCCGACTCCGAACACCGGAAAAGAAATACGATAGAAATCTAATTATGATCACTTTTTCTTATAATACCATTTTTCAGTTCAGTTCGTATTAACCAATATATCTATCACCAATTACGCGGCTAATAGACACTTTTCCAGCGTTACGTTTACAGATTGAAAAAATAATGCACGAATATCCACAATATTTTTTACCATGAAGATTTTAGAATATGCATAAGAAAACGTCCCCTATAATTCTTTGTTTTAAGCTTGATCTTAATAAACCATTACGCAATATTATTCACTATAGATTGTTCAGCTTTAGCGGTAAGGCCTTTTGCTTACTTACTGCAGATTCATTGTAGTTGTAGCACGCGTCAGTTTGCACTAGCAAAAAAATGGTCTTACCACTCAGTAGAAAGACGGCGCTCATGTCTTACGATTAACCGCTTTTTACATATAGAATACTTCGTAGACAAATAATTTATTGATCAAATATATTTGATAACATAAAATAGTACTTTTTTTAGTGTTTATCAATTTTTTTAGACATTTAATTTCTATTTATTTTCCGCTGTAATCTAAATTTTATTTAGATATCAAATATTGAATAATATTTGATGTCTAAATAAAATTTAGATTACAGCGGAAAATAAATAGAAATTAAATGTCTAAAAAAATGAGAGCCGTTTCTTTTTGCATGAAATATTCGCTTACTCTTTTAATTAAATAAAAATCTTCTTTAAAATAAAATTTAGAAAAATTCGTTTCCAAACATTCTTATTATTATCAATAGTAATATCACCTTCCGTCCAGTGTTCGCGTATAGACACAATCCTTTAAATGTCCCCCCCCCCACATTTTTTTTATATAAAATCCTCGCCTCTACATTGCTGGGATGGTGCTCTTTCGTAGTTATGAAGAATGTGAACGTTAAAATGTTGGTATTGGTGCAGTTTACGACCCATGCTGAAACTGACGTTTCGTCGACATCTTCTGGCAGTTTACGGGAAAAGCCGAATGAAAACTTTGTGATCTTAAAATCAAAACGAGGCTACACTATCAAACATGAAAAATTTATTCAAAAGTATCTATTTTTTGACAAAGACTCTATCAAACTGGAAAAATTAAGGAAACAGCATTTCAATTAAGAAAAAAAAACAGTCATCGTATGGTAATTGTAATGACAACATGTTTATTTTTACGACGGAAATATAGAACAACTGTTAGCAAATTTTTTGTTTGTTTATTTTGATGATGTGTTTTTACTGGTACAGCTTTTGAACCTGACCGACTAGATTAGGGTTTGGTTAGAGTTAAGGTTAGCTTTTTTTTAGGGTTTTGGTGAAAAAGAGCATGTTCTGCAACTTATGTTTTGGCCTATAAATTTTATTTTATGACTAAATTCAACAATTCCTTCTGGACACTTAAACGCCTGTCCTAACTCGATGAAATCCATGATTGCTTTAATCAATTTTCTTAACTTGTTCAATTTTACGCTATATTCAATTCGCTATTTATAATTGTCGTCTGCTGCAATCTGATTAGGTGAGCGTTTCGACATCTTCCGGCGGTTTACGTAAACTACCGGAAGATGCCGAGGAAACGTCGGTTTCAGCACATGTTGCAAACTGTCCCAGTATCAAAATGTGCATTTTTGTTTATCAATTTAATACTGAGGCTACAATTAATATACATAGATAATTTAAAAATCGAGTAAAATACGTTTCAGATATGAGAATATTAGTTTCTGGCGTTCTTTAATTTTCCCGAGGAAAATTCCATGCACGGGTTCCGCTAGTTAAAAAAAAAAATTTTATTTTTTATTTTCATGCACTTTCTTTTTATTATTTTTAGTACTTTATAGAATTCTTACATTTTAGTTATTTTTATTTTATTTTTTATTCTTTCGCATACGTTTTATTTCTTAATAAAGTATTCTTTAAAAATATTTTTCGCACTTTTTTCTTGAAAAATATTTTCGCACTTTTTTCTTTAAAAATATTTTACGTACTTTTTTCTTTTAAATTATTATTCGATTTTATTTCTTTTCAATTAATTTTGTACTATTTTCTTTTAAATTATTTTTCATACTTTTTGTGTTCAATTATTTTTCGTATATTTTTCTTTTTCAATTATTGTTTAAACTTTTTTCTTTACAATAAACAGAAAGTAAGAAAACAGTACTTTTTTGTTTTAAATTAGTTTTCGCATTTTTGTCTTTCAATTATTTTTGTACTTTTTTGTTTTAAATTATTTTTGTACTTTTTTCTTTTCAAATATTTTTTGTGTTTTTCTTTTAAATTATTTTTCATACTTTTTGTTTTAAATTATTTTTCGTATTTTTTTTTCGAGTATTATTTGTACTTTTTCCTTGGAAATTATTTTTCATACTATTTTGTTTGTAATTATTTTTTGTACTTTTTTGTTTTAAATTATTTTTTGTACTTTTTTGTTTGTAATTATTTTTCATACTTTTTTGTTTTCAATTATTATTTGTACTTTTTTCTTTTTCAATTATTTTTCGTACTTTTTTCGTTTCAATTAGTTTTCGAACTTTTTGGTTTTCAATTATTATTTGTACTTTTTTTTCAATTATTTTTCGTACTTTCTTCTTTTTCAATTATTTTTTGTACTTTTTTCTTTTCAATTATTTTTCGTACTTTTTTATTTTAAATTCTTTTGCTATTTTAACATTTTGAATTTTTTTTGTATTACTTTATTTTTAGATTCTTTTTTACTTCCTTTTTTTTATTATTTTTGCTACTTCATTTTATTTATGTACTTTTTCTAATTAATCTTATTACTACTTCTTCCTTGTTGATCTGGTTTCGTACGTTTTACCTGTTTTCTTACTTTCTGTTAAATTTTGTTTTGTACTTGCTTTTTCATATTTCTTCCTTTTTTAATTCTTTTGATTACTTCTTTCATCATGTTTCTTAATTTATCCTATTTCATTCTTTTCAATTTTACATCCGCTTTTTACTTTCTTTTTTCTCTTTATTCTTTCTCTTGTTTTTCTATCACATCTTATTTTTTTACCGTTTATTGTTTTTCTTTATTTCATCGGTTATTATAACTTCCCCTTTCTTTAACTTTTCCTTTTTTTCTTCGTCATTTTCCTTTTTTCTTTTTAATTTTTTCTTAACTTTTGTTCGGCCCCTTTTTTTCCTTTTTTTGTTCCTCGAGTTTTTCTTTACCTCAGCTTTTTATGTCCCGTCTCTTCTTCGTTCTTTCTTCTTTCTTTCTTCATTCTTATTCTACTCTTATTTATTTCTTCTCTCCTTTTCTTTCCTTTTTTCCCCTTCTTTATCTCTTTGCTCTTTTCTTTCAGCATTTTGCTCGTTCTCTTTTTATTTCAGTTTCTTTTATCTTTCCATTTCCTTTATTTGTTTCCTTTTTTTCTTTCCCTCTTCTTTCTTTTTTCATTCTCCTACTTTTTTTCTCTGTCCCAACTTCTTGGCTTGCTTTTCTTTTTCTTCTTCGTATTTTTCCACCTTCTTTTTTAATTTTTTTCTACGTTATTTACTTTCCATTTTTTCCTCATCTTTATTCCTCTATTTTTTTCTTTACCTCGGCCTTTTATGTCCCTTCCTTTTTCTCCCGTTTGTCTTTCTTTCTTTTTGTATCTTAGCATCGATTTTCTTCACTTATTCATTCTTATTTCACTCTTCTTCCTCCCATTTTCTTTCGTTTTTCTTTCTCTCTTTACTCTTTTTTCTTTCATCATTTCCCTTGCTTTCTTTTTCTTTTAATTTCTTTTATCTTTCTCTTTTCTGTATTTCCTCACTCTTTTCTTCTTTCCATCTTTTTATTTTCCTCTTCTTTAATTCTCCTACTTTTTTCTCTGTCTCAACTTCTTTTCTTACTTTTTCTTCCTTTTACTCCTTTCTTTATGTTCCTTATCTATTTCCTTCTTTTTCTTTTTAGTATCTTGTTTATTTCATTTTTATTCATTCCTAACCTTCCTTTCTTTTTCTATTCCTTATTTATTTCCCCTTTTTTCTGTATCTCTTTCTTTCTTGCTTGCTTTTCTCTCTCATTTTCTCCCCCTTTCTTTTTTCCTCCCTCTCTTTCTTTCATAGCGTATTTTCTTTATCTGTTTATCGTTTCTACTTTTTGTTGTCTTTGTTTTTATCCTCTTTTTTCCTTATCTTTTTTCACTCTTTCCTCCTTGTACTTACTCTTCTCTTTTTTCCTCTTCTTAATTTTACTCATATTTTTATTTCTATTCCTTCTCTCTTCTGTTTCTTTCTTTCTCCTTCTCAGTTTTTCTTTCCTTGTTTTCTCTTTCTCTATTTTGCATCTCTTCCCTTTTTTGTTCCTTTTTCGCTTTCCATCCTCTCTTTTTTGTTTCTTTATCCTTTTTTTTTCTTTCTGTTTTTCTCATAAGTTTCTTTCCATCTTTTTTCGTTTATTTTTCATTCATGTGTTTTTCTTTATTTCTACATTTTTCCTTCCTTTTCATTCCTTAACTTTGTTTTCCTCTTCTTTTTCTTCTTTTGTCTAGTTTTTCTTTTCCATTTTTCTTCTTTTGCTCTTCCCTGTTCGTTCCTTCTTGCCTCTTTTTTCTCATTTTTTATTTCTTCCTCTTTTTTCTTTTCCTCCGCTTTATTCTTTTCCTCGTCGTCTTTCATTTCCTTCTATTACATCACCCCCTTCTTCAGTTCGTTCATCTTGTTCCTCTTCCTCTTTTTTCCTTTCTTTCCCATTTTCATCTTTTATCCCCTTTTCTTTCTCTTCCCTTATCATCCTCCTTTTCTTTCCTTTGATTCTTCTTTCTGTTTACTCTCCGGTTATTCCTTTCCCTTTTTAAATTCATTTTTTCCTCTGTATTCTCCTTCTTTCATTCTACCTTCTCCCCTTCTTCTCTTGTCTTTCCTTCCCCTCATTTTTTTTGTTCGCCCCTTTTTTATCCTTTTATTTCCGTATGTCTCTCTTTTTAATTCATTTATTTATTACAGCGATCCCTACTCCTCCTCTCTCCTTTAATTTTATCTCACTCCCCCCTCTCTCTCTCTCAAACTCTGTCTCCATCTCTCTCTCTCTCTCTCTCTCTCTCTCTTCAACTCTGTCTCCATCTCTCTCTCTCACTCTCTCTCTCTTCAACTCTGTCTCAATCTCTCTCTCTCTCTCTCTCTCTTCAACTCTCTCTCTCTCTCTTCGACTCTGTCTCCATCTCTTTCTCTGTTTCTCTCTTCAACTCTGTCTCCATCTCTCTCTCTCTCTCTCTCTTCAACTCTGTCTCCATCTCTCTCTCTCTCTTCAACTCTGTCTCCATCTCTCTCTCTCTCTTCAACTCTGTCTCCATCTCTCTCTCTCTCCCTCTCTCTCTCTTCAACTCTGTCTCCATCTCTCTCTCTCTCTCTCTCTTCAACTCTGTCTCCATCTCTCTCTCTCTCTCTTCAACTCTGTCTCAACCTCTCTCTCTTCAACTCTGTCTCTCTCCCTCTCTCTCTCTCCCTCTCTTCAACTCTGTCTCCATCTCTCTCTCTCTCTCTCTTCAACTCTGTCTCCATCTCTCTCTCTTCAACTCTGTCTCCATCTCTCTCTCTCTCTTCAACTCTGTCTCCATCTCTCTCTCTCTTCAACTCTGTCTTCATCTCTCTCTTTCTCTCTCTCTCTTCAACTCTGTCTCAACCTCTCTCTCTCTCTCCTCAACTCTGTCTTCATCTCTCTCTCTCTCTCTCTCTCTCTTCAACTCTGTCCCTATCTCTCTCTCTCTCTCTTCAACTCTGTCTCTCTCTCTCTCTCTTCAACTCTGTCTCCATCTCGCTCTCTCTCTTCAACTCTGTCTCCATCTCTCTCTTTCCCTCTCTCTCTTACACTCTGTCTCCATCTCTCTCTCTCTCTCTCTCTCTTCAACTCTGTCTCCATCTCTCTCTCTCTCTTCAACTCTGTCTCCATCTCTCTCTCTCTCCCTCTCTCTCTCTTCAACTCTGTCTCCATCTCTCTCTCTCTCTCTCTCTCTCTCTCTCTCTCTCTCTTCAACTCTGTCTCCATCTCTCTCGCTCTCTCTTCAACTCTGTCTCCATCTCTCTCTCTTCAACTCTGTCTCTCTCCCTCTCTCTCTCTCCATCTCTCTCTCTCTTCAACTCTGTCTCCATCTCTCTCTCTCTCTCTCTTCAACTCTGTCTCCATCTCTCTCTCTTCAACTCTGTCTCCATCTCTCTCTCTCTCTTCAACTCTGTCTCCATCTCTCTCTCTCTCTTCAACTCTGTCTCCATCTCTCTCTCTCTTCAACTCTGTCTCCATCTCGCTCTCTCTCTTCAACTCTGTCTCCATCTCTCTCTCTCTCTTTAACTCTGTCTCCATCTCTCTCTCTTCAACTCTGTCATCATCTCTCTCTCTCTCTCTCTCTCTCTCTCTCTCTTGAACTCTGTCTCAACCTCTCTCTCTCTCTCTCTCCTCAACTCTGTCTTCATCTCTCTCTCTCTCTCTCTCTTCAACTCTGTCCCTATCTCTCTCTCTCTTCAACTCTGTCTGTCTCTCTCTCTCTCTCTCTCTTCAACTCTGTCTCCATCTCTCTCTCTCTCTTCAACTCTGTCTCCATCTCGCTCTCTCTCTTCAACTCTGTCTCCATCTCTCTCTTTCCCTCTCTCTCTTCAACTCTGTCTCCATCTCTCTCTCTCTCTCTCTTCAACTCTGTCTTCATCTCTCTCTCTTCAACTCTGTCTCCATCTCTCTCTCTTCAACTCTGTCTCCATCTCTCTCTCTCTCTCTCTCTCTCTCTCTCTCTTCAACTCTGTCTCAACCCCTCTCTCTCTTCAACTCTGTCTTCATCTCTCTCTCTCTCTCTCTCTTCAACTCTGTCTTCATCTCTCTCTCTCTCTCTCTCTCTTCAACTCTGTCTCTATCTCTCT
>OY744523.1:127424413-127427681 GCA_963556195.1 Sepiola atlantica
CTCATTACTATCCTTCTTTGAAGTAACCCAAGTTTACTGCTTTCTTCGTCTCTTTCTGTATCTCTCTCTTTCTCTCTCTTTCTCTATGTCTATTTCTCTCTTTTCATTTTCCTTTGAAGTAACTTACATAACTTTTCTTTACTTTCTTCATCTCTGCTCTCCCTTTATCATCACATTTCTTCCAATTTTTCCCTTCTCTGACTCACACTTTCTCTATCTCCCTCTCACAGACACGTGCGCGCATTCTGCTTTTATTCTCCCTTTCTCTTCTACTCTGTCATTATCAACTTTCCTTCTTTCTCTTTCTTCTTCCCTATCTCTCATTCTCACACCTTTTTCCTTCTCTTTCTCGCTCATTTCCTTTTTCTAGCTCTAAATATCTCTCTTCTCCTCCCCCCACTCTTCCTCTTTCTCTCTCTCTCTCTCTCTCTCTCTGTTCTACTATCTATCTGTCCTTCTCTATATGCTCTTCTTCTCTGATGTGTATTTTCCGCCTTCTCCCACTCTCTCTATCTTTTCTCGACTCGTCAATCTATCTATATATATAGTGTATCTATCTCTCAATCCCACTATTTCTCTATCACTGTTTTTGCTCCTGTCACTCCTCAAACATGTTTCTATAACTCTCTCTTTCACACACACAAATATATATATAGATATATATAAATATACATATATATACATATACATATAGATATACATATATATAAATATACATATACATATAGATATACATATATATAAATATACATATACATATAGATATACATATATATAAATATACATATACATATAGATATACATATGTATAAATATACATATACATATAGATATACATATATATAAATATATATATATACATATATATAAATATATATATATATACATATATATAAATGTACATATATATATAGATATACATATATATAAATATATATATATATACATATATATAAATATACATATATATAAATATATATATATATAAATATACATATATATATATATACATATATATATATATATATATATATACATATATATAAATATACATATATTTATATATACATATATATAAATATACATATATATATATACACATATAAATATTCATATATATCTATATACATATACAGGGTGGGCAAAAATAAGGGTCCTATTTTTAAAAATTCATAACTTTTTTATTTATTGATTTTTTTTTTTTTTTTAGAATAAGTAAAGGACCCCTTCCGAAGTAAGCATGAGCCGTATTAGCCCTAAGGAACGTACCCTCATTTAGAAAACATTATTTTTGCTTAAAAAACTCAAAACAGTGTAAAAAACAATACTTTAGTTTTTGTAAGTTTTAAGAAGTGTTTTTCGGCTAAAATTTGTTTTGTTTATTTCAAAAAATCTCGGAAGGGTCAGTCTACACACACATAAAGTTTGGTGAGTTTAACTTTTATTTTGTGGAAGTTATTCAAATTCAAGTTATTCAAATTTAAAGATAGGACCCTTATTTTGGCCCACCCTGTATATAAATATACATATATATAAATATACATATATATATACATATATATGTATATATATACATACATATATATATACATATATCTATATATACATACATATATATATACATATATATATATATATATATATATATATATTTGTTATTGTTTTTACTGGCGATAAGTATTTTTTCACTTTCTAAGCGGTAAAGAACATTGCATTAAGTCGCTTTTTTTAATAGGACGCGTAATTTATATTTATATAGTATTTTTTACGTACATAATCAAAAGAATCCATGGACACGTGTTTCTTGAGATCAGCCGTCATTAGCATAGCTACTCTGGGCAAGGATCGAACCTACGGTGTTTATAGCCTAGTGACAAAACTAACAGACTGTAAACAGTAATATCGTAGGTACGCCTTGCCCGGAGTAGCAATGCTGATGAAGGCAGATAGCAAGAAACATTTATATGTACATGAAAATTAATTAATAAATATATGCATATAATAAAATTTATACAAACATATATGATATTTGTGTATTAATAAAACTTTATTATATGTAAATAGCTCTATTTATTATTGAGCACTATTATATAAACGCAGAAAAGATTATCCGACTTGTTACCCTATAAATAGAACCCTCACCCAAATTATATATATATATATATAAATGCATTTATATATATATATATATATATATATATATATAAATGCATTTATATATAAATATACATATAAATGCATCTATATATATATATATACGCATATAAATACATTTATATATATATATATATATATACACACATATAAATGCATTTATATATATATATATACACAAATATGAATGCATTTATATATACATATAAATGCATGTATATATATATATATATATACATATCTAAATATGTATATATATATATATGTATATATATATATAAATGCATATATATATGTATATATATATATAAATGCATATATATATATGTATATATATATATAAATGCATATATATATATGTATATATATAAATGCATATATATATATATGTATATATATATAAATGCATATATATATATATGTATATATATATAAATGCATATATATATATGTATATATATATAAATGCATATATATATATGTATATATATATATAAATGCATATATATATATATGTATATATATATATAAATGCATATATATATATATGTATATATATATATAAATGCATATATATATATAAATGTATATATATATATAAATGCATATATATATATAAATGTATATATATATATAAATGCATATATATATATATGAATTCATATATATATATATATATATATATGCATTCATATATATATATAAATGCATTTATATATATATAAAAATGCATATATATATATATATATATAAATGCTTATATATATATATATAAATGCATTTATATATATATAAATTCATTTATACATATAAAAATGGATATATATATATAAAAATGCATATATATATATATAAATGCATACATATATATCTATATATATATATTTATATATAGTATTTACTGATGTATATAAATGCATATATATATAAATTCATATAAATGTAAATATAGTATTTATTAATGTATATAATAAGGATATATATATATATAAATATGTGTATATATAGTATCTATTTATGTATATAAATGCATATATATATATATAAATATGTATATATAGTATCTATTTATGTATATTAATTTATATATATATAAATATGTGTATATATAGTA
>OY744523.1:127432881-127435381 GCA_963556195.1 Sepiola atlantica
GAATGCGGATAAAACTAAGAGTGTGAAAGTAGGGGGGTGAAACATAAAGTTGAAATTGGAAGTTAGGCGAATTAGGATTCAACTAGAAAAGGGGAAGAAAGGAGTGGGGGTAAGTTAACGAATGTTAGGATAAGGGGTTAAAATATCAGAATATGTATAAGAACAGAGTTCGGGGGTTTAGAAGTTTAATCAAATGACCTTAGATATAAACAATGAGGCAAGATATATATGAAGGGTAGGACTAGGAAAATGAGTTAAAAATTAAAAGAGTAAAGATAAAAAATAAAGATAAAAATAGTATAAAAAGTAGAAATAAGAAAATAAAAGAGTAAAGAATGAAAAATAGATAATAAGATTAGTCTTAAGCTCGCAGGGAAAATTGAGGATTGACCGAAAGAATAAAAAATAAAATAAAATTAAAAAATTAAAAAATAAGATACTAATAATAGAATGAGGGAAAAGTCGATAAGATTGGAGCTCAAGAATGAAAATTAGAATAAGGAAAAAGAAAAAGGAAAACAAGACCTAGAGAGGATATCCGGAATGGGAGTCTCCAAGGTGGAAAAAAATTATGGGTTAGTAAATAAGCAGTTACGGGATGATAGTTCAAATAGAAATGGGAAAATATAAACTTTGAAATTTAAAAAAAAGTTATATGGAGGTTAATTAAGAAAATTGTTAAATAGGTTAGTGGAGGCCGGAAGAAGTAAGAGATATACAAGGTTAAAAAAGTGACAAAGGATTAAGCCAGAAGGAGAGTGGAGATCGCAGTTACAAGTAAATACTATAGGGGTTAAAAGATGTAGAGCTAGGGCGGGTTGGGGGTTGAGTAGTTTGAGAGAGATGTGCGAAGGGCGAGGTAAAACAAGGGGGGAATAATCGAGGCTATTAAAAAAGTGAGAAGAATTAAAAACAGGAGGGGAAGAATAATTAGAGTGCACAGTGGAAGCAGTAAGGAGTTCGATATCGAGGTGTGCAAATGGGATATGGAGTAGATAAGGCTAATCAACAAGTAAATAAAAGGGCTAGGATATAATATGAATAGAGTGGGTTAGTTATCACGTTGAAAGGGAAAAGAATGAAGAAAGGAAGTGTTGAAAGGAAGCGGACGAATGCATTAAAAGAAGTTAAACGGGAAAGAAAATGGAAAGCCAAATAAAATTATACAGTTAAGAAGGTTAAGTGGAAAGATTTAGGGGGTAATGGAAGAAAGGTGTTAAAACTAAGGGAAATGCGAAGCTAACGAAGTTTATGGGTAATTTTATTAAGTTAAGAGAAGGTTAAAGGGATGAGGGAGATATAAGTAGAGATTAAAGAACAACAGGAATTAGAACTATCAGAAAGGGGTTTCGATATGTAAGGAGGGAAAATCCGAGATGAAGGGAGGGTATTTAATCAAATGGGGGAGGGGTGTCTGGGGGATTATTATGGTTGTTATACCTGAATTTACGTTTATGCCTGCAACTGGAGATAAGTTCATTCTTAGAATTAATAATATTTTTAGATTTAGTTGCAGTAGCTATCATAAAGGTTTCCAGAGTACAAAGTTGGCAATGGGATGCTCCAGGGGTATATGATTTGGACTTTTTAAGTATTGACCAGTGAAGTGAATAGGGAGTATTTTTGAGATTGAGGTTTCTAATTAGATTGGAAAGTGAAGTGCCTGTGCTGTTATCGCTGCTATTTTTAAAGGAATATATATGGTTAGAGATCCGGATCTTTATGGGGAAAGAGGACGCCCCAATATATGTGTGTATCTTGAAGGGTGGTGCTATAGTTGCATTGAGATTACTAATGGTATTAGAAGAGATTTGGGTTTGGAGATCCAAGTTATGCGAGGAAAGTTGTTTGGAGAAGTGGGGTGGAGCGGATATGGGGGAAATGTGAGTTGGCCCATGAGCACTATTTATTATTGGGGGTGCTTGGATAGAGGTATGGCTGTATAAGCGGGAGTTTAGAGTAGAAGCAGATTGGGGTTGCGGGGAGATCCGGAGTTCGGGTGGAGTATGGGAACTGTGATTACTCACAACATTGGTAGAGCGAGGGAATTGTTTAACAGTACAAGCGTATATTACGTCCTTCTGTACACAGTTGTTGTTAAGGGGACAATCTCTAGGTTTACGGCAGTTACAAGTGGTGAGGGATGTGGCGGGTGGTTGCTGTTGGATATGTTTGATTTTCCTATTGTTAGAGGTTATGATAGTTTGTTCAATATTGGGCATAGTAGAGTATGATATTTTAATAGAATTTTTGTTAAGGATAGTGCTATATCTGTGGGGATGCTTAAAAGATCTGTCTAAGATTTGGAAAAATTCTTTAGGTATATTGGTTTTAACATTACTGCTGAAAGGCGGTGTAAACCAAATGTTGTTCTTTCTTCTAAGTTTTTTTCTTTGTTTATGCGAATGTGGGTCTACCCGATTATCAATATCTTTAGTTCCTATGGGCTTATTAGAGTGTGTTTTGATTATCTTAGGTGCTGATGAGTTAAACTTTTTAT
>OY744523.1:127442881-127450381 GCA_963556195.1 Sepiola atlantica
ATGGCATAAATATTGCTTAGTTCTAGGATTGAGTTATGTTTGGAAAAAAAAATTCCATTTAGTTCGTCTTATTAGCAGTAAATGTTATTTAACTGACACCCATTTCCCATCTCACTGTCTATTAATTCAACCACTCTCCGATAGTAATGTAATTGTGTAAGCATTTAGAGAACGAGTGACTCGGCCTGACATCTAATTCACATACATGCGTCTTTACACACCACAAACGCGTATGTAAATTAGATGGGTCTATTTCTTGAAGCTTGTTATTTTTAGTTATTCAAGAAAGATGTCTTAAGAGATATTTCACAGTTCATGAATTTTCGAATGAAATTAAATTGGCAACAAAATTAATGGAAAAGTGCAACAAAGTAGAATAAATAGTAGTAGTAGTAGTAGTAGTAGTAGTAGTAGTAGTAGTAGTAGTTGTGTCGCGTCGCAACTCGTCACGGGTACGTCTATTATATATATATATATATATATATATATATATATATATATATATATATATATATATATATATATTCTTAGACACAGGCGAACAACACAGATAATGAGAACATTTTTTCATAACAAAATAAGTTAGCAAAAAAATAATCTGGAACAAAAACACTACATCTAATAATCGGAACGTTTTTGGTCTTGTTTTTTGTAAAGTTCAGTCGGGGTTTTTTTACCCCGCCTAATAAAATCGGTATTGTCCGGCCTATGGGTCTGGATTTACGCCGGTCTATTGGGGGTTGCCGGTCCTGTGCAGTTCTAGGAGGTGCACCCTCCCAGGCTTTGCCTCCCCTCTTTGGGGAGGAGTAAGTTTATTGCTTACTGCCTGATGCGCCCCTACCGGGTAATGCCGACGGGACTGCCCTAGCAATTTTTAAATGGCCAGAGTGCTCACCTCTCGAGCGCTGGCTTATCTAATCCCACTTTCCCGACTTTGTGTCACATCTTACCTTGTGGGAGGTAGATAAATAACTTTTGTAAAGGAAGTGGCATAAATACACACACACACAGACACACGCGTGTAAGGACTACCAGATAGAAACGCAGCCGTATACGGTAAACATCTTGTGAACAAAAAATGGCATAGGTACTCTATTAGTAACAAGGAAAGTATATATATATATATATAGTCCTTGTTCGCGTGTGTCTGTGTGTGTATGTGGATTTTACTATCTATATTCGTAATAAAATAAATGCATAGACACACACACACACACACACACAACTGTTGAGAGCGAAATGAGTTGCGGGAGGGTTTTACCATTACTCTTAAACAACTTATTTTTTCACTTAAACCATATATCAAGAGTGAAAGAACACACTTAAATAAATAAACAAATATAGAAACCGGCTAGTTAAGGAAGAACAATAACTCAAGTCCATATTCTGGACGTTTACTTTCAAAATTATGAATTTGACTAATTATTCATTCATAAGTTTTCATTTATGCCTTTCTTGCTATCTCGTTCTGATGTTTGCGAGAGAAGGTCAATACCACGCCGAAACCGGTTTCACTCCAAATAATTTCAGTGACTCAAACAGATATCAGAAATGAAGGTAAACGTTACTATTACCGACATAAATCATTTTAAAGGGAACACAATTGAGAAATGTGTCAAAAACAATTTATTTTGCTTACCTACCAAATTGTGACCTATTTGCCTTAAAAAAAATAATATTTAATATTTAATGGAAGTTGTAAGCATTTTAAGTTCCGTAATTATTGGTTGTGAGTAGAGTAAAGAAATAAGGGGTCCGGTACCTTACTTCTTGTCAATAAACAAGATGGCTAGCCCCTTACTAATTTACTCACAGCCAATAATTACGGAACTCAAAATGTTTATTACTTGTATTAAATATTAATTTTTAACGCAAATACGTCACAAATGAGTAGTTAAACCAAATAAATTATTTTTTAAATAATTTCTGTCGCTAATAATAACGTTTACCGATATGAAAATAAAACGGAGATTCATTCCAAATGTTTAAGTAAACGATATTATTCTTTCTCTGCATTTTAATGAAATTAAAAAAAGGAACAAAACTTGGCAAGAAGCAAAGTGTAGTATCTGTTTCTGATACTACACTCCGTCTTTTCTGTCCTCGGTCAGTAAAGCGAAATCTTTCTAGACTGGGGCCATTTTTTAAATTTTTGTCATAATCCATAGTGCCCTATTTTGGAGAACTAGATTTTCCCCACATCAAAAACCACCATAGTGCCTAACCCAATCATCGTTGGAAGGCAAGTAAATAAAAAATTATCGGCGGATACATGAAACGTGAGAAATAAGAATTAAGAGTTATCTGCCCTTTATTTATTTTATCTAATTTATTTATCTTATTTTATTTATTTATTTATTTATTTATTTTATTTGTTTATTTATTATTTTATCTTATTATCTTGATTTTTTCAATTTGTTTATTATTATATTTATTTTATTTATGTATTTGTTTATTTATTATTTATTTATCTTATTTTATTTTATCTATTTTGTTTATTTTTTGTTTTATTAGTTTATTATTAGTTATTTTATTTATTTGTTTATTTATTATTTTACTATCTTATTTTAGTATTTTATTAATTTACTTGTTTTATTTGAGTATTTATTATTTTATTTATTTATTTTATTTATTTATTTGATTTTATTTATTTGTTTATTTATTATTTATTTATCTTATTTTATTATTTTATTAATTTACTTGTTTTATTTGTTTATTTGTAATTTTATTTATTATCTATTGATCTTATTTTATTATTTTATTAATTTACTTGTTTTATTTGTGTATTATTTTATTTATTTATTTATTTTATTTATTTTATTTATTTATTTATTTTATTGATTTTATTTATTATTTATTTATCTTATTTTAGTTAGTGTATTTATTTTAATTATTTGCTTATTTATTATTTATTCATATACTTATCCTATTTTATTTATTTTATTAATTTACTTGTTTTATTTGTGTATTTATTATTTTATTTATTTATTTCATTTATTTATTTATTTATTTTCTGATTTGTTTATTTTATTTATTTATCTTATTTTATGTATTGTATTTATTTATTTATTTATTTGCTTTATTAGTTTATTTATTTCATTTTATATTTATATTTTATTTTATTTTATTTTATTTTATTTTATTTATTTCTTGTCTGATGTCATAATTTTTGTTCGCTTCACTCGAGAGTAAAGTTTACATTTTTTTTGTTTTGTTTTAGTAAAACAAGACAATTTGTGCTTATGTATTAAATCTCATTTTCTTTTGTGTGTGTGTGTTTCTCGCCTATACGTGACTTACACATGATTCATCGAATATTGATTGAAATCACCCATGAAATAACGATTGGTATTATTAAAAACCTGCAGCCTAACCTAATTCATCTCCTCCCCGATAAAAAATGAGATTCTACCTTTTTTAGGTGATTACATGTAAACAACATTAAAAAAGTTGGCAGTAAAAAATAAAGCTAAAAAAAACAATATTTTAAACTTTAATTATGACCAGATAGTGTTTTTAAGGAAATATAACAAAGTAATTTTTTTTTAGTCTTAATCATTCTCTTATTAGCGTGGAGATCAATTTTTGTTGTGCGTGTGTTCGGGGAAGAGGGGGGGGGGTCTACTGAAAAAGTACATTAAAAGATGTTATAAAGGAAATAAAAACAAACAAATTAAGTAATTATTATGCACCAATATTATGAATGAATAGTAGTCATGCGTTTACCCCCACCACCAAACAAACCATTTTAATCTTTTGAAATTGTGTAGTTATACACGTCAACCAATAAAAAATAAAGTATATATATATATATATATATATATATATATATAGCGTAATTTTTTATTTATCCAAACATTATTGGCTGCATATGTGCATACATGTTTCAGTTGTACTCTCCCATAGAGAGTCAACTTTTTCAGACCTAAAAGAACATATATATATATATATATATATATATATATATATATATATATATATTAAAGCAAACATTATTAAATAATACAGAGTGTTTTTGCTTGAGAAGACATTTTTTTTTCAATTTTCCGAATAGTCCCTTTAGTATTTCGGTCAAATTGATGCGTAAGTTCCGTGGGTTTCTTTTTCCATTTTTCTTTCCTTTTTCGCGAGTACTTTCGATTTGATTCGTCAAATTATCACCAGGCGGTGTTAGTCTTGGTGTTTTTACAACTATATCCTTACTGTGAGTTTTTTTTGACAGCTAGTAGTATACGACTTTAAAATGAGCGTCTATAATATTGAGATATTACATGCGAACGAGATAACGTTCTAAGCGCGTGCAAAATTCAAAAGTATGTTTGCTCCACGGCTAAGAATTTGCCAATGTTAGTTACTATGTTAGATCCTTTAATATGTTGTGACTAGTTTCGTAATTCACATTGTTGATTGTGGGATGTTTAGTTTATTATATAAAGGGCTTCAAGAATTGTTGATCTTTTTCTGTTGGTATCGTGGTGTATGTGTCTATATTGAGAAGGGGGGAGTCATGATTTTAGGTGTTGGCAAATGAAGCTACTGTCGGAGAGAAGTAAGGTGAGTCTTTGGGAAACTGTTGTGGTAAGAAAAACGATGTAACAATTAATTTTATTTTTATTGTAGAAATATATCAATAACGATAAACTGTTGTTTACTGTATGTCTTCAACTTTAGATATAGAAAATTAAACTGGGTGTATTTAAGACGTCGTATATATATATATATATATATATATATATATATATATATATATATATATATATATATAATAGAATACGAAAGTTATATATTTAGATATATATAATATATATATATATAATAGAATACGAAAGTTATATATTTAGATATATATATAATATATATATATATATATATATATATAATAGAATACGAAAGTTATATATTTAGATATATATAATATATATGTATATATATATATATATAATAGAATAAGAAAGTTATATATTTAGATATATATAATATATATATATAATAGAATAAGAAAGTTATATATTTAGATATATATAATATAATATATATATATATAATAGAATTAGAAAGTTATATATTTAGATATATATAATATATATATATATATAATAGAATAAGAAAGTTATATATTTAGATATATATAATATAATATATATATATATATATAATAGAATTAGAAAGTTATATATTTAGATATATATAATATATATATATATATATAATAGAATAAGAAAGTTATATATTTATATATATATATATATATATATATATATATATATATATATATATATATATATAATAGAATAAGAAAGTTATATATTTAGATATATATTATATATATATATGTGTGTATATATATATATATAGAGAGAGAGAGGGGGGGGGAGACAGACAGACGGACAGAAAGAGGCAGACGTTAGACCAGATAGACAAACGGGGCAGCTGATGTCATCTAAACATTTTAATATATCATTTAAGAAATAAAATAATAATTTGCTTCCTTAAATCGTACCTGGATTATTGAACTGAGTGTATTTTTTTTTACGATAAATTAAAACGTTACCTTGTGTCAACGTTTTCTTCGATGCACTATCTATGGTTGATACGCTTATCTACCGATGTATATATCTATACACACACACACACACATGGGGGAAGATGTATAATTGTCTGCACCAGTCGATAACATCACAAGCACCTGCCAATAAATTTGGAATTTAGCTTTCCAATTTTCAATCTTCATTTAAAAAATTGTCTTATTTGTTCGTCTCATACAGCATTTTTTAAATAATGAATTAACTTCATCTCTCTCTCTCTTTTCCCTCTATCTCCTTCTCTTTCTTTCTCCTTTTCTCTCTATATCCTTCTCTCTCTCTCTCTTTCTCCTTCTCTCTCTCTCTCTTCATTGTGCCTTTTCCTCTCTATCTGTCTTTCTCTAGCACGCACGTGCTTTCTCTTATTTCAGTTTTGTGGTTCTTTATAACTTTCTCTCTCTATTTCTTTCACTTTCTCTCTGTGCCTTTCTCCCTCTCTTTATCTTAATCTTCATCTCTTTCTTTCATTCTTTGTCTCTCACTTTATTTCACATTTTCTTCTCTCTCTCTCTCTCTCTCTTTCTCTCTCTCTTTCTCTCACTCACACACATCCTTGTTTCCTCATTGCATTTTTTTCTTGCTCGCTTTTTGTCTCTCTCCATATATTTCTCTTTCTTTCTTTCGATTTGTATTTTTCTATTTCACTCTAACTTTTTATTTTCTATTAGTCGCTCCCTATATCACACGCGCGTGTGCGCGCTTCCTCTCTCTATATATGTTTGTGTGCGTATCTCTCTTTCTAATTTCTTTCTCTCTCTCTCTCTCTCTCTCTCTCATGTTTTCCTCATTGCCCTTTCTAACTGTACGCTTCCTATCTCTCTCTACATATTATATATATCGGAAACGTCGACAAACGATGGTAACACAGTTGCTGCATAAACGCATCGCCAACGTTCTTTGTTGTCATTTCGTAATCAAGTCGTACAAAGGTTGCATATTATAATCCACCCAATGTCCGTATTGCTAAGGCTTCGTCAGTTCAGGTCCAATTTCAACTCAACTTTCAAAAAGTATTCGGATGTTGAACTATCTCTTGGTTTGATTAGTTGTTATGTTTTAAGGCATATCAAACATTTCCGCGTCATAAAGATGTGCGTGTGTGTGTGTGTTAGAGTACGTGTTTTGCCAGTGAAAGAGTGTGTGAATGAACTATGTACAGTAGTTCGTTTAACAGTGTGTATATGCTGGCGCTGTGTTTAGTAGTTAAAAAAAGTCTCTCGTTGCGTTTGTTGTGGCCCTTTTGCACCAACGAGCCTTGGGCGATGTTGTGGCGTGCGCACGTGTGTTGTCTCTGAGAGAACAACGGGAAAGAGGGAAAGGAAGTGGTGTGTGTGGGTTTTTATAGAACGCGCGAGATTTTGGGACTGAATATTTCTTGTGTTGTGATTTGTTGACTTGAGCTTGTGTCTAACCAACAGTCGATACGTAAAAAGAACATTCCCTGACGTTGCTATTTCGAACGAAAGTTTTTAATATTTTCAAATACTTACCTATTCGTGCTACAAATTTGTATGAAGTTTGTTTTCTGCGATTTGTTTTTGTTTTTTTTACTTATTTTTTTATATAACTTTTTTGGAAAAATTAATGACAATTGAAAAATAGTAATTATGCCGCAAAGTTTGAGTAACTGGCATTATCTTCTCTATCTCAGAATTAGCGATGTTAATCTGTGAAGAATAGACTTTAATGTGAAATACATATTTAGTTATGGTCGTTTCTTTATATGTTGTTTTTTGAATGACATGATATTATTATTATTTTAACTAGCAAATATATGCTCCTCCGATTTTATATTTTACTAGCCTGGGAGTATGGTATCATGACGAACGAAAATATACTACACTACCCAAAAGGATATATATATATATATATATATATATATATATATATATATATATATATATATATATATATATAT